>OZ035873.1:104911504-105395395 GCA_964034865.1 Eristalis intricaria | reverse complement strand
GAACAATAATTGATTTTCAAACTGGTATTAAATGAAAGAATTAAATTTATTTATTAATAACATTACATAGGAAAATGGAAAAATTTTCAGTGAATGATTGCAGAAGTTACAATGAACAGGGATATTTTGAAAACTAACACGTTTTCGTTTTTAAGATGCAGGAACAAATTTTATTTCTATCCGCCTGTAAGTTTCACCTTATAAACAAATACCCGCGATGATGTAATGCTTCTACAGAAGCCCTAGAATCCATCATCCTGTCCATCACACCTTATTATTCTTCCACCATAATAATAATAATATGGGAGGCGCGACAGTCCGAGTTGAACCTGGGCCTAGCTTCTCAGCAACCACTTGTGTTGTGCGTGCTATTGTTCTTTCCTGAGTGGAAGGGACCTACAGTTTAATGCCGACTCCGAACGGCGAATTTGAGAAGCTTTTTCTAAACAGGAGTACTCTTTGAGCATTGTCCGTGAATCGAAAGAGGTAGAGCCGTGAATATATGAAAAAGCAAACAACTAGAAAATCGTATTCATCCCAAACTTAATTAGCTGCTTCACACTACTTTACGTATAAAAGAAAAATATTTGTCATTTTTACAATAATACTTTTACAGAGTTGTTTTATATCATTTTGCGTTGGATTCTTATGCGCCCCATCGAAGACTGGTTTCATCGTTCCATGACATTGACAAGTTCATTCGTTCTGTCTGAACATGAAAGTGGATTGGAAATTGATTGATTCCCCACAACATTTTTCCACGGAAATTTATTTCATTTTCATTTTTTTGTAATTCAATGTCTAGCCAATTTAAAAAGTCAAACTGTGTGTCTGATGGGCATATTCCACCCGATACATGAATTGACCCCGCAAACCTTGATGAGAGGATTACATAATTGTACGCAATCAAAAAGGAAAGTGCACTGAACGCCAGCACTTTGATGAGACACGCCATTAGCTGTGTTTTTTTGCAAGCTTATATACGCCTAATCTTAAAAAAACGATCGTCGGCGCTTAATGATTCATCATTAAATCTTGGCAGCACCGACGACATTTATGACATTTGCTAAGCAGTCAGGGGTGTAGTCGTGGAAGGTGGTGGTTGATCTTTGATGGTCACAATCTTCGTTTTGTGACTGTGTAGCGTAAAATCAAAAACACTTAATAGTTGTAAAATAAAATAAAAAAAAATTCGTGAAATGAAAAGAATCGTTTACGAGGCCAAAACGGAATGCATAGCAGAGACACTCTGAGTATACCAAAAATTGCATACTTATGGATGCCAAAATAATTGAAAATGATCTAATACATTAACCACACCTGCAGGTGTAAGCCACATACAGCAACCTAAACAATGAATGAATGAATTCAGGAATGAACACACAGAAAATAATGATTGGAAGCATTGTTTTTATCCGCGCTTATTCCTTAAGCGGCGATAGATATGATGTGTAAGTTAAGCGGATATAGGATTCGTTGTTAGTGGATTTTACATGCAAATTGAAATTTAAGCGTATATACGCTATTATTTCAATCATTAAATGCATTATTGGGTGTCGAATGCGGATATAAGCAGATTCCCAGTGAAATATGCAAACGACTTTTCTTTACTGACCCCGTACCATTCTGTTCAATCGATCGCGAATTGTTGCGTATCTGATTGGCCTTTGGGCTCTATCTTGTACGTTCAACGGACAGCATTTGGTGATACGATTATTATAATTACGAGAGTCCTTTCCAGATGGAAAAGATGTGATTGCTGGATCGTTGCATCGTACATTTGAGTATGAGTGAAAGACAGTCTATCCTATCGGGCGGACAAGATAGATAAATTTATTATTGATGGCATATTGCACGAGCTTGAGGCTTACTAACCCTAATATTGGGTGGTGAGAATAAAAAACTAAGGGATCACTTTGAGCGAAGTGTTTTCGTTAAAGGGAACACTTAATTTGGTGTGAATAATAATTTTCCTCTAAGTAGGTTCTTCCTTTCAAGTTGACGTTTGAAAACTATACTAAATGGTAGGATAGGGTGTAAGGTATATGCAATAATATTTTCAAGCATACACTATAATTTACGGCGTTTCGAGGCACAGGCGATAGATTCAAGGACCTGTATAGATTACAGTTTCATAACGTTGTCAATGGTTAAGTAATCAGTTCCTTTCCGATTATCTTGAAGAAAGCCGCGCTGGTGCCATACCAAGAATTGAGAAGATGAAAATATTCTTTCGATACTTTGGGAACACGAGTTTAAAAGCTGGAGTTGGTGAGCATATTGGGATTTATATAGATTCTATGGATGAACGTCTAGAGTTTGGGTTTTTTTTGCAGCAAGCACGGATAAAATTCTTAAAATCTTCTCCCATTCCAGATTTCCTTTTTTTTAAATGGTTTTCACATATTTCACAATATTTTTATTTTCTGAACTTTTTTCCCTTTTGAAGTTACCTCCAATGCATTTCAAATCAATTAAGTTCACTCGGTGTACAAGTAAGAAATAAATCTTTTGTAGTACAAAATTAAAATTATGACACATAATTCTGTAATATTTACATAGGCTAAACTTGAATCTAACGCAAGAGGAAGGGGAAGGAAGGGCTTAGTAAATTCACATAAAAGATTATCTCTAATGACAGTATATTTCTTTTGTGGATAGCTTTGCTTCGGTCGATTGCTTTGCTTTCTCTGGGAAGAGTGTTCCATAACCTAGCGACGTATACACTTAAAGACCAGAGTCTACGTACACTAGAAGTTCGAGTCAATAGTAAAACACAGTAAAATTCAAAAAAGTAAATATAATAATGAATAACACGTTCAAATAAAAGACTTTTATTAATTATTAAATAAATGTTAGTTTTACACTTAAAACTTGATTGAATAATAACACTCGTCCGAACTTCTTGACCATCCCAATCAGAAGAGGAAGCTAATCTCAACTCTCTTCCTGAAGAAGAAGAAAGTGAGAGCTTCATTCATAAATGAAAACAAGAGGTAGAGAGCGGTAAGAGAGTGGGGGAGTAGGACAATGATCGTATGTGTATAACAATATGGTTCCCTTTATTATTCGATCAACTATAAACGTAAACATTTATTCCGTAAAAACTAGAAAACAACTTATTTGCCCGTAAATCTAAGTAAAACTAGGATGACAGTAGTAGTAGACTCTCTACATACACGAGCTGGAGCTGTTCCCTTTTTGTGTAGTAAGTTCTGCAATTATTTTTATTTTGTTCGCATTTTATTCAGTTGTGTTCTTTTAATAAGTCAGTTTGGAACTGTGAGTTTTTTTTTAATAAATTTTTACAGAGTTGTGCATAAAATGAAACGTAGGGAACTCTCCACTGAACTGCAGAAACTGGCAATAAAACATAGTTCAGAAGGAAAATCGTTACGGGAGATTGCAAAACAAAGGAGGGATGGGCCTGTGTATCCGGGGCAAAGTTCTTGACTGCTCTCAACTTGGCGAGATGCCAGCAACGGTCCCTGTTAAATGCACAGGTCAAGTTGACATACAGCCTCCTCACGGCGCCCTCTGCATAGCCTTTAAAACAAACGCTTAGAGGTGAATTAATGTTTGCAGCGTCCCCCTTGTCCAGGGGTTTAAACCAGGACCTGGTTCTCCAGGTTCGGGGGTTGCGCGTGTGGTTAACTTCCCCACCGTGTAAAAAAAAAGATTAGTTCAGAAACAACGAGAAGCCTCGGATACGGATGACCCTACTGCTGACGACCATAGACAACGAAATAAGGACAACGATTTTCGGTTCTGCACGTGGAATGTGAGGTTCCTGAACAGACCACGTGCAGCCGATGAACTTGCGGAAGCCCTCGAAGCTTATAAAGCAGACCGCCATTCAGGAGGTGCGGTGGTATGAACCGGGCAAAAAGAGTATGAAAAACTGCGATGTATACTTCGGCGATTGCTACAAAGAGCGAAGGCAGCGCTTGTTCGGATGAGGGTTTGTTGTTTGAGCCAGACTTAGGCAAGAAGTCTTAAACTTTAAATACATAAGCGAGCGTCTCATAACAATCCGCTTCAAGGGTACATTCGGCAACATCAGCCTGATCTGCACCCACACCCCAACGGAGGATAAAGATGACGATAGCAAAGACGACTTTTACGATTTCCTAGAAAGAACATACAATCAATGACCCAGCTACGACACCAAGATCGTTCTAGGAGATTTCAAAGCAAAGCTGGGCAAGGAAGACATCTTTGCTAGAGTCATCGGGAAGCACAGCCTGCACGACAACACGTCCGAAGCTCTCCTCTCGAAGGATCAGGCTGACTCTATACAAGACCTTGATCATCCCAGTCCTGCTGTACGGCGCGGAGGCATGTAAAAGCGGATGAAGAAGCGTTCAATCTTTGGTTCAGTCTGCTTTGATGGTTATTGGAGAAGAAGATTCAACCACGAACTGTACGTGCTGCACATCGGCATGAGCCTAGTCAGGGGTCTACGGATTCAACGCCTACGATGGCTGGGCCATTTAGAGCGCATGGACAACACTACTCCAGCCCGAAGAGTCTTCGACTCCGAACCAGTGGGACAACGCAATAGAGGATGCCCACGTTGGAGAAGGACCTCAAAAAAAAGGTTAGACCTCGCTAAATTCCACCAAAATCATGCAAATGAGTTTTGGCTAGAGGTTGTATTCAGCGGTGAGTGCAAATTTAATATGACGGTAAAGTGTGAGTATGGCGTGAGCCCAATACAGCGCTGGAGAAATCAAACACCTTTGGTACAGTGAAGCATGGAGGTGGAAGCGTTCTCTTGTGAGGTTGTATGTCAGAGGCGAGGATTGAAAACCTAGTTTTTATTGACACCATAATGGATAAATTCGTGTACGTGAATATTCTTAAAAATAACCTAAGCAGAGTGCTGACAAACTAGGATTGGGGGAGTCGTTTGTCTTTCAACAAGACAACGACCTCAGACATACCTCTCGACTCGTACAGGAATGGCTTGTATACCACACAAAACAATTGAAAACACCTCCCCAATCTCCTGATATGAACCCTCAAGAAAATAACCATCACAAACAGGCAAAGTTTAAAGAAGGCTTCTGAGGAAGAATTGGCCAAAATTGATCCCTCAGCTACCAAAAGATTGGTCGAATCAACGCCGAAAAGGATGAGAGCAGTGATATACTAAAAAGGAAATTCAACGCCTACTCTATTTTTTTAATTCACGTTTTTTTTGGTATTTCATTTTTATTGAATTTCCAGGACAAGTTGTACTAGACAAAAATGACATAAAAATCTATCTTACTATCTAACAGTTCATGTCCTTAATTCTATCTTACTGACCCTTCGCGGGTACTCTTAAATATTCTAATCTAATTCACTATTTGCCTTTCGGCGTCTTAACTATTGGCTTTTTTTTTTGTGTAGTCCTTAGGACAGACTTTATTGCTTAAGACTTACTGGCCAAGAAAACTAAGAAAAACTTGGCGCTCTATACATTCTTATTATTACCTAACCTAAATCTAAAACTAAACCCTATAACCTATTAAAACCTGAGAAAACTTAATCTAACTTAATGTATGTCCGTAATACTACGGACGTGTACACAAGGGGGTGTATGTTATGTATATGCGTAACATATATAATCCACAGGCCCTTGTGTACCTTTTTTTTTTCTCTAATCTACCTTTAAACAGGTAAGTGGGCCGTTATATTAACTAAATGATTTATGACATCATATAGGCAGGAGGTGGCAAAGGCGGAGACTGGTTCTGGTGTAACCACCAAAAGAAGTGCCGTTCCTTATCACTCTCTCTCCTGTCTCGAGTAGGGATCGCTCTACTGAACCGGAGAAGATATTCGTGTTCGCGGACGACATCCGGTTCGTAGGGGAGTCGCCTGTCAACTGTTCAGCGCATCGCGTGGTAGATTACAGGACATCCTTCCGTGTCCTGGATCGAACCGATCGAATCAAAATTGAGGAACGCTTCAGGTGGAACAAAGCCGTTGGGGCGCACCCTCTCATGGTACATTTAATTGGCATAGTAAGCCCCGAAGATCGGACTATTGATAGAAGTCATACTTCTTGCTTCTTATTAGTTTATGATAAAATTGTCTATCCTTTTCAAGTTTGCCCTGTTGTACAGGACCTCGTTAGGATAGCACTTCCTGTACTCAGACTCGTTTGTTCGATGCAACCGGTAACAAGTCCTAAGACACCATCTCTCGAACACCCTCATCTTTTCCATCTGGGAAGGACTCACGTTGAACAAAAGGGGACAACCATACACCATGACTGGCCTTATGAGGGCCATGTACCTGATTACCTTCCCCCTGGTATCAAGTTGACTGCTGTAAAACAGCTTACTTGCCACAGGAAAGGCTTTTCTAGCATTGGTCAAAGCCTTCTCTATATGTTGTATGTGTTAAATTTCTTAATTCACGTTATAACCTTTAAGTGTGCGTAGACTTTTGGCATCCTGGTTTGACTTAGATTTACGGGAAAATAAGTTGTTTTTTAGTTTTAAACTTTTTTTTTACGGAATAAATGTTTACGTTTATAGTTCAAATAATAAAGCGAACCACAATTACTTTTTTGAATTTTACTGTTTTTTAACTGGAGAATAACTCGTTTATTGACTCGAACTTCTCGTGGATGTAAACTTTTGTCACTAAGTGTACGTAAAATGGACGTCCTACTTTTGTTTATTTGAATAAACGGATAAGATTGTAATTTCGGGAAGATTGCGCAATTTAGAATTTTTCATATAAGTAGAATGGTAGACGCATGTTAACAATTTTATGCATGAAAAAACAACATCTGGCTCTTCAGAAATCAACACCCAAGAACAAGAGAGTGAAAGTGAGATACGTGGTCATACCTGCGAAGCCCACAAGCTCATCTAACCATATCGCTAAATTCAAAACGTAATTTATCGAGCTCGCAGTATATTACGGCAATGTTATCAATAATTAGTAGAAGTAGAATCCTTCAAGAGTTTACTCAAAACGTTCCATCTCACCAAAATGGAGGCAACACTCAATTGTCAAAATATGTGGTCGGAGGTTTTTCGTTCAACTTAACGAAATTTACTTTTATTTACACCATCACACAAAATTTTATTGACACCACCCATTATTTTTTTTTAAACGACTGGATGGCGCAGTTTGTAGAGTGCCTGCCCCTAGTTAGCGGGGTCCCTGGTTCGAATCCCAGTGAAAGCAAATTTAATACGCTTTTATTAGGTTTTCAAATCGGGTCCAGTCACCATTTGCCGTTGGGATCAATTTAACGGCATTATCACTGCAGTAGTCAATCAGTGGTAGTAGTCTGGCTATGGGTATCACAATGGACCAATATGGTCTAAGTGTGCTGATGAATGCACCAGCAGCCCACCTACCTTACCTGACCCAACCCATTATTTGCCATGAAAGATTGCGTCTTAACCGCTTTGTTCCTCCCGAAGTACCTATTCCTTTATTATGATTGGCCTGATACAGGATTTACAACTATCCCCGTTTTCTAGCCTGAACACTGAATAGGTGGCTTCACTAAGAGTAGGATGTTACTCGTAGCCACGGGGATCTCCTAAGGTTTAGTTGAGTCTCTCAGTAGAGTGGCTCTACGATAGGAGTGGGTGTGCCAAAGAACAGCACTTTAACTGCCGGTTGCACCAATCCGTTGCCGGTGGCTTTTCTACAAGACGCCACAGTGGCCACCTCTGGCAAAATAATTGACAACGCTCAAATACTCGTCCTTTCACAGTCGAAGCAGTAGTTCCTCTTCGCTTGTGAGAGACCATTAGCACGCCCCAGTGGAGTGGTTCTTGTAGAAGCTAAGCCCTGGCCCTCTACGGGTCATTTTAATGTCTAAAAATGTTCTTATCTCTCTTTGATTTTCACTTCAACGGATACATGGGTGTTGTTTTTCCGTGACGCTCTGAGTGCTTCAAATATCTGGAGTGTCCTTGTATTCACGAGCTCCTGGAATCAGATATTCAGTGCTTTCAAGAAATCGACAAAGCGACAAAGAGGATTAGATTACATCACCTATTGTGTGAGAAAATTTTTTTGATGCCAAAAAATCGACGTTTTTTCCCAGAATTTCCTTCTTTATGCTCCGTTCCACCACAAATAGTCTTATCCCAGGATATGCTACTGGCAAAACAGACATGTCAACGCCATACCCAGAGGCGTCGCGAAACACTTTACAGAATTCCACGAAGCCAGGCAAATAGAAGAAGGCAACAGAATACAAAGTGCGATGCTTTTAATCCGCAATTCGTTACGTTGGGTGCATAAATTCACGTGAACAACAAAATCGCACTCGCAACTTAATACTGTCTGCTCTCTCTCTTTCTCTCTCTCTCTCTATGTATAGTCTTCATTGTCGAATGAAGTTCATCCATAAATTCCCTGGAAAATGCAAGTTTGTCAACCAGTTTGTGTGGCAAAGATTGTTCTTAGAATAGTGCATGTGGTCCAAAAAAACTTTTCCAATTTAACAGGTCGCCTGTTTTTGACTTCCCTTCAAAGCACAGGTGAG
Source organism: Eristalis intricaria (assembly GCA_964034865.1). Taxonomy (NCBI): domain Eukaryota; kingdom Metazoa; phylum Arthropoda; class Insecta; order Diptera; family Syrphidae; genus Eristalis; species Eristalis intricaria. The sequence goes on along the minus strand of OZ035873.1, from coordinate 105,386,880 downwards.
GCAACAGAAATTCGAATAATTTGTTCCCTACATGCACAATATCAAATTACTGTCTAAGTCTTCTGATAAAACAACAAACTTCACTTAAACAATTGTGGAATAAATCAAGGATAACGTTGAGAGCGCAGAGAGTGATGAGCACATGCCTGAAAAAAAAAAAACAAAGCGTGAAGCCTTCAAAGTGCCAAAGAGCGTGTGTTTTTGATTAACTTGAACATCAGCACGGTTGACAGAGCTTACAAATTGATTCACATGGCTTGACATTCAAATGGTTATCAGTACACGAAAATAAAATTAAAAACGAACAAGTGTATAAAAAGCCCTGCAGCATATCACATGGCGGTTCAAGGTATCTTGCTGAAACCCTCGTGATATTTTCATAAATTTCCACTGATGGCGGGAGAGATGACGAAAATGTCATGTTCACGGAGTCAGCAAAGTTAATTGACTGGCTGATGTTGATGTTGTTGATGTGACAAAATATTTGATATTAAACAAGCAAGACCAGCGGACTGAGTGTCAGTCGTAAAGTATCGACTCAGATGATTAAATATTACCAGAGGGTAGCTGTTGGTCAGGAGATAATGAGGATACGTTCCCCTTCAGAAGCCCAGCTGGGGGCGTTATGGAAAGGTCCTTTCATAAATTAAATTCCAAAATCACTGACGGACATATACACATCTATATATCTGAACGCAAATGACTATCAGAGGGGATGGCTAAACATTTTGAAGTCACCAATTACTTGTTACAGTCATTAGATCAGAATAAGATGGTGGGCTTATGTAAATTGGTCAGACTTCTCACAGGCATGTGGTGGGGGGCAAATTGAGATTGAAGTGCCGGAAGTATAGAGATATACGACAGAGCTTGTTGTAATTTTAAATACCAATTTCGAGTATATTTTCACCGAAATTTAGAGTCTTAAGTGAAGTGAAAATGAATCGTAAACACGTCTGATGGGCGGACAGGCAGAGAGAAGGTTAAGAGCAATTCCTGCATGAGTTTCCTCTTAAAGTGAAACGAAATTGGATTTCCGCCATCACGGGACACCCGCCAGGTGTGAAACATTTCATACTTAGTTGATGTGAAACTAATTTTTTGTCAAGAAATCTTATCGGTCAGCAGGACCCTCTTGACCACGGCGATAAAAAATAAGAATAATTACATCATTCATGGATTCCTCACGGCGGAAAATTGTTGAACTTTTAAGGGATTCTTGAATTTGGCCAGGATACAAATGGGTCTTCTGAAGCTGACTAGACACATTTTGAGGAGCACATATAAAGGGTGGTCTAACCATAAGTGAGCCACACTTTAACGTCAAGTTTTCTTGCTCAACCTAATTTGACATTTCTTTGTTTCAGTGTTTGACATATTCAACCACACAATTGAGCAGCGACAATTGGACGACGTGTGCTTCCAACAGGATGGTGCCACTTTCCACACAGCCAACGAAACAATGTCTCTTGTGCGCGAGAAATTCAATGGCCGTGTTATCTCACGTCGTGGCGATGTTAATTAGCCGCCACGATCATGTGGTTTGACCCCGTTGGACTTCTTTCCTTGGGAATGTGTGTACGTCAATAAGCCAAGAATAATTCAAGAGCTAAATGACGAGATGATTCGGCAAATAAACGACATTGAACCTTAATTATGTCTCAGAGACATTGAAAATATGGTCCATCGGATAGAGGTATGCCACCGAAGCCAGGGCGAGCATTCATGATATTTTGTTTCACACATAATGTTGTAATAGATCCTTTTATCAAAATAAAATATGTAAGATAATTCTATGAAAACTTTTTGTTTTATTTACAAATATCATCGTGCGTTTTCGTTGCACCACCCTTTATTTTGCATTGTCCCTATTTAGTGGGTTACTTGGCAGATCAATGGACGGACTACAACATGTGTCTTATATCTGCACCGGTTACCGACGAGGCTGTACACTCAAGATGACTATTACGACATTTTGATCGGTGGCTTCCGGGCCCGTCTGGAGCATGATGTCAAAATCGTGCCTAGAGATGCCAAAATGCCAAAATCGTTAAGGACAACATTTTTGGCGGATTGATTGGAGAGTATAGCCTCCACGATACGACAACAGATAACAGCTTCCGACACTCTGACTTCGAGGGAGGACGTAATCTTTCTTCTTTCCCATCTTACAAGTCTTACTTACTATCATATCTTACTCTTACGTACGATAGTCTGGTCACTCGCTAGTCCGGACACTCTCTAGTCAGGACACTCTCTAGTCCGGAAACTTCAGTAGTCCGAACACAGTCGTTTATTCGTTGGATACTTTTAAAAGGTTACCTCGACAGTCCGGTCAGAGTATTCAAATGCGTACATATTTGGACTCTGTTCTATGTACACAAATGTTCATACAATTATGGGAATATCTTTACTGGTTGTATTGCTATCAGTCGGCTCTTGAGTAGCGATTTGCAAGTATTTACGTATGTGTCTGTTGGATATGGATATTATAGGTTAAGCAAAAACCCCAAAAATTTGTTTAAGAAAAAGGCGTTCCAGCCGAAAATGAACATGTACTTCCCTTGGCTTTGCGTACATTGTGTATACATGGATACAAATAAATTTATATCTGTAAAGAAAGGCATTGTCCACTTAATTTTACTTTTTTTTTATAGTCCGGGCTTTTCGCTTACTCGGACTGTACTGTACTTTTTTTCGCGACGTCATTTTACTGAACGAAGTGTTCATAAAGTACAGACGTCAAATGATTAATTCCACGACGATCAACGCGAAAGAATTCAATTGTAACATGCAGGTGCCCCTCCATCATGCACTATCTGTATATTGGATTTATCTTTAAAAGTTAAGCCTTCTCTTGCTTCTTTTCTCATTTTTTTGTGCAATCTGTGTATGGGTGTTGGAGTTTCAGTTGGAGGGAATTTTCTAAGAAAAGTATCACGAATAAACATATCACAAGTTCGAATTAAGGAGGCTTTCGTCTTACACATAGTCGTCTTATGGAGTGTAAAATATGGGAAAAGTAGTAGAACAGCCGGTCGTACGACAAAAAGAAATTCATAACCATTTATGTAATAAGTTTTATTAAATAGTATTTATTTTATAAATTATAACTTTCATTATATTTGCAATGAATACTTTGGAAGACAGACAATGAACTGTTTCAAGTCAATTGGAACAGTCAAGGACTCAAGTTCAGCTGAACCTTAAGCCGAGTTCAAATTTCCGGTTTAACCGTCCGGTTTCACGGGGAAATTTGAATTTCAGGCAAGTTGAACTTGGTTTGTTCAGTGCGATCGAAACAAACTTCCAACTGGTGGCTGTACTACAACAACTGAATTATTCTTATTGGACTGTGGATGTATTTGCTATAATTTGTAGGTTAAAAGTGACTTGGGTGCAGTCGTTTGAGATTTTGTATTGCGTTCGTGCAGTTATCGGTTGAGAGAAATAGATAACAAGAAAAGAAAACAAACATACAAAATCACTTCCGACAATCCAGCCCTCTGTTTGACCATTGAAAGGCAAATAATAAAAAAATGGATGAAAAAACGATCAAGATGGCAAAATTGTTTTCGTTCAAATGTCGAAAATAAAAAAATATGTGGCAAAATGTGGAAGGAGTGGATTCCATTATCGAACATCAATTGTATTGAGAACAAAATGCTCTCGCTCTCAAAAACGAGGAACAATAATAATGTTGATGAAATGAGTTTCCAACAGGAGTACCCTCGCGTTTAACTCAGTTGAAGGAAAGAAACTCACGTTGAACCAAATGTGGAGCTTAAGGATGCGCTGTAAGACTGGGCATCAGGGAAACATAATACGAAATGTTTATTTAAGCAAAACAAAGCAAGAATAAAAGTTTTATTGCGTATAAAAAAGAAAAAAATAAAAAATTGCTTCCAGCCGGATTCGAAATCACAACCTGCAGAATCGCAAGCAACGCACCAACCCACTCCGCCAACGAACCACATTAGATTCGGGGTTTTTTCTCCGACCACATTCGGTATAGCTGTGATATACTAACATAAATAGCGCTTTATTGCTAGTAGATAAGTTTAAATAAACAAAGGAAAACTCATGGAATTAATCTGAGTTGTTATTAAATTTTCTTGATTCTTCTTGACACGCGACGTAGAATATGTTCAGAATACTAGGCACAAATCCTTCTATGAATTTGAATATATATTATTGTTATTCTTATAAAAATATTCAGCAACGTAATTATACTTCAATCCGACGAAACTCATTGCTTGCAGCCTTTCTCGACGTATTTGTGTTCAGTCGAACCAACTTTTGTCTACAAAAACATTAGTTTTGCCTAAGCCCCTGCGGGAGAGTTGGTAATCTACGTAATCCTTCCCTTCCCACTCACCATGTGTTTTCTTTCCTGTACACCTATAGTTTCGTTTTAATCAGTTTCTTGTACAAACTCTGTACAACTATGGTTGAATATATGTGATTTCCATTAAGGCAACTCTGATTTCGAGGCTTTAAGTCCCACTCGTGTCTGTTTCATCGTTTTCCTTTTGCTCCAGTTGACATCTAACGCACTTTCGAACATTTCTGCTTCATTACTCACTGAACACCATGAGTTTCTGTTTCCTCTTTAATTGAATTCTTACTCGAAACAACTTTAACATCACACCAACGCACTTAGTAATTCTGTGAAAGTGATGTTACCCAATACACAGGAAGTTTCAACATCCACTTTGGCTCTGTCAAACATCAAAGAAACTTGATTTTACCCAACGAATGTTGGTAGATTTAAAAACTTATGCTCAATGAAAAACTTTGAAAATTAATTTCGAAGTCTGCTCCCCCATCGATGAGATTGGAGTGTCTGTTTGCCCCTTTTTCTTAAAGATGAAAGTTTAGGGTGCCTTTTGGCCATACGTTCTGACTGGCGAACCTTTCCAAGACATCCACATCGTACATCGGATTTACCACAAGAATGTGTTGAAAAGACTTTTCGATCGCTTATGCCGTAAGTAGTCGTTCATCCCTTCATCCGATGAGCATTCATGTTTTACAGCCACTTTCACACGTAGGTTCAGGTGTGGGCCAAGGGTTACCTTATGCCATTTGAACATCTGATGCGGGTGCTTTTCATATGTTCACGGCTTGTTTGGAGTAACGACTTAAAGGGATTATGTACAGCGGTCTGTGACGAACGGCAAGGGTTCACGTTATCCTTCTTACTGCTGCGAATCTGAAAACGTGATAAGGTACGTTAAATCTGAAAAGGGAAAAATGCGAACTGAGGTATTGATTTATTTTTAGCAGTTTTATGCCACACGCCGTGACAACACAACAAACGAAGTACACAGCTCTTTGTTTGGGGTGCACTCTACAAGTTTGACGTAGTCGGATAGCAGACACCAGTTTGGTTTAATCTGAGGTGACTTTTAAGACCCCAGCGTGACATTCAATCCTTTGCCTTCCTGGATAAGTGTGCGAAAGTTGTCATAAATCCGGAAGAAACTTTGCCATAAAACGTTTTAATGGAGTTTTGTTGGAAACATATTTGATTTCCTTTAAAAGGGTTGACATTTAATTAGTCAATGGATCTCTGGAAAAATCTCTGGAAAAAATGTTTAAGAATTGCGGCAGCAGCCAATTTAACACCTTCATAATTTGTCAGTCTTGAGCAATAGAGACCAGTTCAATGCGTCCAAGCATCGATACAGTGAATACTGAAAAGGTTGCAGGGATGATGAAGAATAAAATGTCTTCGATAGCTTCGAATGGCAAGAAAACTGCTAGCAATTACTTTGACAAAATGAAATATGTAGGACTGAACTGAAATACATCAGTCTTCTTCATTCTTCATGAATATTCTTTGCCTTCGCAGTAAAACCGACTCACATGCCGTGACGGCAAAAGGCATGACACGTCACGACATGGCCTAGTCGAACCAAGAAATCGCTTGTGCTGTGGACAACTTCAATCAAGTTTCCGTATCGGTTTTAAGATTCTTAACGAATTTTGCCATCGGATATGCTGACGATATAACCATTATCATTCGATGTAAACATGAAGATAAATAACCTGGAATTGGTGCGATTTTGCCACTCTTCCAGCATAATAAACGTTATCCGATTTACAAAAAGAAGACCAAATAAACTTCAAGCCGGAATCACAACGCCGCGTTCGCGCGGTCGTGCCCGTATGCGCTTTATCGAGCGTATGAGAATGTTACACCAAAGCACGGCAACGTAAGTTTTCCAAATCACAACAGAACGCGCGAGTTACGGTAGCTGCCTGCACACCCATTGCACCAATCGCACCCTGACCGGTACACGCCAACGTAGTATGGCACCCGCATGCACACCCGATGCCCCCTTATCATCACAAGCCAATGACGACGACAATCATCTGTGTTTCGACACCTGTTCGCATGCAATATAGCTCGGCAGTGCCCCGTCGCCCCGCCCCGTCATCAAACTCAGCTGCAGTGTCAGCGTCTTGGACACCGTCGGCGGATATCAACACAAAGCAATGGTGACCGCATGAACTGCAATGTCAGCGTCTGGGACACATCCGCCCTAAATAAAGTTCATGCAGTCACCTCTGCAAGACCGAGCTAAGTGGTAATATGAATTTATTATATTAAATCAGTCTTTGTCAGTGAACAGTCGAAACTAGTTGTTTTTTCTTTTTTTGAGCAAGTCGGTGTAGAACTCGTAATTTGCGCGTTTTCGATGCAAAATGTTGTGAAATACATTCGAATTATCAAAGTGCGACCATTGCATTGTGACTTACCTAATGGATTTCAACATTAAAATGTCAGGGCACGACCGCACAACATCTTGATATGTGTATCCTCAAAGTTAAAGACATAGCATTGGATCAGAAACTCTCTTGGAATGCTAACATCAACAAATCACACACAAAGGCTATTAACACTAGAAAGACGGGCGGGGTCCCTTGACCCATTTTGAAGCTTAGCGTTTTATGATCTTAACACTATTACTACTACTAAATTTGAAGTTTACTTATTATATCTTCATAATATTATAATATGGGTGGTGCGACAGTCCGAGGTGGACCTGGGCCTAGCTTCTCTCAGCAACCACGTGTGTTATGCGTGCTTTTGTTCTTTCACGAGTGGATGGGACCTACAGTTTAATGCCGACTCCGAACGGTGAAGTTGAGAAGCTTTTTCTAGACAGGAATACTCTTTAAGCATTGTCAGTGACTCGAAAGAGGTGGAGCCGTGAATTATGAAAGGTGATAAATTCGGGTATTAAAGCTAGCACCCTCTGCGTAGAAGTCGACGCACTAACCCACTACGCCACGGCGCCATAAAGAAATAAATAAATACAACATCTGCCTACAGAACCGGTGCCCGTCATCTACATCTCTAAATTTTGAAGTCAAATGACACTTGCGCCTTTCTAGGTCAGATGATTTTCATGCGTCTTTTTCTGGTCTCTAAAGCAACTGAGCATTAAACCCCAAGTTAAGTCCGTGTGTCTACAATGAAAGACAAAAATGTATGCTAAACCCTAGAGTGTGTCTGAACAACTGGTGCATTTAGAACGACGCCGAACAGGGATGGAAACTATACTGAGCATCCCAAAACTATACACTGCTATACAGGTTGCAAAAACGAACATACAACTACAAAAAGGGAAACCTTGATGGACATCTAGAAATAATGAAAAGAGTGAACAACATTTGGGAGTTGGCCAATTAAGTGACCTGGTGTCGTTCTAAGTTAAACTTTAAAAAAATCTGTGGAGTACCCATGGTCATAGAATAAAGCCCAAAAATGAAGCACAGATGGTTCGAAGTCCGAAAACAAGGTAGGGGCTGGCCTGGTAGGACCAAGCCTACACATTCCTATCCGCAAGAGTACAACAATATTTCAAGCTGAATTGTTAGCAATCAATGAATTTGTCGCACACATATCATTAGGGACAGAAAACCAAAAAACATGAAATTTGGAAGTGTCACATTCAACTCTACGGCTCTCGGGGAATGTCACAAAATACAGGGTTTTCCAATAGGGACGCTCAAACTTTCTTTCGATAGGATATTACCGTCAACCTCACATTTTTTAAGTTTTTTTTACATTTAAGCTCATCACTCAATGGAGCATGAAATGAAATGACATGGAGCATGATGATTTGCAAACTAAAATATGAGTTTAAATGTCAAAAAACTCTGAAAATATGGCGTTGATTACCGTTCTTATCGAAAGAAAGCTTGAGCACACTGAATTCGCGTTCAGTCACCGCAAATTTAAGAGAATTAAGACCATTTTTTCGAGCCAGCATTTGCCTGCAAAATACAGAATTCAATTTCTAATGAAAAAATGTGAATTTAGAACCTCGCTACACAATATTGCAATAATAGTGGGACAAAGACGTACGCACAGTGAAGAGAATATCGCCGCCGCTGGCGTTTCCGTTCAAGAGGACCCAAATCAATCACTCACACGAGCGCTTTATTTCAAGATATGGACCTGTCGCATGGCCGCCTCGTTCATCTGATTTAACGCCTTTAGACTATATTCTTTGGGGCTACGTGAAGTCACAAACAAGCCGGCAACGGTAGTCGAGCTCAGAGCCAATATTGAAAGTGAAATAGCTGGAATTTTGGACAATTTATGGGAAAAAAGTGGTCTAAAATTAGGTTCAACGAATGGAGTATCTGCAAACGTGCCCGTGGTGGCCATCCGAAGGATATTGAATTGCGTACATACTGGCCACTAAATGTTCTGGAACACGTTCTGGAACACGGATACATTAATCCGCTTTTGATTTTTTTTTAATAAAAGTTGAAGCGCCCTTGATGAAAAGACTTCTTTTAAATACACTGGCAGGAAATATCAGACTGACCTGAGACCAAGACAGGAAAACCATGAAGGTTATCTCAAAAGGCTGATATACAAGCCAAGGCAGGTGCTCAGATACCCTTCATTGGGCACTCCCCTCCTAATGGATGCAACACCACGGACATAAATCTTCACCTAATGGACAAATGGATCACTAAACAAATGAACCAGCTATGAGGCTTTTAAGCACTCAAGGACGTCCATGAAACAAAAGTACAATTTCAAACGAGCCAAAGAAGCTCTAGAACTTGACAAAGGTTGACCTAAGAGAGCTATGTGGAGCACAAAAATGGGACTTACAAGTACAGAAAAGAAATTATAGAACACATACTAATCGAATGCCAACAACTTTCACGACAAAGATTTAAAATTTTGAATGCTCAAAGTGACACTCGGACACCATCCTCTAAATACGTTGTAATGAGTATAAAAGAAGGTACACATGCGACAGACATCCGGTTTTATTTTTAATTATAAACACAGTAGTTCTTCTTAATAATTAACAAAAAAATAAACAACAATTTGTGAGTCAAAAAAATTAAAAAAATTAAGAAATGAAACAATACCAGAAAGCATCTCAAAGTAAAACTCGGACAGTAATGGTTCCCAGAATATTTTTCCCTGCAATATAAAATTAGTTCCAAAAAAATAAATTAGATTACTAATATATTAATAATATGAGTTTCAACTCATATCATTTCCTTGTGTACGCAGGTCCTAACCGGAACAATGGGGAGCCAACGAGGTCAAACTTCTATTGAGATTAGAGAGCTGATAGTGAAGCATTTCCAGGAAGGAAAATCAGTTCGCGACATTGCGCAAATTGTTGACCAAAGTCATTCAACAGTTCACGATATAATAAAACGCTTCAAGCTTTCGAAAACGCTGGAAAATCGCAAAAAAAACTAGCGCTAGAAAGATTTTTTCAGAAAGCGATGAACGATGGATCCCAGAATTAGTGCCCCTGAGCTAACTTTTGAAGTTGAAAAATACTTGGGCAAAAAGGTGAACACCCAAACAATTCGAATTGTACTGCGCAAGCATAAGTATGTATAATGGTCGGGTTGTTCGTTGTTCGAATAGGGCTAAAAGGAAGAAATTTGCCCAATCTTATCGGGATAAGGACATTTCGTTCTGGAACAACGTGTTGTTTTCAGGCGAAAGTGAATTCAATGTATTTAAGTCGGATGGGCAAACACACATATGTGTGGAGAAAGGCCAATACAGATCTCCAAGAAAAAAGTTTGCAACCCACTGTCAAGCATGGTCGTGGATCGCTAATGGTTTGGGGATGCATGTCGGCCGCTGGCCCCAGAAGCCTACAAATTATTGATGGAATAATGGATCAATATAATTATTTAGATGTTCTGAGGCGAAATTTGAAGCATAGTATGCGAAAATTAGGAATAGGAAACAGTTACCAATTCTATCAGGATAACGACACTAAGCATAAGGCTCTTAATGTCTGCTTATGGCTTCTGTATAACTGCCCAAAAGTATTGGAAACTCCACCACAATCACTGGACCTAAATAACATTGAACATGTATGGGCCTATTTAGAGAAGCAGCTGAGAAATCTCGAGATTTCAAATAAAAAAGATCTCGAAAAGGCTCTGTTAGAAGAGTGGGACAAAATTGGCACAAATTTTTGCGAAAAACTTGTGTCATCCATGCCAAAACGGTTGGAACATGTGGGAAGAAATAAAGAGCTTCCAACTAAATACTGACCACAAAGAGTGGTCTTGTTTCTTAAGTTTGAAGTATTTTTTTTTTATTTTTGTCCGAGTCTTACTTTGAGATGCTTTCTGGTATTAATTCATTTCTTTATTTTTGTTGATGAAGATCTAGAGGCTGTTGTCTTGGAAGTTGATCATCCTTTACTGAATAATAGTATGTATCATAAAGCACTGCTAGTTTCATTTAATATGACTGTATTTAATTCATTTGAATCTGGTCCTTCCGAAGATAAGCCTAAGTTAGATTTCATAAAAGCTGATTACAATTTATTAAATAACTATTTCCTTTCAGTCGACTGGGATAAAACTTTTGACTTCCCAAGTTTAAACATAGTTTATACTAAGTTTCGAAACATATTAGAAGATGCCATATCCAGGTCTGTTCCTATTAAGATATATACTAATTCCAAAAAACCCATCTGGTTCAACCGAAGCTTATGCAGACTCAAAAATGCTTTAAACAAGATATGTAAGAGGTCTGCTAAAGACAATTCACTGCGTGGCGTACTATGTCGAATGCGGAAAGAATATGAATTCCTGAAGAGATTTGTTTACAGGCAATACATGATTTCTCTTGAGTCAAGGATCAAACAGAACTCAAAAACTTTCTGGACGTTTATCAATACTAAACGTAATTCTGTTGGAATTCCATCGAATATGTCCTACGATAATGTATCTACTGATGACCGTAAGGTTATATGTGATATGTTTGCATCACATTTCCAGTCAAACTTTGTTGACTTAGGCATGGGTTGCAGGTCAGAACTTAGAGCAAATACAATCGCAGACATAGGGCGATTAGAATTGACGAATGATGATATTCTTTCTGAGCTGTCCTCACTGGATTCTAGTGCAAGCTTGGCGCCTGATAATCTTCCCCCGCTTTTTTTAAAAATGTGTAAGGACGGATTAGTCAAGCCTCTGACTATCATTTTTAATATGTCACTGGCTCGCGGCGAATTTTTGGATTGCTGGAAGGATTCTCTCATCACCCCAATTCATAAATCTGGACCTAAAAGTTCTATTGTCAACTACAGACCAATAGCTAAACTCCAATTAATACCGAAATTATTCGAAGCTGTTGTTAAGAAAAAAATATATGCTGAAGTTCGAAACCAAATATCCCAATTTCAACATGGCTTTGTGAGTGGAAGATCAACTTCGACCAATTTGGTTATATTTACAAACTTTTGACTGAGTTCCATGGAAGCGAGACTTCAAGTTGACTCCATATACACTGACTTCTCGAAGGCATTTGACCGTGTTCAACATAATGTGCTCATAAAAAAGCTAGAGATGATTGGTTTTCATTCTAAAATCTTGAAATGGATAACTAGCTACCTTACAAATCGCAGACAGTTTGTAAAAATAGGTAATGATCAGTAACGAGTAATTTTCAATTTCTCTGAGGTACCTCAAGGTAATCACCTCGGCCCTCTTCTGTTTCTTCTTTTTATTAACGATTTGCCTTCCTATGTTTCCCATTCCGACTGCCTTTTATACGCTGACGATTTAAAAATTTTTAAATCAATCCGATCATTGGCCGATGCAATGGAGTTGCAAAATGATATCTCATCAGTACAGAATTGGTGCGATTTGAATGGACTACATTTCAATATTAGTAAATGCTCAGTTATGACATTTTTTAGAATTTTATCTCCTATAATCTATAATTATAAGATTGATAATACAATCTCAACAAGAGTATGCTCGCATAAAGATCTAGGGGTTATATTCGACGTTCAACTGACAACAACTCAAAGGCCAACTCCATGCTAGGATTCTTGTTTCGAAATTCAAAAGATTTTCAAGACCCTTACACTCTTAAGTCTGTGTATGTTTCGTTAATTCGCTCTATATTAGAATACTGTTGTTTAATATGGAATCCTTTATATAACAATAGCGCTATTCGTATTGAGAGAATACAAAACAGATTTACTAGGTTTGCTCTTCGAAAGATGTCGTGGAATTCAAATATGCCGGATTATAATGCTAGATGTCAGCTTATCGATCTAAAGCAACTGCATGTAAGAAGGACTTATTATTCAGTTATTTTCGCTCATGACGTCATTACTGCTCACATTGATTGTCCGGTGCTGCTTTTCATGTTCAGTGTTTACACCCCGTCTCGTTATCTGAGCCCTAGAGATTTCTTTTATGTTTCGAGGCATAGTACAAACTATGGGAAAAATGATCCTATAACTAATGCTTGCATAAAATTCAACTTAGTTGCAAATGTTATAGACTTAAATATGAGTAGAGATAAATGTAAAAATGAAATCTTAAATTTTTTGAGTAGCAATTTACTCTAAATTACATTATAATTGTATGTTAAATTCTGCTTATACTAGGCATTATTATTAATAAGAAATGAAATGTTATTAATATTATCAGTAGTCTTAAAAAAGCTCTGTACTTGAAAGACGGAAGAATAAATAAATAAATAAAAAAATATTTTTTTAAATTTATTTGTACTCACAAATTGTTCTTTTTTTTTGGTTAATTATTAAGAAGAACTACTGTGTTCATTATTAAACATAATACCGAATGTCTATCGCATGTGTACCTTCTTTTATACTCATTATAACGTATTTAGAGGATGGTGTCCGAGATTCACTTTGAGCTACTGTATGGAAAGACTTCCAAGAAAGCCTAAAAACTTTAATCCTAGACCAAAAGAAAGACGTGCAATTGTCCTTTGTGGTCGTCCTGCTGTAGACACCCCCAAAATCTATATTCAAAGAAACAACTGCAGGTTCGATAAACTCATTGACAGCACAAAGCACTTCACTCGCAAAGGAGGTATCATAGCAGTGAGTAAATAAATCTATACTAATATATAAAGCTCCTAAGATTGTTTGTTTACCTATCTCTCTGGAACTGCCAGCCTGATTGGGAAAATTCTTCTTGCTTTATATAGGTCGTTTATTAAGGGAATTTTAACCAATTTATTGTGTGTTTAAGATTGTAATTTCTATTTTAATTAAATTAATGCAAAGCAACGCTGCAATCAAAACGTTTAAAACCGCGACACAAATCTGAACAGAAAGAGAGTAAGAGCAAGAGAGCACACAGCAAAAGCGGGGATGAAACGCGAGGCACAGCTAGTAAATAATTGAGTATAGGAATAAATAATAAAGTGGCGTGTTTTTAGTTTAAAAATCAATTTTACAATTTGCTAACCCACTAGTGTCTTGCTATGACGCACCCCGAGTTCATCCACTCAACCACGTACTTTATATGGAACAAAATCTCATGCACGCTCTTGAAAACATTGATGGCTACATCCTTTCCTGTTATTCGTGCGAATTGATCAAGCATCTTCTTTCTCAAGCATCATCATTCAAGTGCACGAGATAAATTTGCGCATATTTCTTCGTAATTGAATGCGATTTGAAATCGTATTACTTATGTCTGAAAAAATCGATTCAGAACAGATTCCATCTCATGTTGCAGGCGCACTATTCCCAGTACTCAGTCTGTATTCAGTAACACTGAAAGTTAATTAATTTTTGAAAAGCATAACAGGACTTGGCAACTACTTTGAAAAGTTTCTTGGAACTTCGATAATTCAATTAACTGGAAAACTTGATTGGTAGACATAGACTGCTGTATTTGAGCGAGTGCAAGTTTGATATCATTGCATCGGGGGTGGTCGACATGAAATATAATGAAAATTCATCGAAAAATATCAGATCCAACTTCCGAGAATGATAGCTTTCGATGCCAGCCTCTTGTCCTTGGTGACTCTGTGGAAATTCTTGTGTGCAGATAATCTCCCTGTCTGATGGATTCACCCAGAGACCACAGCTATTACTTAGAAATTTGGTTTTCAACCTTACCACAAAAATATGGAATACTCTTACCCTTTCACAGAAATTTAAGTGCAATGTGCACAGGTGCCTCCATATCTCCATTTGACTTCAGTCAATTATTCCCATTTCCACATAATTTTTACATTTTGTCAGTTTGCAAATGGCTGGCTTTGGGCATGTTCTGTTCGATTCGCTTTCAGCACTCGTTGACTGTAGCATTTCCCGGTAATCGTTCACTTGATTTTCTTGTAGTTCATAGAACACTATCCATTGTGGTCGCACAAAACAAACCGCTTAAGCTTCTTTTCGCGGATATTGCGTATTGATTGGCCGGTTGCCAGGCTTTAGCATGGAGCAAAAAATCCACTATTCCCGGTAGGTAACAATGTTCAATACAAATTGAAAACCGTATAAAAACTCTTGTATTCAGCGTTGCCGGAGAGAAATTCTATAAGATAGTACGACAATTATAAATGGGAGTGTTTAAAAAAAAAATAGTTATACGGTAGAGCTGATGTCGTCAATACACAATATACTTGCAACAATTATAGAAGGGGGACTTCAAATTAAAATCAAAGGAAATCTGAGAGAAATGAAGCAGGCTGCCTGCTCACACCGCTCGTAATATCTACAAATAGAGGATTAAAGCAAGGATGCCTACGCCCACCTCAATTGTGCTCAATTGTCCTGAACGAAATTATGAAAGAAGTTTTAGCGAAGAGATGTGGAATAACTTGGAGTCTCACACTGCAACTCGAGGACTTAGCCTATGCGGACGATATTTGTCTACTTTCACACAAGCTAAGCAACATCCAAACTAAATTAGAACACCTCGCAAGATAAGCAGGATACCCCGGTTTGGAGGTTGATATCCAGAAGACTAAGGTCATGGGAATCAACACCTGCAACCGAGGAGACTTTACCATCCAAGGATAAGTATGAAGATAGATTCTGCTATCGAGGTAGCATAATAACAGCAGACGGTGACGTAGATGTTGATAACAGACTTCGAAAAGCAAGAGCAGGCTTCGGACAACTGCGACCTACATGAAGGAATTCCCCGATTTCCCGAAACACGTAGGTCAGAATATTCAACTCATGTGTGAAGTCGATACTGATATATGGTAGCGAAACTTGGTTGATTTCGAACATCATACAGAAAATATAGGTATTCATCAACAAATGTCGCCGTACCATATATCGAACATTCTACGCAAGCACAATCAGGAACGTGGATTTGTTAGAAATGACAAGAGAGAAACCAATTGTGATACAGATCAAGAGACGAGAATGGAAATGGGCCGGACATACCATCAGGAAAAAATGCCGACAGCGGGTGCGTTTTTTTGCAAGCATATATACGCTTAATTTTCTATTTGCATGTAAAATACACTAAGAACAAATCCTATATCCACTTAAGTTACTCATCATATCTATCGGCGCTTATGAAATAAGCGCGGATAAAAACAATGCTTCCAAACATTATTTTCTGTGTGTTCATTCCTGAATTTATTCATTCATTGTTTAGGTTGCTGTATGTGGGTTACATTTGTATGTGCGGTTGATGTATTAGATCATTTTTAAGTGTTTTTGCATCCATAAGTATGCAATATTTGGTGTACCCAGAGTGTCTCTGCTATACATTCCGTTAAAGTTTCGTAAAGGATTCTTTTCATTTGACGAACATTTTTTTTTATTTTATAATTATTAAGTGTTTTTGCTTTTAAAGTGATGGTCACGCTACACAGTCACAAAATGAAGATTGTGACCATCAAGGATCAACTATCACCTTCCACGACTACACCCCTGACTACTTAACAAAAGTCATAAATGTCGTCGGTGCTGCCAAAATTTTATTATGAATCATAAAGCGCCGATGATCGTTTTTTTTTTTTGCACTTCAAAATTAAGCGTATGCACGCTTGCAAAAAAAAAACACAGCTGGCATTACCAGAACCCTAAATGGAAAAGATCCTCATAAAATACGATCGGTACTCCTGGAACTAGGAAAATGCAGCCTCATTTGGAATAGTGTAAAAACAGCTGCAACCAACTGCGTGTGATAGCAAGTGGAACCCCCATGCTCCCAAAAGCCGTGATAAAGGAAAAAAAAAAGGCTCAAGGTCTTGTGGGTCTGTGGGTCGCCGTGACGTAGTGGGTTTGTGCGTCGACTTCTACACAGAGGGTACCAGGTTCGATACTCGAATTTACCATCATTTCTTATTCACAGCTTGATCTCTTTCGAATCCCTGAGAATGCTCAAGAAAAAGCTTCTTTACTTCGCCGTTCCGAGTCGACATAAGACTGTAGGTCTCATCCAGTTGTGATAGAATAGCACCCACAACACGAGTGGTTGGTTGCTGTAGAGGCTAGGCCCAGGGTTCTCATCGCGTAACTTTTCAGATGACTATTGTCCTTTAAATTCACTTCGATGATATCGTCTATGATTTGCTTCAAGTAAGACCATCACTATCGTCTCGGCTATCGTCGCAGTTTGAGTGCTCTGAAAATTATCTCTCACGTAAAAAAGACATCTGTGCTCTCATTCCTCTCAAATTTCACTAACGCATTCTCATTTTAGTTTGCGAACAAAGCTAATACAAATGCGACCTATCACTCTAAAAATGTCTCAAAAGTGTAGAACAAGAATCGGATACACAATTTGTTCTCATTTAATAGGAGATTATACTGAAATAGGTATCGCCAAAAATCAGTCGTCGAGACGATAATTAATGAAAATGTTCAGTCTACGGGAAGCAGGCAAAACGATATCTCCCAGACGTTTTCGTTTTATTATGCTTACATGAAGCGAAACTGTCGTCGAAACGATAGCGCGAAACGATTGTCACCTTACGCGATTAGAGCCCCGGCCCAGACTGTAGTTCCACCCATACTCTATTCACTTTATGTGCGAATGAAGCATACATATGTACATGTGTGTTAGAAAAATTTCAATACTCTGCAGGATTTATTTAGCTGCATTTGAGGAACAAATAGGAAAGGAATTGCAGGTACACCCATTCGTAACTTTATTTTGATTTTTCCTTAAAAAAGATCTAACTGAGATCTAGCTCTGAAAGGTTATCGAAGCACTTAGACATTCCACTAAAAATGGATCAAGTTCAAATTAAATCAAACATCAAAATTGATGTCTAAGCTTATCTCTCTAGTCACTAAGAAAACAGTAATACGGTCGCTAAAGGCGGAGTACGAAGCTGTCCAAAGTAGTACAATACTCCTATAGGAGTACTTTCGGTATTCTGCAAGACCCAGTTAATGATTTGCTTTAAACTCTGCCCAATGCCCATTCACGATATTGATTACTAATTAAATTGTCATATCGAAGGTGGAATGCAATCTGCTGTGTGGGCAGTACAGTGTGAATTTCAACTTAATTCACCCACATTCAAGTCAAGACAACGTTAATCCCTCTCTCTCACTCTGATCTAAATCTACTGAGAGATTATCTTTGGTTTTTGTGGTGTTTGGTTATTGATTTGCCGTTTTGTCTGGAGCCATTGATCAACGAAACCAAACCTGCGTTAGCCATTAAAAATTAACGACATTCAAATCTGTCTAGCGTTTGTAGATATTAATCAACCGTTGACCGTTAAATATGAACTTAAGATTGACCTTTAAACACGCCCTTTGGTGACATTTTGTAATAAATATCTTTTATTCAGTATCAGTATATCCAATCAACTGTGGATATTTGGCAATCGCATCAATTAGAGAGAAACTGAATTAATTGGAACCGGGCCCACGCTGTCCCGAGATGAGCATAACTTTCATAATTAATAGCTCCACGTCCCTCAAGCCCCTTACAGAGACTAAGATTAGAAAAAGGTTCCCAAAATTTCTTTTTCGGAGTCGTCATAAAACTGTAAGTGATTTCCAATCGTGGTATAGAAACTAGGTCCAGGTTCAAGCGGGACTATAATGGGACACCTTTCATTCTTTTCATACGTTAACTGACACATTCTCATATTGACATCATATCAAAGAATATGTAGCGAAAAAGTCTTTTCGTATTTTGTCAATAGATGTCGTTGGAGTCGTCTAACTGCAGTGCTACCAATCACATCTGGTGTTGGCAAGGTGACATTTTAAGCTTCATTTAAACTTAAGCTTCATAAAATTCGGAGAAGTTGAAAAAAAGTTACAGCTGTTCAAAAATGGGTGAAAATAATGAAGAATTTCGCTATATTTTGAAATTTTTGTATAAAAAAGGAAAGAATGCCACGCAAGTCACCAATGAAATTTCTGAAGTTTACGGAGTCGATGCTGTATCAGTTCGTGTAGCACAACAATGGTTCGCTCGCTTCCGTTCTGGAAATTTCGATGTGAAAGATGCACCTCTCTCTGGTCGACCTATCGTTGAAAAAGTCGATGAAATTATGGAAAAGATTGACCAGGACCGTCACATAAGCAGCCATGACATCGCCAAGGAACTAAACATTCATGATCAAACAGTTTTGAAATATTTAAAAAAGTCTGGCTACAAAAAGAAGCTCGATGTTTGGGTACTACATGAATTGTCTGTGAAAAAAGTTTGATTAGAAATTCGAAAAGACTTTTTCGACTACCCATTATTTGCAGCCGACATGGTTCCATTGCTGATACTCTCACAGTAAAACCCTCTGAAGGCTTGATCGGTTTGACAACCTCTTTCGGGCTGATGGTGTAGCCGAAGTACGACGTTTCGATACCTCGATAATGTATGGCGAATACTTCCTGGTTTTGAAGAAATTTTATGAACCCTGGTGGTTCCTTTTAGTGCGAAGCAGAGATCTGCAGCGATACACTGCACTTATTCATTCAACGCATTTACATTTAGTTTTTCTACTAACTCATTGATCGTTCATAAAATATTCATCGCCATCGCATTGATCGGAAACAGTCATACCAATCGAAGCACAATGCGATGTTTGATCATTTTTCTCGTCGGTGCATCCTACACTACCGCATGTTCATATTGACATACCCGAAGCGGTGGTATATGCTGCGGCTTATGAATCAGAAAAACGCCGCATTTGTGCCTGACAGAAAGACAAAAGAATTTTGAAATTTTTTTTTTAATTTTATTTCCGTAACCCCAGCTGCACCTAATACGTAGTTATGTAAATATGTATGAAAATAAAATTGCTTTGTCCTTTTGTCATTCTTAATCAAATCGTTTTAGTAACATAAAAAAGAAAACATAGCATACACCGCAACTAGTATGCGGTGTTGTTCTTGTTCATAAGCAGCTGCAAATACCACAGATTCGGCTAAGTCAATATGAACATGCGGTAGTTTAGAATGCATCGACTAAAAAACGTAGTACTCCATTTTATAAGAGAAACATACCCAATCGAGTATGGTAAACATAACTATTGCATGGGTGGCGGTGGCGGTACATACTTCCACTGCCTAGAAGGTGCTACTGGACTCCTTTGCATCTAGTTGTTGCAGAATGTCCAAACAAAACAATCATGAGGATGGCAATCATGAGGGATAGGAAAAGACACGAGAGAATTCGATGCACTAGTCAAAAAGCAAACCACTCTTGGCCATGCCAAAGGACGCCGTGATTCAGAAATTCAACTTCCAAAAGGAGTTTACCAATAAGGAGTTTACCATATAAGCACCGAAAAGGGCTGGAGCAATGAAGCCACAGTCCACAGACTGAGCAGCAATACAGTAAAATGGTATACAGATAGATCAAAAACTGATGAAGGAACAGGGGTAGGACTATTTGGACCCCGGACAAAGTATTACGAACCCATGGGCAAACGGACCAGTATCTTTCAAGCAGATGAAAGCCATAGACGGATGCGCTCAAGTCAAGCTTGACAGGAACTATACCAACTGCGGCATAGCAATAATGTCGGACAGTCGTGCCGCTATCCTGGAAATAATAGGAGTCTATATCATAAAATCCAAGCTTGAGTGAGAATATTTACAGAAGCTTAAGAAGCTGAGCAGGAGTAACAGAGTAAAACTCTGCTAAACGACTGGATGGCGCAGTTGATAGAGTGCCTGCTCCTGGTTCAAATCCCAGTGAAATCAAACATAATACGCTTTTATCAGGTTTTCAAATCTGGTCCAGTCACCATTTGCCGTTGGGATCAAATTAATGGCACTATGGCCGCAGTAGTCAATCAGTGGAAGTAGTCTGACTAGGGGTATCACAATGGACAAATATGGTCTAAGTGTGCTGATGAATGCACTAGCAGCCTCCCTACCTAACCTAACCTTACCTAAAACTCTGCTAGGATGCTCTACGATAAATCTACCTTCTCCATCTCTGAAAAGAGCTGTATGGGAGAGGAGAAAGAGAAGAAAGCTAAGGTATGAATAGGGGGCCCAATCAGTTCCATGACAAAAAGTATGACTGTGATCAAAGTCAAAGGGTTCGCAATGATATTTTCTGTCGACCTTTATTGGCATATATTTCCCAAAGTTTTAGGGCCAGAATGCTCGAAGTGGTTTTAAATGAAACGAAAATACTCTCGAAAGATGATTTTTCATTAACGAATTTTAGTACGACCAAAATATCCTATAGCCATTAGCCAAAGGAAACAAACTGCAATTCTGTTTTCTAAATTTGAAAAAAAGAGTTCCCTAAGTTATTCTCATGCCATTGTGACGATCTGTTCAAGTCGCCGATGCTGGGTGCTTTGTAGATCAAAACAAATACCATCTTTACGTGACCATTAAAACGTTCTAATTGTCAGCTCAATCCTGTAAGCCATGCTAGGTCATGCCTCCAGACAATGAATATGATACGATATTTTTAGGAAAACTTTTTAAAAAGTCGAATAATAGGACGGCACTTGGCGTAAAGCACAGACAGTGTGTCTCCGACCTTGGCGGACTTGATTGATTTTTTTCGTTCCACTGGAATGTCATAAATAGAATAACTAGACGTGACAGCATGTATGCACTCTATGAAATCTGTCATGTGCGTCTTTAAATACGAAGTACAAGAGATGATGTGCATTTTTATAGGCACTTCGCACAAAACACATCACACTCCATGTAAAAAAAAAAAAAAAAACGTACGTTCTCAAACCCCAATAAGACCTGCTTCATCCGCCGACACGTCTGTCTCCACCCATTCGCTAACCAATTTATCCCTCATTTGATGATTACTGTTGATGTTGGACGTTGAAACTCGAACGCAATCCCAACGGAGCTAATTATCCCATTTCCGAGCATCATTCCTTTAACTACTCGTAATATAATTCACAAGACGATGCCGAATTACAGAGAGACTCTGTGCAAAAAGTTGACTTGTGCGTGGCTAATGGACTGCTCTCAGCCCAAAATCGTAAGGCGTTACCAGAAATCCTTTCATTAGAAACTCATCCAAGGATTGCTTCGCCTTCAACATTTATTCAATTACATGTTGCGCAACCATGTATCCCCCTGGGAAGGCTCAAATAGCTCTGTTTTGAGCTTTCCTCTCAGAGCTCGCATCCAAGTACCCCCTTCTGATCTGTGAGCTATCCTTCGTCTGGGTTGTTTTGAGGCAATTCGTGCCACCATTACCGATTCTGTCTCAGAATCTACCAAACACCCCATCGCTTAAGCAATTTTATGTCCATTGGTTGGAGTTTGTTTATTGAAAACCAAATGCCTTTGGTTCTACGAGGATACCGAGGCTGGCCGAGGTGTGTAATGGAATTTTGTACTCTTGCACTCTTACATATCTGTTATATAAGTGCTGCTGGCAGTGGTGTGTTAATGTCGTTTCATTGCCGTCAGCGGCTGGGGGATGGGGTGAAAATGAAAACTCGGTCACAGAGTACCGGAGGCGGATGGAATTTATCAAATTTGAGTTTTGATGTCTTGCGGTAATGTTCTGGCATTAATATTGATTTTATGGTTGTTGTTATTTTTTTGAGGGATGTCTGTATCCGACGGGCGTAATTGCTATCTTTGGTGGGTTATCGTAATTATTTGATGTTGACATTTGTTTCATGCCTCTAAGCAACGGCCGGAATAAGGGGGTGTTTATCGAGGTATAAGACCGGTTTAGGGGTCGCCAAGCATTTATGCCGAATCATTTCATAGTACTGCAGGCAGGACTCCTTTCTCGCATCGAGTAAGAGCTTCGGCACCTAGGATAGGGTAGGTAGGAGTGACTGATTGCAAGAGGCATTTGTGATACCACGCGGATTGAATTCTCCAAACATTGGTACCAATTGGCACTTGTGACGAAGCGGTTTACCTGGCTAATCTGACGCTGGTTTGCTTGAGATTATTGAGTAGGTCCCCTATCAATGACTGGATGGCGTAGTTGGTAGAGTGCATAGCCTTGGTAAGCGGGATCCCCGGTACGAATCCCAGTTAATATGCCTTCATCTGGCTTTCAAATTTGGTTCAGTCACCATTTACCGTTGGGATCAAATTAAGGGCACTATCACTAGAGTAGTCGATGAGTGGTAGTAGTCTGACTATGGGTATCACAATGGACCAATATGGTTGAGGTGTGCTGGTGAATACACTAGCAGCCTTCCTACCTAACCTAAGCTAACATAGGCCCCCGTTCCCTGCAAAACTCGTCCGTCTTTGCAGAATGACGAAGGAGAATGCCAGTTGCCTGCGTCAAGGTCGGTAAAGATTTTACCGAGAATTTTGATGTCAAAAAAGGATTCAGACAAGGCAAGGCACTATCATGCGATTTCTTTCACCTAATTCTCGAGAAGATCGTGCGTAACTCAAACGTCAATACCAGAGGCACGATCTTCCACAAATCTGTGAAACTATTCGCTTGCGCCGGAGATCGGAAGAACACGACAGGCTGAGGCTGGGGTATTTGTGAGCATCGAAAAGGGAACGACGAAGATGGGTCTTGCCGTCAATGAGAATAAGACAAAATATATCCTGACTATGAAACTTACTTTTTAAGTATTTACTAGATGTGGTATGCATGAATATGAGTTTTAACTTGCTAAAAAATACTTTTGGTAAATACTGAATTCATTCAAGAAAATACTATCAGTTCATCGCACAATTGGCTTTGTAAACGATCTCGTTGGAACTTTGAGAGCGTAAAGCATATTCAAAAGAAACAGCCATGACAACTGAAGTTTCTCAATTGCAACTAGCCTCTGTCCTTTGCCTGTGCCTTTTGCGTAGGTCACAATAACCGTGCATTAAAAAGGAGAAGTCCTAAGCTACACAATTATTTATTAGTGAATATAAGGCTGTGATCGGTGTTCAATTAACGCAACGGCAAATTAAAAAAGGGCTAAATAATTTTAAGACAGAGGTTAAGAACCTTTAACCAACGGGAAATAAA
The DNA here is from genome assembly GCA_964034865.1 of Eristalis intricaria. Lineage (NCBI taxonomy): Eukaryota > Metazoa > Arthropoda > Insecta > Diptera > Syrphidae > Eristalis > Eristalis intricaria. Next base: position 105,363,189 of record OZ035873.1, on the reverse strand, counting down.
CTCTTAAAGCTCAAAGAATGAGAAGTATTTTTCTAGAGCTAGAAATTCCATCTGTCTCTTGCATTCCTAATACCTATTGTTTTATTACGTTTCCCTTCTCGAAACGGTAAAGCATTTTAAAATTAGTCCCCATTGTAAACTTTTTCTGGACCTGCGTCGTCCTTTCTAAGTCCTTTTTAATTAAAGGCCTCAGATGTCAGAACGAATTGAGTTCGTAACCGACCTTTTTGGAGCAGCGAGAATCCTTCATCGCCAACCTCCGTCAACCTGACGAGTTCCACAGGTGTGTCCAAAACTAGACAAGACTCTTAACGCTGTTTGTATGTGGGTGGCGCTGCAGCCCGTAGAGGGCCAGACCTAGCTCCTACAACAATCACTCGCGTAGTGTGTGATATTGTTCCCTCACGAGTGGACGGGACCTACAACCGAATACAGTTTTATGCCGACGCCCAACGGCCAAGTTTGAGAAGCTTTTTCTAGACAGTTATTACTCTGTGGGCATTGTCTGTGATTCGAAAAAGGTGGAACCGTCAAAATTGTTTTTTAGTTTGTGTTTTCGTACCGGGAATCGAACCCAGGTTCAGTTGCGTAGGAGTCCAGGCACCGCCTTTAAATGTACAAAATGATGGCATTCAAGATTTGGCGTAGTGTGAAGATCTGGTCTCCCACTACTGAGGGGCACGATACACACTGGTTGATCATATCCTAAGCGAGGTTACCGCAGAAGGTTTGGGTACTTAAAAACAAGCCATTACGTATAAACTTAAGATGCTCGTGTATTGAACAGATAAGCTGTTTCCTTATCTCTGCACGTTTTGTGTTGCAGATATTAAATGCTGTCGCCGCGCCCACTCCATTAAATCGGAAATATCGTAAATCGAATGTAACAACCATTATATCACAGCTAAGCGTCAGTTGCACATCCCATCGATAATCTAATCTATCTCTCCCTTTTCCGAGTCGTTAACCTTTGGCACCCCAGAATCACATACCAGATGATATTTTGATGACCCAAAGCCACATCGACCACACACATAATTGTGTGGTTTTAATATTTCGATGTTCTTTCAGTTTCCTTGCAATTAAGCACCTCCATCTGGCTTCCATCAGAAATCACTCCCGAAAGGATACCCGCTGGACAGACACCAATGGCAACTGGAATAATAAAGGAAACCCAGAGGCGAATGACAATATTAAACCGGAATGATACCCCGGGCAAATATCCGAAAAGGGATACCAATCGAGCAGCCATAAAGTGGTCAATAAAAGCTATTTGTGTCGTCTTTCGGTTGTGCGGGCCGCAGCGCCTTGGGTTTCTTTTCAGGGAAGGACAAATTGATCTAAAATTAATTTCCCATTTCCACAGAAAAAGGTAAATAACGACAATAAGTGTTGCCCAATCCTATTGTCCATCTGGATCAACTTCGATGTAGATGAAATGGACTGTATGCAAAGAAGGATTGTTACTGCCTTTGGAATAGAGTTAAAAGTGAATCAATTCTTTTCCCTTCCTCTTGGGATTTAGATGGTCAGTTTAATCATCCTTCATTTATCCAAATCAGCTCAAACCCACGCTGGCGACCGAGGAATGTAAGCGTCGGTTAGATGATGAAGTCGACATTAAAGTTCCCTTCACCACAACATTGTAGTCGTCGTAGATTAACTTGTTACACCGATTTTTCCACCTTAACGTCCGACCTCAACCGGAACGGTGCCTGGTCTGTGGAGGTGCTGTGTTCTGCTGTTGTTGCTTAATTTGTTTTTAATGGGGGCCACCTATTGACCTTTTGAAGGATCCACCTCTTGAATGTAAACGGTAGTCCCCTTTTGAATTTTCATCAGAATTTTAATTAATTACAAATAACTATATTTTTGCTCAACCTAACTTACAACTAACATCAAATTCAGAAAAAAAAATATAAAAAAATATAGAATTCAGAATTAAAAAGAAAAAAAATTACAAAAGATAGGAGGGGAACAAAATATTGAGCACTGGAAAAATAAAAAGAAATAAAAATAAGTCCCTTAACCCAGCATTCGATCCCTATTCCCATCTAGTACGAAACTTACGCGAGCAGAAACGCACACCGTGAATAACTCGTAAATGCTTTCTTTTTATTTTAGTCAACCCAGTTTAAGCCCACCGCCTGATTATTCTTTAACGAACAACGTACACAAGAGGCACTCGGTTATAATGATAAATATTGATGGGTACACTTGCCTTAGTTTAATTCACCTGAGTGTTCCCGATCTGAGAATTCATGAGGATCTGCCGAGTGTGGTGTCTGCTGGCGTACTCCTCCCTCGGGAATGTTTCTTTCGGATAACTACTCAATGTTCGGTGCGAATACTTCTCAACGTTGACTATATTCTTCAACCTCGAATCACTGTCACCCAAATAAATAAAATACACTATTGAACCGGAAACGAAAATTCTGTTCTACCTTTCTTCACCGTTACACACTTTAGATGAGATCACTGCCATTACAAAAAAAAAACTGCGCTACTTCTTTTCTCCTTTCTTTCGATGCACCAAGTTTCATCCACAAAGTCAGCTGTCTTCTGCATCGGCTGTACTTTAGAGAGTTGCGGGTCACCACAATATCATGGCATCCATCATCTGCAAAGCCGCTAATTCCCAATTTACCACTTCTGCCAATTCAAGGTCATGGCAGCATTAATGGAGCAACTTGGAACAACCGAAAAAGAAAAGAGCACCACCCCAAAGGATTCGAATTTGAGTCCCAACGATATGAGCTAGCGCTAGAACCACATACCTAAGAGCACCACTATCATCGGACGAATAAAACCCGGTGACGTACACATGGTGTAACGACCTCCACTACACCCAAAACATAAATGGACACACAACTTAATCTGAAACTAAGCTAAAACATTTAAAGCTAATGGCCCTAATGAACTGTAGAGAGCATATTGGAGGTAGGCTAGAAACTGTATGCATATCCATCATGAGTGGTTACTGGAGTAGTTAGACCTTAAGTCACCCTTCTCCGGATTGGAGACGAAGGAGCTGGACGATCTTAAGGACTGTCATCCTTGGAGTAGTTCCATCAATTTTCTTGGTTCATATACCATAAAATGAAGCGCATTGCAATTTTCTCTCGCAGTCTCAACTCAGTAGGGACTACATTTATACCAAGGAAGTATGGTAACGAAGTTGTTAACTCATATCCCCATCAGCTTAGACATTTCTCACTAATAGTGGAGAGAAACAATTCTGTGAGAGCTGCCACTCTGAAGTATATACTAAGACCGAAAACGATCATGAATCGAAGATCCGCTTTGCTGAACCGGCCTTAACACTTAGTACATCCTATTTGCCTCAGATGGCTTAGCTGGCATTAAAATAACAAGTCCTTCATAGAGCGTGCTACTAGAGTACTGTAAGGCAACGTCTATACGGCATTATTCACAGAAGGATCAAAAAGTTGGAGTTTGTGTTTTGAATCAAAGATTTCCATACCTATGCGGTCGAGTCCTACCATGTTTCCATGATCTGCGCCCGACACAATCTCTAGAAATCAAACACTCAGGCAGCACCTAAAACACTATTGTCCAATCTATTGAACTCCAAAATGGTCAATTGTTGCTATGGTGGAAGGTCCCTGGACAGAAAGGGGCAGGGACCTTCCACTCGCTAGGGCCGGCTCGGAATCTTCGCTCATAGGTCTGGTAAGAATGGGAAAATTAGCTTCGCCTAGATGGTCGCCTGGGATTGTCTCAGGCAACCTAAAGGATTAAAAACACTAACAGAAATTATATGGGTGCCGCTACAGCCCGTAGAGGGGTAAGGCTTAGTACACCATCGTCTCTTTTTGTGCGTGCGCTGTTAGGCGTGTTTCTTTAGTTAAGTGCACAAAAAAAACTATCATCGGCGCTTAATAATTCATCATAAAAACATTTAATGACATTTGAGACAGTCAGCTGTTGAAATCAGGGATTGCAGGAATCAGGTAATAATTTAGAATACAGTAACTATTGCCGTGATTTTTGCCGACGTCACAGCCCTTGGAGAAAAATCAAAAAAAATTAATGCTCGCTTTTAATTCCAAAACGGTTTATTTTTGTAGGAAAATGGTTGATTCAAACAAATCCAATCAACTTTTCTCTTGAGATATAACGGTACTTGCAATAACACTGCATTGAGTGGAAAGTTTGAAATATTGCAATCTGCTTAGTTTCAATTTGGATTGCTAATAAGTGGTTTTTTATCTAATGCGTGTAAAAGTTGAAACTTAAGTGATGGCGGATTTTGAACAATGTGTGTAGTGCTACTATTAGTTCTAATAAGTATGGCTAAATTAAAATATATAAGGCTTTTAGGCGAATTTCAAAATAGAAAGTAAAAAAAATATTTGTAAGCTTTTAAAAAATTCGGCTTAAAATATCCTGTAAAATTAATTGTGAATTATTTTCTAGTGCAATGTTAAAGAATTCGAAATTTTGATTAGCTCGACGATTGGATTTCAAATCCGAATTCAGAAAAATTTAACAAATCAAAATTCGCATGGGCTCTTAGTGAATAAGCCCAAATCGGGCTATGGATCCATAAATGACGGTAATACTGCTAGACGATTTTTTAGCAATAATCAAATCAATTCGGAAATCACAGGAATAGATTTAAATTTAATGAAAAAATTGCACACGATTCTGAGAGGTATAAAAATAAATGTTGAGCAGTTTAAAATTTTACTAAAAGACACCCAGGATTTATATCTAAGTTTATATAGTTGGTATTATATGCCAAGTAGCGTCCACGTCGTCGATTCTTTCGACTTGACTATGCCTATCTATCAGACGAGGCTTTAGAGGCTCGACATAAGAAAGTGTGAAAAATTTGATTAAATCACACGCGTAGGATGAGTAAGGAGCAGGCAAACACAGATCTTATGAATTGTTTATTACTTTGTTCTGAGCCTTTAATTTCGACTCACAGAAACATTTCTTTACGAATATCAATTAAGATTATCTCAAAAATATGTATGTACTTGGAAACTGAGGGTTTGTTAAATGCTTCACAAAGTGTATGTGGTTCCTCATTTCATGAAATCGATAACGTGATACAGAGGTTGAAGATAGCGATGACATTACCTTACTATCGGCATAATTATGGCTTAACATAATTGGTTTCTTGATTTTATAACATGTATCTAAGCAATAATACATGGGTAGCCGTGGCGTAGTGGGTCAGTGCGTCGGCTCCTACGCAGAGGGCGCCAGGTTCGATACCCGAATTTACCACCTTTGATAATTCACGGCTTCACCTCTTTCGAGTCACTGACAATGCTCAAAGAATATTTCTGTCTAGAAAAAGCTTCTCAAATTCGCCGTTCGGAGTCGGCATTAAACTGTGGGTCCCTTCCATGCGTGAAAGAACAATAGCACTCACAACACACGTGGTCGCTGAGCGAAGCTAGGCCCAGGTCCACTTCGGACTGTCGCGCCACCCATATTATTATTATTATTGAAGCAATAATATGTACATTATAGTTTTTTAACAAAAATAATAAAATTTGTACTCTTGAATTTGAACTACAGATTTTTGTCGAAATTTCCATTCAAATGCCGCACTGTCGCGACAGTTCAAGCTCCAGTCCTGAGTAATCGGAATATGGACACGAGCAGCACAATGTTTAAATTACTTCCTGAGTCATTTTCATTGTCTTGGCATTTTTCAATGCTTGTTTTTTCTCGTTGGCAAATAAATGAATTCATGGACGAATTTTGTAACGTTTCTAAGCAAATTATCGATAGCACGTAGAAAATAATAATTGGAAGCATCGTTTTTATTCGCGTATTTCAACAGCGGCGATAATTATCCGGGTAACTTAAGCGTATATAGGATTTGTTGTCAGTGTGAAATTAAAAACATACGCTTGCAAAAGAAAAAAAAACAGTTTTATAACTGACTCCAAGCAATTAATCAAGTCTTATTCCTATAAGGGATCCCTCTGCCTTGAAGTGGAAAGCATTAGATTGCTAACGAGCTTTCTGTTACAAAAATAAACCAGTGAAAGGACAAGGACTGTCGCCTACGTCTGGATGAGAGTGATGCTTCCAAATATATTTTATTTGAATGACCGGCACTAATTTGCTTAAAGAGATGTATTTTCCATGGGCAGATTCTCACCTGAGTGAAACTGAAGAAATGCACTACAAGAGACATAAAATCTTTCTAAGGTAAGTAGAATGTCGTTTGGATTGACGCCAACCCTTCTCTACAATAGATCTCTTCTGACTTGCAATGACGCATGTTTTATTTTTTCAAATTATTTAAGCTTAGGTTTATTAAAATAAAGGGAATGTACATTAAGATTTACATATTTTTTAGTACTTAGTATTTAACTTCAAATTAAATTTGTACAGATTTTTCTTAAAAACTATAGGATGTGGGGGATGATTTCATGGGGGTGTGGAAAAGTAAGGGATGATTGCACTTTTAAAATCTTTGTGATTCAACATCGATTTAATATCAGAAGACAAAGAGTTTCATAGTTTAACAGTATGAATGGAAAATAAACGTGATGAAGTTAAAAAGTTATTAGATTAATTGACCCATTTGACCGTGTAAAATTAAGCCTGTTGAACAGGTACTTCGGACTACGACTGTGAATCATTTTGTGGAGGAAAATACAGTTCCTGGCGTTAATGCACTCTTGGAGACTGCACCCCAGGATTGCAATATATCCTTATGAGAGGCAGTATTAGGGGAGTTACAAGTTTTTGCTTGTGTCTTGCGGAGTGTTATAAGCACTGGGCCATAGTTTACGGAGGCAGCCATAGATGCGACCAACAATCATATTGATATCATATTGAGACCATATCCAGATAGATCCTTGCTTATTACATGTCGAAGGCTCGTTTTTTTCTCGACGGTTTTAATTTTAGAGGAACCTAGAAAGAGTTCGGGGATAGGGTCTAAAGCAAGCTTAATTTTGGAAATAGGTACTAGCAGTGACTTAATTGGATTGGGTTGTGCCAGAGAAAACGAAAATAGCTCAAGACTTGCGTGGATACCTAGTTCTGTTTGTAAAATTACGGCAAATAAATAAAAACAATTATAAATGGGGACTCGAAATTTATTAAAAATGTGCTCTTCGCTAAAATTTCCCACAATAGTCTCTTTATACTTCGAAAAAGACTCAGCCAGCAGGTTAGTAAGAAATGAGTATCTTTAATAGAAGAGTTTATCATGAGACAATTCAAACAAAATAATTTACTAGATCTATATCTTATGACATGCAGACAAGTCGTTTTTTAATCTAATAACATCCATTTTTAATACAGTATCCCATATTTTTCAATATAAATCTATCCTTTTTTATTGCTTTGTTTGGCGCTTTATTTGAATTATATGTGAAATCAACCTTTGCATGTGGTGTCTCCTCCCCGTTTAAGCACTCTGTGGTTTTAAGCCAAGGTGCAACATTTTTTCCCTCCATTCCCTCATCTGATCGGCTCCGCGAGAGTTATGTTACCTCATTAAGAGGGCTTATGACTGACCCTTGAACGGGAGTATAATAAAAAAAAAAACGATGTCCTTACCAACCGCCTTCTATTCATGGCGCGGCTTTAACAAGATGAAGTTGACGACAAGTATTCGTATTCATAAAGCAATCATTTTGAATGTCTCCCCCAAATATTCCCACTTTCAGGTAGCTCGCCATCGTTCGCTTCCCATAAATACAGACTGAGCGCAGAATTATGCATAACAAGCAGCGCAAAGCACGAACGTAAGTACTCACAGTGAACTTGTTTATTACTTGGCCGCTTTCCACGTCAAATCAACCATTCATCCAGAACATTTCAGAGGCTCTTCGCCTCTCAACTCTTGAAGATTTAAAGCAGTTGTGATTTAAGGAATCTCTCTTCAATCTGGAAGACGCCATTCCCGTCAATTGATGGGTGTAATCAGATATAAAATTACATCTACACCCTCTAATACAGAGCACTTAAGGCTCCGGAAACGAAATCAATTTCATTACGCCTCATCAGTGCTGCCTGACCTTTCGGGAGATTTATGCCCTCTACTCAAAGAGAAAGAAGCACAGCATTAGTATTGTAAGTGGACGTGGGCACTGATAGAGCCCGACAACCGAATATCCAGCGAGTTTAAAAGGGATAATTTGTCTATCCACTTTTGACGAATTACCTGAAGCGTTGTTTCCACTTCGACGAGTCGGTGAGCTTGAGAAACCATGTATCATATTCCTCCCAGGATAAACACGCACTTGTTCCACCCAAGTCTTGAGCAACACTGCGAAGAAAATACGTTCTTAAATTCCGCTTAAGTACACTGTCTTGAATTAGATATCCTTGTTTGCTTCGTGCCAATGAGAATGCTCTCCGTCGAATCCTTGAATATGATCTCCAACCATGAGAGAACGAACACTCAAAAGCTTTGGGCGGCCAAAGTTCTCCGCCCCATTGCTTCCATACACATACGTCGCGTGTGCGTGAAGTTATTCCGCATTTCGTTGGAGTGGGTGGGGTGGAATACGTACAACGACTCTGAACCACCATGGGAAAGTTAAACACGTAATAAAAATAATCTTCCGTTCTTCTTTTGGGGACCCACTGGAAGCTGGCAGCAGTACACAGAGAAAAAATACACATTTTCCGAAAGAAAATCATTACAAGGGGTTGCTCTTCAAGCACTCCGGATTATTGTTGCTGTTTTGGTGGAGAACACATTTGTTTAATGGAATATCGGGATCCGTGGAGAAATACATTACGCGCTAATGGAGTTGAATGATATTTAAAGTTGTGGATAGAGCATTTGGAAAACATGCCATAGCCCAGAAGAGCAGCACAGGGCAGATATTGACCGGAGGGAATTACGTGCCTAATCTGGTGGCAACTAAATGGAGCTGATAGGGCAGAGATACAACTGACGAGGGTCATTGCCATCCACTGACGGGATTCGAATCCCCAATGAAGCAATTTGCACAGGCTTTGGCTGCTCAGAGTTTAACTCGGGGAAGGCACTCCTTAAAGGAATACCAAATGGAATAGTTTTTCGTTTAAGATTTCTCATTACGATAATAGTCAAAGCCATTTGCATGTACAGGGAGGGCCATCTTGTGGTTCATAGGTTATCTCGAAATCTTCGCAGAAAGTCAGTACCATACCTCCGCGGAACGAAATGAGTCGCTTTACTCTTGATCAACGTTGGGAAAGATTGAAAACTTATTTCCAAATTGAGTGCTGTGTAGCCAAAGCAGTGCGTTTTTTGAAAAGAAGTTTTGTCCGAAATGAAGCAACCACCGCGACTGCTGTACGCAAGGTTCGTGAGACTGTATGCTAGTGGACTCATGCTTCCCGTCGTCGTACGGTGCGCACAGATAAGAATGTTGTCGAGAGTGTTAGCCTCAATTCACGAACACCAACTCGCCATCGATCTAAGCAGCTCAAAATTTCACTCACTAGCCTGAGGAGTATTCTGCACAAAGATCTCGGATTATTCACTTACAAGGTTCAACTGGTTCAGCAATTGAATTTGGCGCGTGACCATCAGCTTCGTTATCGCCTCGCAGTTTGGGCCTTAGAACAGTTTGAATTGGAAAACGATTTTGAGTGAGAAATCGTCTTCTCTGATGAAGCGCATTTTCATTTCGGCGGCTAGGTTCTTCTTCTTCTTTATTTGGCGCTACAGTCCGGGGTGGACCTGGGCCTCAACCAACAAGCCTCTCCAGCTAGCACGGTCTCTGGCTAGCTGTCTCCAGTGTCGCACGCCAAGTTGGTTGAGGTCCTTCTCCATCTGGGTGCGCCACCTTAAACGCGGGCGTCCTCTGTTGCGTTGACCCACGGGTTCGGAGTCGAAGACTAGGTTAACAAAAAAAATTGCCAGATGCGGCTTGAAAAACACGCATGTTATGTCGAGAAGTCAATGCATCCACCGAGAGTGACAGTGTGGTGTGTATTGGGGAGTGGTGGCACAATTGGACCATTTTTGCTTCGAAAATGAGGCTGGGAATAACGTTTCAGTGAACGGTGGGCGTTACAGAGCTTTCTTAACAGACTTTTATTTTTTACTGAAATAAACGACATTAAATTGGACGACCTTTGCTTCATGCAGGATGGCGAGCCACATTCGATCTTTTGCTCACCAATTTCCCAAATCAAGTTATCAGCCATTTTGGCGATGTCAATTGGCAGCCTCGGAGCTGTGGTTTGTCGCTTTTGAATTGTTTTTGTGGGGAACCGTGAATGTCCGATGCTACGGCAACAATTCAGAAACGATTCAATCACTTCAGACCAATATTATCCAAGCAATGCACGAGCTACAGTCAGAAACCATCATTTTTAAGAGAAAATTCCGATGCCAGAATGCGGTACTGCGAAGTCAGTCGAGGCATCCACTTTAAGGACGTTGTATTTCACAAATTATGAGAATGTTTGTTCTTACTGATAAAGCCAAAATGGCTGGAACAAATTTAATTTTGCTCATTCTATTGCATTTTTAAAAATAAACTTGTATTTTGCTCACCCTGTTTATTGGGGCTATAAGTTGAGTAGTTTTATTTCAATTACACATCAAAGATCTTGTCGGCTTTCACAAATGTCCAACATTTCGGAAAAACCCGTACTTCTTGTGAAGACTTCTCATTCAGTTTTGTAAACGGTTTATAACCGGTCGACAGACATTGACTGGATGAACAACTTTTCACTTGCATTTGGCCTTAATCTGCAGTGAGCAATGTCTTCAAATCTTCCTCTTCTATCTTTTCCCTTGCTCACGTCCTTACGATATACCCCTGACGCTGGGAAAAGGGAAACAAGATTGTTTAAGCCAAGCCCCAAAACTTAATTACACCCATAGGTTTTAACGGACATAAACCAGGGGCGTTTTGCTTGCTAGAATGGTATTGAACGAGTCCACTATTCAACCGGATTTTGGGTAAAACCCAAAATCAGACAAATGTCGAAATTTTTCATAAATTACACATCCACAGAAATAGCAAGCTGCATGCACTGATTAATATTATCAAGTTTCTAGAGGGCGGGTTTGTCAGACGGATTAATAAACATAAACAAAACCTGTGTTAGAGTGAGGTCTAAGTGAAGGCGAAGCTGTGGAACTACTTACAAAGCGTTTTGTGTAGCAAACAAGTGAATGAATATAGTGTCGGCCCTGTTGAAGAGTAACCATGTAATTGAGTTGTTTTTAAGCGCCAAATAGGATCAATGGAAATTAATTAAGAACTTGAGACAAAATACAATTACTCTGTTTGTAATTAAATTGTATTAGATTTATTTGAAGACTTTTTTTAATGTATCATTACGTGAATTGTTTCTTTTGTTATTGTGATAGCTTGTTGCCTTTCTCACTCCTCAATTGATCTCTTCTACAATCACGAGGTTTTCAGGTTTTCTCAAATTTTGCCTAAATGTCATTGACCGGTGTTCCCACTGGCCTGAAGCTTACTAGTTGGACTCCTGGTGAAATGCTTTCCGGAGAACCCATCAGACTCCGATGACTTTTGTTAACCACCACCGACTTCGTTTCGAAAAATGGTCGCGAATTTCAGCCTTACGTCATGGTTCAACACAAGCAATATTCGTGTTCGAAGATCTTTGAACCGCTCGTCGCTAGTATTCAAGTATTCATGCCCTTACAACAGTCATCAGCCAAACTAGATCAGTCACACAAAGGTATATCTTCAGTCTACAAGAGACACAGACAAATTTTTCTGGCATAGAATTCGAGTAAATACGTTACAGTCTCAATCGATCGATTAAAACCAGCTTTTAATTTCAGTTGACAAGAGCAAAAAAATTCCCAGCTCATGACAATTTTTATCTCAGTCAGTTCTTCCAGCAACATAGGATGTCGTCATTAACAGAAAGACACGCTCCACATTATTGGTGGGCATACTCGAATGATTTTTAGAATCGAGTGTGTGATAATCGATTAGTTCATGTCGATTCTCAAAATCATTCGAATGAGTACTAACTAATTACTAACTACTAACACAAGATAACTTGATAAATGTTTCACTTCGGCAGGAGAACAAATAAGAAATAGTTCTCCTCGAGAAAAAAGAAAAGAAAAACGCGGTTACTAGGCATTCGAAGGAGTTAGTAGTAAGTAGTCATTCGAATGATTTTAATAATCGCGATATTGTATTAATCGATTAATACTCGCATTATCATTTGAATGCGGTCATAACTAATCTATATGGACTGTGGTTAAAACTTTATTACTCTTGATCTTAAACGGGTAATAGCCGTAATGGAGATTTGGCATCACTATCCGTGTTTTTTTTTTTTTTTTTCAAAAGTCTATTAATAGTGATGTGGAATTTTGCACGTAAAATACAAACAACAAATCACTGTCTGATATTATCGGCAGTGAAAAGTGACTTCGTATACAAATTCCACTTCGAATATTTTTCATATATTTTGACATCAATTTCGAACAAATAAATTTCGTTTTCAAAATATATAAAAATTTAGAATCTAAAGTCACTGCGAATCGCTTTTTTAAATCTTACTTCACTTCGCTATCGATAGCAATGAAAAAAAAAACACGGCTACTATCTCCATCCCATTCGCCATTCGAAGGCAGTCTTTGCTCGAAAATACTGATCTGTGTACGATCTGGAATTGGAACGATAACTAAATAATTAGCTTCCATATTCCGTTTGATCTAGTCTGGCAGTTTTCTTTTCAAATTGAGGTACGGCTCTCGCAATTTACAATTAGCAATTGATAATTGGTTATTTATACATAAATTATTAATTAACGATTATTGGTGAATATTATACAACGGCGCAGTTGGAGAAAACACCGGTTAAAACATTTATCTTTGATGGAGTCACACAAAAGGATCGGAAGTGAAATGTCTTTTAAGCATGCATCGAGTACGAATTGCATCTGCCCGAAATACGGCGGGACCCGACAATCATACAGATACACGATAATTGTGTACCCGAGTAATACCTGGGCTCTAATCGCGTAAGGCGACAATCGTCTCGCGCTAGCGTTTCGACGATAGTTTCGCTTCATGTAAGCATAAAAAAACGATAGCGTCTGAGAGATATCGTTTTGCCTGCTTCGCGTAAACTGAAGACTGTCATTAACTATCGTCTCGACGACTGATTTTTAGCGATACCTATTTCAGTATCGTCTCCTATTAAATGAGAACAAATTGTGTATCCGTATCTTGTTCTACACTTTTGAGACATTTTTAGAGCGATAGGTCGCATTTGTATTAGCTTTGTTCGCAAACTGAAATGAGAATGCGTTAGTGAAATTTGAGAGGAATGAGAGCACAGATGTCATTCTTACGTGAGAGATAATTTTCAGAGCACTCAAACTGCGACGATGGCCGAGACGATAGTGATGGTCTTACTTGAAGCAAATCATCGATATCATCGAAGTGAATCAAAAGGACGATAGTCGTCTGAAAAGTTACGCGATCAGAGCCCTGAAAATGCGGGTACCCGGGTGCCCGGGTATTATAAACACACTGCAGGAGGTGTGGTGTAGGAGTCTACGATTCAACCGGCCAGTGAGTAAAGTTCAAATTAAAATAAATCCAGCCCAAATAAATAACTTAAACGTCGCTCTATACGTTCGATTCACGAAGTTTAAGTAACCTATCATTTGAGACTGTCTCGTACGATTCGGATTCGTTCTTGTTGTGTATTGGCATGACTACGATAGAGTTTGCAAGCGTGGGAGGTGCTCTACGATATGTTAAGTTAACTTCAACGATCAGCACTCGAAAATACGAAGAATCGCCCTGGAATCTCGATTCGATTATTGAATGTAAACACACTTAGCAAAGGCGCTGATTGGACATTATGAAACGGACGCACTTAGACGACAACGACCCAACCGCTACTCTACGCTTTTAAGAAAGGAAGACTAGTTCGTAAGTCAAGGTGAACCGTGGTGGTCGTACTCGGTAGTGTGGGAGATATTTTAATAAAAAATTTTAAAAACACTCCCTAAGAACAAAATATTTTAATTTGTTATAATCAGAAATGAAGTATTATTGTGTCAGGCAACTTTTACCTCTCTTGCCCCTTAAAATGTTTGACAATCGTTTTCTCAAACCAAACCAGAGATCGTCATTCACATTACTTCGTGAATATCCGTCAAAAATTTATGTGTGGGTGGGCAAGGAGATAATCAGCTGACAAGTTAGTCATCTCTAATGTACTGCATTTCATAATACTCATGACATGCACCTTTGCTCTTATCTTTGTCGCCTTGTGTGAATACCCAATCTTGTCTCAGGGCAGTTATGATCTGATCATCAAGACAAGTGTGGACTTAGTGGCGACAGTTCAAGGACTCCGCTATATTAACTTGCCAACTTCAAACACGTGACGAACGTAAGGTTTGTGAACTGAGACTTTTGGCATTGTGTTAGTTCGTTGTTTATAACACGCTTCTAAAGCTTCTTGTGGCGATTTTCAAAATTCTAATTAATGAGTTTCTAACAAAGTAAGTGCACTTTGAAGGGAGGCAAACGTAATCAAACCCGCATGAAGTGATCCGTGAGTGAAGTGGTTGGCCGAGCAATCTTAATTTTATCTAATTTAAATTTAAATTCCCACACAGCCCGACCCGACCGACAGCAAGTTTGTGTGTTACATGGACCGCATAATAAAATTCACACTTTTGCATAGTAATTAACTTATTTGGGCAGCAAAAAAAAAATGCGTAATAATGATATGCGGTGCAAAATGAATTTGCTTCCGGGCGATGGACGGGTTGGTGTTATTTTCAGGACGACATACCATTTTTGCTTGATATTAATATTCATAAGTTTTTCTCATTTTCTGTCAGAGAGCGAGTCATGTTCTGAATTCCATTTCACTTCACATTCTTCGCTGTATTCATGGAAAAATTAGCCCTAAGGACTCGATTCGAGCAAATTTCATTTCCTACTGGGTTCGTTGATGAATCTCTGAAGCTACGTATGTACGTCCTACCCTGAGGCATTCGATGGGATACTTGATATGAAGTACACTGTCAGTTGGTGTTGCCAAGCGATTCAGGTGAATTCACATAGAAATAGGATATTATTGGGAGTTCTAAGAATAGGAACAATTCTAAAAATGTTTTCATTTTTGCAAACACTGCCTCCGGAAAATATTTGTAATATTTTAATTAGTGCGGGCGGGAGGTGGGATGTTGGCTTGGAAAATGTCAAGTCTCGAAATCCATAAATTGGGCTGCGAACTGGTATCCATATTCTCCAAATATAGGCCCCTACCTTCCTGTTTTTTCAAACTTGATGTAACGGCCTGAAGAAGGGCCTTTTTTGACATTCGCTTGAAGGTATACCGCGAACTCCGATGATTCAAACTGCCATTGGAATTCCAACAATATTCAGCGTGCTTTGCTATGAAGAGTAACAAGGCGCTGTTGTCGCAAACACTTCAAGTGTGTGGAGTAAATATGGAGGAATGATTTCCAGATGTGGCAGCTGTGGCGTAGTGGGTCTGTGCGTCGACTCCTACGCACTTGAACCTACGTTGCTTAGGTTCGATTCCCGTTACGACCAAAATCGTCTTTCAGGCTCCCCCCCTTCTTTTTCGAGTCATTGCCAAGGAGTATAAATTCCAGAAAAAGTCATTCGAAGTCGGCATATAACTATGGGTAATATCCACTCATGAGTGTATATTCAGAGGTTGCTGTAGAAGCTAGACACTGACCCTATAAGGGCTTTAGGTTAGTTACCTAGCGAAGTGCGTATAGGGCTCGTTAGTCACACTGATATATAAAGAGGTAGGTAGCTAGGTACTATAGAGGGATAAGTCTCCTGAACATCGCTTACAAGATCTTCTCAGCCGTTTTGTGTACTCGCCTGAAGCCGTTTAAAAATAACCTGATAGGTCCATATCAGTGTGGCTTCCGCCCACGGAAGTCCACCATCGACCAGATTTACACACTACGGCAGATCCTGGAAAAGACTCAAGAAATCCAAATCGACAGCCACCACCTTTTTGTCGATTTCAAGGCCGCGTAAGACAGTGTGCATTGAGACGAGCTATACAACGCCATGTCTAGTTTTGACATTCCTGCCAAACTCGTCAGGTTGTGCAGAATGACGATGGAGAACTCTCGCTGCTCCATCAAGGTCGGTAACGAACTCACAGAGACCTTCAATGTCAAAAAAGGTCAACAAGGCGACGCGCTGCCGTGTGATTTTTTTAACATCATCCTGGAAAAGATCGTGCAAGACACACACGCCAACACTAGAGGCACGATCTTCCAGAAGTCCGTACAACTGCTAGCATACGCGGATGATATTGACGTGATTGGCAGAACACAGCGAGCCGTCAATGAGATATTTCTTGGCATTGAAGCGGATGCGGCTAAAATGGGTCCAGCGGTGAAGGAGCGCAAAACAAAGTATATGCTGTCATCAAGAAAGGACACACAACATCGATGTCTTGGACAGAGCGTCACAATGGGCAGCTATAACCTCGGAGTAGTGAAGGACTTCGTAGTACCGAGATCAAACGCAGAGTAACTCTTGCCAATCGCTGTCTCTATGGGCTCAAGAGGCAATTGAGTAGTAGAGCCATCTCTCGAAGGACCAATCTGACTTTATACAAGATCTTGATCATCCCAGTCCTGCTGTACACCGCGGAGGCATGGACAATCTCAAAAGCGGATGAGGAAGTTCTTGGTCTCTTCGAGAGAAAAGCTCTGCGTGCGATCTTTGGTCCTGTTTGCGTTGACAGTTTCTGGAGGAGAATGAGCGACATGAGTCTAGTCAGGCGTCTTCGGATCCAACGCCTAAGATGGCTAGGCCATGTAGAGCGTATGGACAACTCAGCTCCGGCAGAGTAGAGAGCAGAGCAGACTATATATAAAGAGGTAAAGTGTGTTAGCTTGTGACTTTGTTTGTCAGAAGTAATCTCTGGAACCACTGAATGAATTTTGAAAATTCATTTATCAGTAGAAAGCTACCTTATTTTTCCGTGCCATAGGCCTAAATAATAATTAAAGTGAAATAAGAATATTTATCAATCAATTCTCTAAGCACGCAGTTCAGCAGTAGCTGTCAAGCTATTTTGGATAGCTCAGCTGCTTCTTTACTGCTTTAACACACTATAGTGTTTAGGAAAAAAGTATGTGCTGGTTTTTAGACGTTGTTTGCCTACTTCTTCTTCTTCATCTGGTGGCGCTACAGTCCGGGGTGGACCTGGGCCTCAAACAGTAAGCCTCTCCAGCCGGCACGATCTTTATCCAGCTGCGCACACCAACTCGATTGAGGTCCTTCTCCAACTGGGTGCGCCATCGGTTCCGTGGGCGTCCTCTACTGCGTTGTCCCACTGGTTCGGAGTCGAATACTGTTTTCATACGAGAGAATGGAAATTCAGCTCGTTCGAACGACGATAGTTTACGATCCAAGGGGGGTTGACGAAATTTTTAAACTTCACAATAGATTGGGCTACAAGGTCCATAGATTAGAACTTGTCATAGACGCAATATATCCCGGTGTTGGACATTTATTGGAAAGGAATTACCACTGGCTTTGTGCAAGGGCAATAGTGTCACCCGGAAACGATGCTGTGAATGAAATAAATAATTTGATTCCTAGAAAATTCGCCGTCAAATCAAACAGTGGTAGTCAGTTGACACGGTGTGTAATATTGAGGACACAGTGCGCTATCCTCAAGAACTTTTAACTTCTTAGAGCCCTTCTGGACTGACACCTCACGACCTTAAGTTAAAAATCACCACTCCTAGCATGCTGTTAAGAGACTTGAGCCCTGCCATTGTGTTATGGCACAAGGCTAGTTATAAAATGGTTGCGGGACAATATAATCGTGGCTACCATCCTCACGAGGCCAGCAGTGGGATACCTTGTTTATATTCTGTTGATTTCCCAGTTAAAGTTTCATTTGCCTTCACGATAAATAAGTCCCAGGGTCAAACATTCTCTGCGCTGAGCATTGACTTAAGAAATAAATGTTTTTTCCCATGGGCAGTTATATGTTGGCTTATTTCGAATGGAAGCTCCAGTAAACCAACACATTTTGCTACCAGACAAAAACACAACTTCAACCATAGTCACTCTGATTCCCTGTGTCGCCTGCCGTTTTACGCGACTATCGTTTTTTCATCGGCATTCCGTAAATTAAACGAAGCATCAAATAATTAGTAGACGATTTGTTATGAAAAAATTGCAGCACTCATTATTTCACTGCTAAATTCTTAAAATTAACTTATCGCAGCTTTAGATCGATGCCAGTTAAACATAAGAGACTCTTTTTACATTTTTCGTGCGGTCGTGGAAGCATTTCGTGTGACCTGTTAACAAATCCTCAATTCAGCGAGTTCATACTCAAACGAAAATACACGACACAAGCAATAAAAACTGACTTTTAGAACAATGTACCTTGCTTAGCCACAATCCATTGGGATGGAAAACTGTTACCGGGATTGGATGTACGAGGTTCAAAAGAAGAACATTTTCCAACTTTCCTACTTTTGACGGTGGAGAACAGTTTCTTGGAGTGGCAAAACTACAGAGTTCTTCTCGAAAACATCAAGCTAAAGAGGTTTCAAGTTTTCTCTTCGACTGGAACCTTCATAATAAACTACTTGATGCGCGACAATAGCTTTGAACACTGAATCGAACTTCTGCTGCTTTGGAGCGGACATAATAATAATATAATATGGGTGGCGCGACAGTCCGAGGCGGACCAGGGCCTAGCTTCTCAGCAACCACTCGTTTTGTGCGTGATATTGTTCTTTCACGCGTGGAAGGGACCTGCAGTTTAATGCCGACTCCGAACGAACTTGAGAAGCTTTTTCTAGACAGGAATACTCTTTGAGCATTGTCAGTGACTCGAAAAGCAGGTATAAGAAAGATAATTCTTGCTGTTCACAGTTGAACTTCCATCTCAAGTCGAAATTATGCTTATGCCTTCACTATAAAGCTTATCATGCTCTCCTGCCATCGAACAAACCGCCAAAGAGACATCGCTTTAAATAGCATTCACCCAACTTCATTCGGATGGATTTCACACAAATTGCAGATATTTCGATCTTAAAAAATTGCTTTTGGAAAAAAATCAATTGCAGTGACATTGAACTATCTCTTGATTTCATAAAGGAATATGTTGGCGAAACAAATTACAATTACACACAAATTACATCTTTCTTAATGTTTTATAAGCGAGAACTGGACGAAGGTTTAGGAGATACAGGGAAGAAACAGAAAGAAGACACGATAGATGGCGCCAGCGATCCTACAAGATGATTGCTTTTTCATCGTCTCATTGTTGTCAAACCGCAAATTTAGCCATCACTTGTGGTATTCATGTGAGGAAACAGTCATTCTATCGCCACTTTGAGGTTGATAAAGCCAAACCATAGAGAAGTTAGCCCGCCCCATTGTAATTATTTTATGTGTTTAATTAAAGACTACTTTTTATTTTATTTTAATATAACTCTTATTAACTTACATAATTTGTTGCATTCATATTTGTTTTACAGCAAATCGAAATATCAGGACAAAAGATGGTTTTTAATAAACTTTGTAGCTCGGTCGGCACGGGTTGCGTTCATACTAGAAAGATGAAATTTCATATTTGAGTACGGTTAAGCATTTATGAAAGATTGTATAAGCTATGGTATGTACATCATTTTGAATTAAAAAAAAAAAACATTTGGTTTCCCGGTTTAGGAACACCCTAGTCTCCGTACACAGTGGAGGGATGGAATCTATGCGGGGGGTTGCAATTACTTTAGAGAGGATCGTTCAGCCACACATTTGAACCTGGAGCCTATAGCCTATATAACCGGTCCCGATCCTGAGAAATCGGTGCCTTCCATCGCTGACAGTTGTGACCACGCTGCCTCATCAAGATCAAGCTTTTCGCCATGATTTGGTCATTATGTCAGAGATTCAGTTTATCTCTCCACCACGAATCAGGAGGCTCAGATTCGAAGACCCTCTTTGCCGGAGCATTGTGTGGGCCGATGTGGCTGATCCAGTGCAGTCGACGGATTAATACCATCCGGACAACATCCACATCTTCGCGCAGCTCGTAGAGTCCGCAGCTATGTCTTCGCCTCCATTTACCATCCTCCTATACACGCGAGGCGCATAGAAACTTCCTAATAATCAAACTCAATTTCGGTTATTTCAATTAGTCCTTTAATAAAGATATCATATCATCATAAACGCACTGACAACTTTGATAGCGTCGCATATCAGACGTATGGCAATAAGGTACGTACTAAATGAGGGAGCAATAATGTAGGCACAGTAATCAACTGTCGGTTTCATCAAGTACCTACACACGTATGTGTATATTACCACGCATGGAAGGCCATAAAGGGTGCTGGTAAAAAAGTTATCAACGACAGGGGATTTATTTTAGAGTCCATACGCACTCGACGCTTTTTCGGTATGGTGGAATTCCTTGCATGGCTTATTTAGCTTGTGTTTATTGTCAGTAATGTTTAGTGCTGACACAAATTCGTATCAATTTGTGGATTTGAGAAAGGCGTGAAGAATGTGTTTGTCCATAACCCCGGCACTTGGCAGGATGCCTGGAACGATTGCTTTCATCTTCTTGATTTGGCGCTAGAGCCCGGGGTGGACCTCAACCAACAAGCCTCTCCAAGTAGCACAGTCTCTGGCCAGTGTCGCACGCCAAGTTGGTTGAGGTCCTCCTCCACCTGGCAAAGACACCATGCCTGCAACGATTGCTTTCATCTTCTTGATTTGGCGCTAGAGCCCGGGGTGGACCTCAACCAACAAGCCTCTCCAAGTAGCACCGTCTCTGGCCAGTGTCGCACGCCAAGTTGGTTGAGGTCCTCCTCCACCTGGCAAAGACACCATGCCTGCAACGATTGCTTTCATCTTCTTGATTTGGCGCTAGAGCCCGGGGTGGACCTCAACCAACAAGCCTCTCCAAGTAGCACCGTCTCTGGCCAGTGTCGCACGCCAAGTTGGTTGAGGTCCTCCTCCACCTGGCAAAGACACCATGCCTGCAACGATTGCTTTCATCTTCTTGATTTGGCGCTAGAGCCCGGGGTGGACCTCAACCAACAAGCCTCTCCAAGTAGCACCGTCTCTGGCCAGTGTCGCACGCCAAGTTGGTTGAGGTCCTCCTCCACCTGGCAAAGACACCATAAACGTAGTTATTGTCTTGTATTTTCTCATAGGTTTGCAATCGAAGACTATTCGGACTGGAGCTTGTTGTCCATACGCTCTACATGGCCACGCCACCTTAGGCCTTGGATCCGCATTCGCCTGACTAGTTTCTTGTCGCGGTGCAGCCCTTACAGTTCGTGGTTCCTGCGTGAACCAGAGGTCGTCCAAACATCGACTTTGTCTCACTAACCTTTTGCCCAAATTTGCGTACAGCAATCGAGGCGGGTGGTTCATTTCGCCCAAAACTTCTTTTCAAAAAGAGCACAACACTCACTTTGGAAATTTAGTTTTCAGTATTCAGATACCTTCAATGTCTAAACAGCTTTTAGACAAGGCGACCCACTGCCATGTGACTTTTTTTACATCGTTTTTGAGAAGGTTCTTCAAAACACTCTCTCGCCAACAGAAAAGGAACGATATTCCAGAAGTCCGAACTGTTGCTGGCATAAGCGGACGGTGTTGATGTGATTGTCAGATTCAGTAATTTCCCAACATTTTTCAATCTTAAATCGACTCAATTCGTTCCGCGGAGATATGATACTGACTTATTTTTCAAGATTTCGAAATAACATATGATTTAAAAAAAAACCATCACTTCGCTGTAGTAAACTCGCTTGCACCGGAACCTGTCCATGCGCCCGAATGTACGCGAGATTAATCGCTCGCATTCGCTAGGTTAGTGGGAGTCAAATTCCCTGGCACCGGAACCGAAGCCTTAATGGCTGAGAAATCGATAATAATTTTTAATTGATTGGTCAGCAGGGAGACTACGTCCAATACGAACATTTGCATACTACACTCGAAAACACAGCAGAGACAAGCGGACGTTTCCACGAAAACCCAATCTGATTTCTGGAACAAAATTGTCCGTCATTTCATACAAAGGCAAAAATGCAACGTAGTACCCGGCAAATATGAACTTCACTAGCAACACACTAGAGTTTCAGGTGAGTATGAGCCACAGCCAAACTCGAGCACAATAATGCAGCCCTTGGGCATGCAAAACAAATGTTTTGCATTTTCGCCGTTCTGCTTGATTGAGCCTTACAGTTCTTGGAGCACTCTGTGATGGATGTACCCATTCGTGTGGATTCCTTGTGATAGTGGTGAGTGCTCTCCATGCAACAGAATTGATTCAATGGGGGATTGTTACTTGTGCTGATTAATGTGTGCTTTATTATAGTACAGCATCTCAAATGAGAATTATGGTCGGTTTATTGTTTTGGCTAAAATAGCACATCCTTTGCTGGTTCTCCAACAAAGCTTGCCTGAGCTCTGCGTAACTCGCCTCGAGGTTGTTGATTTTCGCTTTTGTGGAACTTCATTTCCATTGGACATCTGTGGCATTGGGTGGGGGGAAGTAGTGTCCATTGAACGCTTGTACCATGGAACGACAGCCTTTTTTCAAACTTGGCACCAAATCCAAATCCGGTTTTTACTTCGTTAGTTTTTCTTAAAGTTAGTTCGAATAACGTGCTGCTATTTTTTTGTTTCTCCGAAAAAGTGAATTACTGCGGCAGTGGTGTGCAAAAAGTGAGTTCCAACTCATCACAAGAAACACAAGTGTTTCAACGCTTGAGCTCAAAATAGCTGGGCTCTCATAGCGTAACTTTTCACACGACTATCGTCCTTTTGATTCACTTCGATGATATCGATCATTTGCTTCAAGTAAGACCATCACTATCGTCTCGGCTAACGTCGCAGTTTGAGTGCTCTGAAAATTATCTCTCACCTAAGAATGACATCTGTCCTCTAATTCCTCTCAAATTTCACTAACGCATTCTCATTTCAGTTTGCGAACAAAGCTAATACAAATGCGACCCATCGCTCTAAAAATGTCTCAAACGTGTTGTTTGTAAACCGACACGCTGGTTATTTGTATATTTTTTCTTGTTTATTTGCCGTAACCTTCATATTATTTGCAATTTTTAAAGAAAGTTTAATTTTGTTATTGTACATCTGAATAATTGTTAATCACTGTAATTTTGTAAAAATAATCTGTGAGTCAGTGTACGATCTACATCGCCCCATCCGAACCAACTGATCGCACCATATTTTGCAGCATCCAATACGCGGACTTCAAATCGAATCGGACGATGCACGCACACTTATAACGTATGTATACGATAGATGCATTGCATTGCATACAACGACGACGTGTGGCTGCTGATGGTCAATTGCAGATGGTCTCGGTCACTTGGATCGTGATCGCAGAAGACATCGGATGGAGCAAGGCAACGAGGTGTACTCTATCAAATAAATTTGTAATTTAAAGTAAAATCGACTGCATTATACATTATTTCATAATCAAGTGTAGAACAAGATACGGATACACAATTTGTTCTCATTAATAGGAGACGATACTGAAATAGCTATCGCCAAAAATCAGTCGTCGAGACGATAGTTAATGAAAATGTTCAGTCTCCGCGAAGCAGGCAAAACGATATCTCCCAGACGCTATCGTTTTCTTATGCTCACATGAAGCGAAACTATCGTCGAAACGATAGCGCGTGACGATTGTCGTCTTATGCGATTAGAGCCCTGTGTTGTGTACCATGGAATGAAATGTTTCGTGAGCTTTGGTACATGGATAAACTCAAATGCTTTTCTGTCTTTAAGCCTTTTTTGATTCCATAAGACCCAAACTGTGCTTTGCAGCAAATTTGGAGTAAAACGAGGCCATGTTAACGAAAAGGTGGTGAAGGAGTCCTTAGATCGTTAGATGTTGTTCAGAAACGGCATGACTCAAAGAAAAAAGTTTACGATGAGTCTTACGACGATGATGATATTGACCTTCCAATGATTTCCAAAACACCGAAACATCGGCAGGTGAAAGATGTAAAAAACAAGCATTTTATGAATGCGATGAAGATTTTAGCGGAGGCGGCCAAAATGGGTTTAGCGGTGAACGATGGCAAAACGAAGTATATGCTGTCATCGAGAAAGGATGCACAACATCAACGACTTGGCCAAAACGTCACCATAGGCAGCTATAACTTCGAGGTCGTCAAGGACTTCGTCTACCTCGGAAGTGAACAGTACGAACAACACCAGTACCGAGATTAAACGCACAATTACTCTTGCCAATCGCTGTTTCTTTGGGCTCAAGAGGCAATTGAGTAGTAGAGTCCTCTCTCGAAGGACCAAGCTAACATTATATAACACCGTGATCATCCCTGTCCTACTCTATGGTGCGGAGGCATGGACAATCTCAAAAGCGGATGAAGAAGAACTTGGTATTTTCGAGAGAAAAGTTCTGCGATCAATCTTTGGTCCTGTCTGCGTTGATGGTTATTGGAGAAGAAGATTCAATCACGAACTGTACGGGCTTTACAGCGACATGAGCCTAGTCAGACGTCTTCGGATCCAACGCCTAAGATAGCTGGGCCATGTAGAGCGCATGGACAACACTGCTCCAGCCCGAAGAGTCTTCGACTCCGAACCAGTGGGACAACGCAATAGAGGACGCCCACGGAACCGATGGCGCACCCAGGTGGAGAAGGACCTCAACCAACTTGGCGTGCGGCACTGGAGACAGCTAGCCAGAGACCGTGCTAGCTGGAGAGGCTAGCTGGTTGAGGCCCAGGCCACCCCGGACTGTAGCGCCACCAGAAGAAGAAGAAGAAGATGATGAAGATTTTAGTGGGATTGACGAGTTGACTGTGAAAGGAATCTACAAGACGACAGAGTCTTTTAAAAGATGACCCAATTTTAGGTTTTAAGTTTTTTTTAAGCATGGATTTAATTTAATTTTTTTAATTTTGTATAACTCGAACTAACTCACTTTGTTAAATAAATAAACATTTTTTATTATAATTGATCACGTAATTTGCTACTTTTGTCAATGTTCCAGGGCACGCATGACTTTGTTCCAAGGTATACTACCTTCGTGTACCTTGAAACGTTTAGACAGCTCTCATATTCTTAGTTAGAACGTAAACAAATATTGAAACATCCTCATTCACAAACCACACTCTTGCTAATTAATATATAATATTGGCGGCGCGACAGTCCGAGGCGGACCTGGGCCTAGCTCTTCAGCAACCGCTCGTGTTATGCGTGCTATTGTTCTTTGACGAGAGGAAGGGACCTATAGTTTTATGCCGACTCCAAACGGCTGAGTTGAGAAGCATTTTCTAGACAGGAATACTCTTTGGGCATTTTCAGTGACTCGAAAGAGGTGAAAGTTGGTAGATTATGGGTTCGAACCTGGCACCCTCTGCGTAGGAGAAGACGCACTAACCCACTATGCCACGGCGACTCACTCTTGCTAATTACGAGATCGTTTTTATCGTGAGTCAAAAGATAAAAATGTCAAAAGTAAAGAAAGAAAGAGCTAAACCACCCACCGTTGATCATGCGGGTCAGAAGATGATGATGGTGATGATGATGAAGAATATTTTAAAATCGTCCCGGAATACACTACCTTCCCCTACCTTGTCATTGGTGGAGATAGGAGCTATACGGACAACCGGAAAAAGGAAGTCCTAGAATTGTTGCATGTTGGGAGAGGTGTTACTGCAGAAATGACGTCCGAAAGTTCTACCAACGGGTAAAATAACTATCCAATGGGTACATTCGGACAGAAGCCTGTCGTGACGAAGAGGGACAACTCGTAGTAGATCCGCAGTCGATACTGAGAATCCGAAAATATTCCTTCTGCAGACTGCCAATTGTACAGACTTTTGGAATATCGTGTCTGTTCTGTTAAGGAAGACCCGGATACCGCTGTCAGGCAGAATGTTCCCCTCCATACAACGGACGATGATAAAAGAGAATTCCATCCCCCCGACCTAGACGAAGTCATGGTAGCGATATCGAAGCGATCTAAAGCTGCTGGTGCATATGGTTTGTCTGCAGAACTGTTTAACCCAACTGAAGATGAGCTGGTAAAGACATGCACCCACTCATCTATAAGATATGGTCGGATCGTTTGGCCCATTTACAAGGAAAGAGACCCCTTCAACTGCGATAAGTCTCCATATCATCGCCTACAACATCCTCTCTGTCTGAAATCATTCGTCGATAGTAAAAAATTGCGGTTTCAGGCCGGGTAAATCCACCCTCGACCAGACATTCGGCAGATCATGGAAAAACCCAAGAGATACAGATCGACACCCACCACCTATTCGTCGATTACAAGACCGGATATGAGAGCGCGCTTAGAAACCAGCTATACATCACCATGTCTAGTTTGACATTCCTGCCAAACTTGTCAGGTTGTGCAGGACGACGATGGAGAATTCTTGCTGCTCCTTCAAGGTCGGTAACGAACTCACCGAGACCTTGTATGTCTACAACGCTTTTAGACAAGGCGACGCGACTTTTTTAACATCCTTCCTGAGAAGGTTGTTCTAAACTCACTCGCCAACAGAAGAGGCTCGATAGAAGAGCCATTAGCGGACGGTATTGATGTGATTGTCAGAACACAACGAGCCATCAATGAGGTGTTTACGGGCACAGAAACGGAAGTAGTGGGTCTGATGGACAACGTTGGCAAAAGAAGGTGTATGCTGTCATCAAGAAATTACGCACAACATCGAAAAACTAGCCACAACGTCGTTGGAGTGATGGACGTTTTCCACCTCTGCTCCAACGCAGATCCATGGATCCAACGACTAACATGGTCAGGCCATGCAGAGCGTATGTACACCTCAGCTCTGACCGAACATCGGCTCCGAACATGTGGGACAACGAAACATAAGAAGTCCATGTACAAGGTGGGGCACACGAGGTAGACCTCAGCCGGCTTGGTGTGAGAAACTGGAGGCAGCTGACCAGAGATCGGGCCTATTGGAGAGGCAGTTAGGGCGAGGCCCAGATATTGTAATGCCCTCAGAGGAAGAATAAGAAGAATTAATCTTAAGTGCTCTGTACAATTCACCGAGAGCGCATTTTTGAAACAGAACTTCAAACTGACCAAACGAAGCCGAAGAAGTTGCAAAGGAAAACAATGTCAACCCAACCGCAAGGACCTTTCTTCATCATCTGTCGTCAATGCTCATCTTTCAAACGGGGTAGCAACGTTGTGCCCATGAACCGCTTGACTGCACCCACCCTTAACACATGTCCGCCACACATGACTGCCAAAAGTGAAACATGTTCGAAGCTCGTGTGTTTCATCGAAATTCTTCGGAGTTGTCCTCCCTACTCAGACATACAAGTCAGCCATCTAGGTACGTATCGGAAAACAAAAATCAAGTCACCGGCTCCAGCAAATGCCCGCTCCATGCTCCATTCTTGGACATGTTATGCAATGAAAGAATAACAAAATACTCAAATCATCCTTGCATCCTTGAATATACTTGTGCAATTTCTGCAGACTCACTTCTCCCTCCTCTTCCTCTCTCCTAGCTTGGGTATGAAATTACACACTTCCCAGGTTAACAGAGCCAGCGGCTAAATTTTGAAGAAAAAAGTTCGAATTTGCAGAACCAACCTCGTTCTAGTTACACGATCTAGGGGATTTGCTTGGTCTTAAATTACTTCATTTTGATAAATTGTTCAGCGCTCCAGACTAGCATGTCATTGCAAATGAAAGGATTTTTGAAATCCAAGGATTTATGAGCACGTCAACAAATTGTTTCTCGTGCGTGCACACTAAGAGTCAAAGCTGTATTCATTTGCCTGGAGGCCAACTCCAAAAGTAAACTCAACAAGACCGTTCACTAAAATGAGTAGTTCGGCTCATCCCCTCAGTCGTGCACAGACGCGCCGTTGAGTGTACTTTAAATTCAACGGCAAATAGAGTTTTGTGGGCGTTCATGGCGATAGACTTAATCGGCATTTCCCGTAATCCTGGAATGTTGTGGGCGTGAGAAGCTATCAAATGCTTTTAGTTTCACCCCATTCCTCACTTGCTCCGGAATGTGTATACTTGGGAATGTGCTTAGGTCCGACGGTTAGTCAATCTGAAGGTACATCGTTTTATGATTGATTCGGGAGGTATCCCTTTTGGGTGGGCCGAAAACCAAGCAAGCGGATAAAAAATGATTGGCAATAAAAGTAAGAGTGGCAGGGATCATCCTGCCACGAACGCTTTGATTGATGAATTGAAAATATTTTTCTCCTCTACTGGGCATCGAGTCGTGGACCGGGGTGATAGGGATTAATTCGAAGAAGTTTATTATCCGAAGAATGCCCCTAGCCAAAAAATCCATCTTCCTTCGTTCGATAGGGTTTCTTAAAGTTTGAGTGTATGCAAAGATGAGCACTATTGGTTCCGGAGGGTCGTGCATAGGAAGAGAGAGAGAATAGGATGCTTGCCCCCTCGCACCCGTCCGTGGATTAATAATGCAGTTTTTGATTAACTTATAACAGACACGCGGAGCTAGGCGATCTGTCGATACGTCGTTTGAGTATCTTATTCTTGTTTTTTGATGAGTCTTGACATGCGGATTTATAGCGATTCTGAAGATAGAAATACGTCAGGATGGTCCTCGTTCACAACCGTGTCGTCTTAAGGTTCAGATCCCGAGGTCAGCCTTCAATTTTAGTCAACCAAGGTCCCCGTGGCGTCGTGGGTAAGTGCGTCGGCTCCTACGCAGAGGGTGTCAGGTTCGATACCCGAATTCACCGCCTATCATTATTCACGGCTCCACCTCTTTCGAGTCACTGACAATGCTCAAAGAGTATTCCTGTCTAGAAAGAGCTTCTCATTCGCCGTTCGGAGTCGGTATTAAACTGTAGGTCCCTTCCCCTCGTGAAAGAACAAGAGCACGCACAACACGAGTGGTTGCTGAGAAGCTAGGCCCAGGTCCGCCTCGGACTGCCGCGCCACCCATATTATATTATTAAGGTTAGGATTATAGTTTTTCCCTCTAGTGGCGTAACAGTCAGAGGTGGACCTGGGCCTAGCTTCTTCAGAGCCCTCTCTTGATGTGGGGTTTCTATTACGAATCGTGAGGGCCTGCAGTTTTATGCCGCCTCTGAATTACGGAGTGTTCGGCGAGAGCTTAAACATTTTTTTAATAAACCATCTCCTCATAAGCCTTATACCCTCAAACCTGTGCTGCGTATAGCATTATCGTCTCGAATACAGCTTCGTATAATTTAAACTTACTGCTGTGCTGGATATTAGGATTGTTGACGCATTTCTTCCAGGCTACACTGATAGCATTTTTAGCCTATGTAAGTTTGTTGTTCCGATGCCTTTTTATATTTAAATTGCTTGTAAGCAAGATTCCTAGATATTTGTACTCTTTGACGACCTCTAGGTTTGTCCCTCTAAAATGCCACTTCTCGTTGGAGGCAACTCTCCCACCACCTTTTTTAAAAATCATTATCTTTGATTTTTCTAGATTAACAGTTAAGCTCCATAGATTGCAGTACTCGCTTAATCGACTAAGGAAGAAAATCCACAGTATCCTCTATAAAAACGGCAAATAAGGTTGGGCTTAGTGGGCAACCCTGCCTTAGTCCTGTTTCCGTTTGGAACCAATCGGATAACTCAACTCCGTTCCATACCGCAGCCCCGTTATCTTCGTACAGGTTTTGGAGAACCCTTCCGAATTTCGATGACATTCCGATTCCATACAATTTATAGAATAAGGCATTACGGTTCACAGAATCGAAGGCTGCTTTGAAATCAACAAGGAATGTGAAAAGTTTCCTATTTTGCCTTATGTATGTACCTGCTATACTACTCAGAACAAAAATTTGGTCGAGGGTTGAGTAAACAGGTCTAAAACCCGCCTGAAATTCCTTAAGTAGGTTATAAGTCTCTATCCACGGTCCAAGTCTCCTCTGACGAATACTTGTGAACATTTTATTGGACGCGTTTGAAAAGGACGATAGTTTGCTGGATCCCCACACATCACCTTTCTTATGGATAGGGAAGATCAGCTCTTTATCTTGTGCTTTTTGTTAGGGGCCGGCGCTACTCTAAGACTTCTTCCGATGAAATGCTGTTCTTCAAGTCTTCTTTGCAATCTCTGTAGCCAACTTGAAAGGACTTTTCATGGACAGACCTTTAATTTGGTTATCATCATTTAGCGATGTTTTTGTGGTGGACGTTATGGCGTGTGAGATTTTGATGGCTGTAGGGCATTCAAAATTACTTCAAAAATAAAATAAAATAAAATAATGGCCAATCGAAAAAGTCTTTTCGTATTTTGTCAGTAGATGTCGTTGGAGTCGTCTTGTGTCAACACCATATGGTGGTGTTGGAAAGGTGACATTTTAAGCTTCATTTAACCAAAACAAAATTAAATTCGGAGTAACTTCGAAAAAAGTTACAGCAGTTCGAAAATGAGTCAAAATAATGAAGAAATTCGCTATATTTTGAAATTTTTGCATAAAAAAAGGAAGAATGCCACGCAAGATACCAATGAAATTTGTGAAGCTTACGGAGACGATGCTGTATCAGTTCGTGTAGCACAACAATGGTTCGCTCGCTTCCGTTCTGGAAATTTCGATATGAAAGGTGCACCTCGCTCTGGTCGACCTATCGTTAAGAAAGTCGATGAAATTATGGAAAAGATTGACCAGGACCGTCACATAAGCAGCCATGACATCGCCAAGGAACTAAACATTCATCATCAAACGGTTTTGAAATATTTAAAAAAGGCTGGCTACAAAAAGAAGCTCGATGTTTGGGTACCACATGAATTGTCTGTGAAAAAAGTTTGATTAAAAATACGAAAAGACTTTTTCGATTACCCATTACATGCATTTTATCCTTATGACAACCACATTGAATTATTTTGCTCCACATCTGACTTTTTTTTAACATATTTATAAACTATTACTCTCAGTCCACCCTCCGACGCAACGAGCTTCATATCCTAGAAACACGTTGAGTCCTTATCATGACAACAACAAGGATTTTTCCAATCTCTCGTGAACCCATTGACAAACTATTGCGTAAATCGTAAAACGTATTATTATAGTGCAGATGATTGCATGGAATGTCTATGAATTCAACTTATCTATTATATAAGTTAGGTGGCTGTCTGCCGCGCATACGGACCGCAGACACACTTAGGCCAAGCCTAGGCTCATTATGTTACCACGCGGATGTTAGGCTACCTATTCCGCAAACCAATTTGTGCTTTTGATAAAGCGAAGAAGAGGGCTGATCCTGATGCTGCTCAGTTCAGCCAGATTAACAAATAAATGGGCCCCCAGAAGTCTGAATCTACGGGATGAGAGTTTTAGAGAGAGGAGATGTTTCTTCCTCATCGCCGTCCATGCAGCTTCTACAGAAATCATTATAGGGAAGGCCTGGTCTAGAGGCGTGAGTTCCGATGGCACAATGCCCTGTTAAAACGACAGAGAACGACAACTAATCCTTAGCACAATTTGATTGGATAAAGAGAACATCTGTTTGTGAATATTTTCTCAGTATCGGCAGTCTATCATCCTTTATCCTTCTTTTCGTAGTAGCAACATTCTAAGACAAAATATTTCAACTAGATGTGTCAACGTGTAAACGCTCATCAAATCCTCAAAGGATTTACACGAATCTCCCATCATGGGGGATAAGGAAATTTAATTGATTCTGCTGAAGACATGGGATCTGCTTTGAATGAGATTTCACCCAGGAAGCGCCCGCCCAGGCGAGGGTGAGTGGCAAAACGATTTGAATATAAATGAGAGCACTCGTGGACATACTCATACATACCTGATTATGGCTGTGAGGACGCATTTTATTGAAAGGTGACTCGAGTGTATGTCATGAGAATTACTTTATTGCGCGGAGAGTGCTTTGTATGGAATTTCAAATTGAACATCCTAACGACGTACCTTGCGGAGTTTCGTGCTTAATTTGACGAGTGGCTTTGTAAATTAATAATCTGTAATTACGAGCAGAAATTAGATGTGGCAATGGAATCTGTAAAATTCAGCAGAAAATAACCTTGTGTCTGAGAGTTTCTGCTTGTATGTCTCAATTCATACTGCGAAGACTTGTAAATAATTAAAGGTCTTGCTTGAGAAGATGACTTAAGAGAATATAACCAAATCTCCTTAAAAATGCTGATGCCCATAAAATAACCAGAGAATAACATATGATAGCAACCAGTAAGTTCACTTCTGCAGAAATGACGTTAGCCAGTCACCAGCACAATTAGACCATATTGGTCCATTGTGGTACCCATAGTCAGACTACTACCCCTGATTGACTACTCCAGTGATAGTGCCGTTAATTTGATCCCAACAGCAAATGGTGACTGGACGATATTTGAAAACCAGATAAAAGCGTATTAACTTTGCTTTCATCCGGGGGATTCGAACCGGGGACCCCGCTAACCAGAGGCAGGGACTCTAACAACTGCGCCATCCATTCTATCCCAGAAATGATGTATTGATAAAACCTATGTGAGGCTGCATAGAGATTGTGATGCAGTCGTTTAAGACTTGTACATAATGCCAACATATACACAAATATCCACAGGAACATGGACTGACCCTAGTAAAGTGACTCTGCAGCTCCTAACAGACACCTAATTCCTGGAAAACAAAAACCAGTCACGATGACGACAGAGAATGTGAGACGCACACAAAGTCCGTACCACCTACTCTGTTAAGATCACATAAACTACTTTGGGCAGTAAACAGCTTTGATTCCTTCAAGTCTTCAAGTCCTGATTGCATAAGACCAGCGGAACTTAAACACGGGCTTAGAATAAGAATACCATGACTGACAATTATCTTCAGATGTTGCCTGAGACTCAGTTACACTCGGTTACTCTCGGGAAGGACAAAAATGGTATTCACACCAAAATGTGGGAAGGCGAATCACAGCAGTCCCAATGACTTTAAGCCCGTAACAATTTCCTCGTTCAAAACTTTAGAGAGACTTGTGTTTCTACACAGATCGGAAACTGTGTTTATTGAAATTCCTATGACCTATTCACGAGGAAACAAAAAATCCCTTCACCGAAGTTAATAGGGAAAAAAATGACAACTGATCACGCCAAATACGCAGGCAAGCTAAACTGGAAACATCAGGAAAGCATCGATTGCACTAAATAGTGAGGCCAGTATTGACGAATGGCATCCTAGTCTGGTGAAGGGCAGAACAAGTCAAATGAAATCTTATCAAGATAAGCAGAATACAAAGATCATTACAGATGCGAGACTTACACCCACAGCCGTCCTAGATATGTTACTGGTAAAACCCACAGTAAGGACACATGGAGATACTCCAAAATTCTAAAATCTTTGAGGAAGGCGACTATTTGACGCTTTTCCGAAATAAAGCACAAGACACATAAGGCAGTACTTTCCATGAAAGATGATTGGGGCGGAGACAGCTGACTTTGCCTCCACCCCAAACCCAGCTGCTATGGAACTAGCGGATCAAAGTTGAATGAAAGTAAAGGTTCAGGGATATACATACGCCAGAGATCTCTCTCACTCAGGCTGCCGATCCGATCCACTGCAGTGTATTCCCAAAAAAAACAACAGCTGTTCAAAAGGCAGCCCTTCAACAATCAATGTTCCCAACAGATGGCAAATCTATTGTTTTAAATACAGTCAGGCGGCTATTAAGGCTCCGACACCCTCAATCAACTCCAGGATGGTAAAACTCTGCCGTCTATTTCTAAAGCAGCCGGGCAATGGGTTAAATCAGGAAAAAACTCCACATCCACTGAAAATTAAAAATGAGGAATGACATTAGCGACAGAAATCACAGATGGGTAGACATGGGTCATCGAAGGCCATGTGGCCTGCAATAAATCCCGCCTGGAGCTAGACAGAACCATTGCCATCATCGGCTACTGCCTCATCGGCAACCAGGACATAGAGTAAAGTACCCTAATTCGAGCACACTCCTAAAAGCGAGCCCACTTTATGAATTTTGTCGATTTGTATTGCTCTTGATACAATAACGGTATTTTAACAGAAAAATCTATCCTATATCTTCTCTATCTCTCTCTCTCTCTTACAATTCATTTTCAGGTAATTCGTCCTCAGTTGGTAAGGAAAATTCAAATTGTTCAGTAGTGTTCCGCAAATGAGAAAAAGTCAGTGTAACTTGTGAAATTTCTTAAGAAACTAGAAACTTTGACTAAGAAAGTAAGTGACTTTCTTTAATTTTTACTTACCTAATTAAGGCTTAATGTAACACTAATAATTATTATTTCAAAAGCAAAAGTAAGAAAAAATATTTATTTATTAAAATATATTGGGGGCTCGTTGCTGGGACAAAAAATGAGGAACGAGCCCCCCCGGCTCGTTATTAGGCTGACAAAAAATAATCAAGTTCCAGTAACGAGCCCGGCCAATTTTCAACCAAAAATTAAAATATGGCATTTTATGTAGATAGACTTTTTACTAATTGCATTTCTTATTGATGTTTTTATGCAATATGTGATAAGTATTTATGTAAGTATATTAATTGCAAGCTTTGCCATTTGAGCATTAAAGCCATTTGAACTGTACGTGTCCGTTTAGGTATGCTTTCACCACCAAGACAATGCAATTTTTGTCCAACCGTGCTAGATTGATCATCTTAGATTCAAGATCAAATTAGATACAGTGGACTCCCCCTAAGTCGAATTGTCACGGGATACCAAAATTTGTTCGAGTTAGAGAGAGGTTTTTGTTGAGGGTAAGAGTTGAGGGTAATAAGTTCGAGTAAGGGAGAGTTTCGACTTAGGGAGAGTCCACTGTATTTATAAAGTCAAAGGGCACACAAACTTTTAATGTTTACATATGAAAACCTTTATGCTTCTGACTATAAATTGTCCTATTTCGTACAGCTTCGTATAGGGCAAGGTGCCACTTTCTTTTGGATACATTATAATTATATTTTATAAATATTTTCATAACTAACATTTCATATGAAGTCACGTTTTGGAGCTAAGATTTGTTCATTCCATCCTTTGGTTATTCATTTAAAACCCATTCATCTATCAACATAGAAAAAATGGATGCAAATATACGACGTTATTTACATTAGCTCATTTTTTATGTTTTTGACTAATTTTTGTCATGAATGTATATAATAATGTTTTATCTTTTGCCTTTTAAATTAATGAACAATTAAATAACGATGATTTCATTTGTATGCTTCATTGTTTATATGGTGGGCTCGTTACTGTAGCGCTATGGGCTCGAATTAGGAACAGGGAGGCCACGGTACTGGCTTATGTCTCATTTTCTACTTTAGTTAGATTTATTAAATTTAAGTCGTGTACTTGAAGTTATTGTTTATACCAAACAGTAATACATTAAGCTTTCCTTAAATGATAAAATTGTTTTCATGTATCTAAGTAATTAATTTTGAGAGAGCAACGAAGTCAAGACTTTCCTTAAGGGGGTGAGTAGCGAGCTACTGAGTAGTTTACCCTACGACTTAGAGCGCCCTATAATGACTTCTGTAGAACTTCCAAAGATGAAAAGCAAGAGGAAACAATACTGCCTAACCTCAGAGCATGGCCTGCTCTTGCAGAAACATGAAGAAAGCTACTAGGCAGTTATTACTTCGACTTACCCGAAGATCTGCCATACATCGATATAATGTATATTCTGCATTTTCTTAAAGCCAGAAAAGGGGTTTAAAATCGATAAGAGATTATATTTATGGCCGATGCAGCCCAAGCTGGAAACGCGCTAAGGTTAACGAAGGAACCGGGTCGATAATCCGGAAAAGTGATAGCCCAATGGACCAGATGGTCTAAGTGGAGCATGATTTCAGTTTACACATTCATCGTACACAGCTACCTCCTTCCTAAACAGGCTTCCGTGAACCGGAGACGACCATCGTGGCTATGTAGGTAGAGACAGTAATGCACTGAGGCCAAAATATGCCCATTGCTCTGCCACGTAGGTGATCAAATTTAGAGGATAGCCGTGATTTTTGACAGCCAGCCAGCTTTGTCAACTATTTTTGCTAGTGCTGACATGTATCTTACTGAGGTCGGTTAGACTGACATAGAAGAAAGAGCCGATAGTAGTTTTCCTAGTTAAGGTAAGAGCAGGTTAGTTGCAGAGAAGACATTCCTCCTCCTCTTCGTCTAGGCAGCTTCTACAGAAGTCGTCGGAGGAAAGACCTAGTCCATTTTGCGTGAAGGCCTAATAGGCAGTGCCCGGTAATAATTCCCCCTGCAGTACTAATCTTAGATCTCCTCATTGAGATGAGGCTACTTGGTATTTTTGGATCGCGGCGAGGCCAGATTTGTTTAGAGGTTCGAAAAGTGATGCCTGTCAACCATCTGGCTTTGTTTTTCTGTTCGTAGAAGTTATTAAGCTGTAACTTGAAGCCAGGTTAAGGGGTACCTATGTTACGAGAGAGTCCATCAACCGGCAGTCCGGTGGCGCGTTAAGCGAGTTCATCAACTGTGCAGTTTTGCAGAAGGTCCCTATGGCCTGACACCTGGCACAGGGGAATGATGAACGGTTTGGGTATCTCCGAAGGAGCTCCCTGGATTTTTCCTTGGTATACTCCACCACGAAGAAGTCAAAACCTGACACTTGTCGCTTTTCTCGCTTGCTACCGTCTCCCAAATTTGACACATCACATGGTAGGTTATCCCCATCGGAACATAGCCGCCGCTCAAGTCGGAAGTCTTGTTCCTCTAGCTGTGCGACTCTTCCTGTTGTAACCTTCAGCTCATAGAAAACTCATAACCCTCTTCGAATTCGCAATAAAATTCTCCTCATGATTTCAGAAAGTTTCAGGCAGAATGTATGCATTTGCATTTTGTAGCTGAATGGTATCGAAATGCAAAAATGCAGACCTTCAATTCATACGAGAACGGACATGCAGAAGTATGTTGACATTAAAACATGAACATCGACATGTTCCAGGGGAATATTTGCTTGAGAGTTCTGCAATGATTCGGAATGCTGAGCTGTAAGTACGAGTATGCATTTATTTATATCATTTGAGAGTAGGCGTTCGGATGTCAGAGAGCGAAGGTTATCGACTTCGTAGACTCGTAGAATATGTTTTCAACTCTGTAGAGGACATGCACTATCGCATTCATCTGTTTCGGATGTCGTCTTCCTTTCCATTCATGTGGCATTGACTCACGCCCTTCACATCGGCCACATCGCATTCATTGCGACTGCCTTTCATTTGCGTTTGCCTTAAGGGTCACTTGTCATCTCACAAGATTTATCGGTTGGTAAAGTAATTAATATGCCATGAGAATGTGTGTAGTGCTTCAGAAGGTATTCCTGATTAATGTATTCATTGCAAACACTTGTTGCATGCGTCAATGGCAGGTTTGGAAGACAACCATCACTGAAGTTATATTATGCCGGCACTGCTGTCACTCACTTAAGAGTTCCTTCAGGCTTGTATCCTTTACATATGAATGTGAAAACCTATGTACATACAAACATTGTGTGCGGTCTGACTGTCCGAGATGGACCTGGATGAAGGTTAGGTTGGATTAGGTTCAGTAGCAGTTAGTTAGGCCACAGTAGGCCCGTGGTGCTACCACGAAGATCCAGCTGATTCTATTCCTCAAACCATTTAGAGTTTCCTATGAAGCGGTGAAGGTGAGTATTACTAATGTAGCTTAGTTCTGTCAACTGTTGACCGACTAGATCTACGAGAGGAGAGGGCACAACAATTACATAAAAGGTGTGCCATGGTTTCTTCCCCCTCTTCTTCTATGCAGCTTCTAAAGAAGTCTGTGTAGGGATACCCGGACTGGAGGAGTGAGTACTGATGGCGCAGTGCCCGGTTATAACATGAGTGAGGGTTCGGAGATGAGGCTTACTCTATCTATTCAGGTCGCGTAAGCGTTTTAGACCGATGGTAGACCAAAATTTATTTGTAATGAATGACCCAGTGCCAGTAGACTGTCTACGATTGGTGTGTGTAAGCTTTACGAGCCTTAGTAGATGCCTTACAACAGCGAGAGGCATGGACGGCATCCATTCGGGAAGAGTGTTGATGTGGTACCCTTTGTTGCGAGTTCGTGTGCTTCGCAATTCTCTGGGATAATAAGAGATTGGCGGCAGTGACGGGTTGGAGTTAAATGTGACTGCAGACAGAGATTTGATTGCTGCCTGTCTGTCTGAACAATATATAATAATATGGATGGCGCTATAGCCCGTAGAGGGCCAGGGCCTAGCTTCTCAGCAATCACTCGTGTTGCGCTTGCTATTGTTCTCTCACGCGTAGTAGGGACCTACAGTTTAATGCCGACTCCGAACGGCGAAATTAGCTTTTTCTTGACAGAAATACTCTTTGAGCATTGTCAGTGACTCGAAAGAGGTGGAGTTGGTATCGAACCTGGGAACCACTGCGTAGGAGTCGACGCACTAACCCACTACGCCACGGCGACCCACGAAAAATGTTTGATTAGAAATACGAAAATATTTCTCTACTACCCATTATAACACCCGCTTCAGACTTCGAGTTTGGATTCAAAGCACTTATCCGAGCCAGAGAAGATTGGGAAAAAGATCTGGTAAGAAAACCAGGCTACCTGGAAATTTACACAGACCGGACTAGGAGTATTCGCGGTATCGCCGGACACATCCTTTTCTCTGTCACATTGTTTAACTTACTGCCAGATATTATAAAATGCAATGGAGTGGAAAATGTATTTCTTAATTGAAATAAAAAATAGATCTTGTCTTTTGATTATTCGACCAAAAATAGATTAATTATCAATGAATTTCGTTCTTTGAATATCTTCGATTTTTATTGTTTTGAAAAAATGATAACTGTAAATTTGTATTGTATTTTTTTTTTCTTTGCTTCCACATACAAACTCCCCTTCAACTACGTCAATATTGTCTTTGAAAAATACAGTATGCTTGGTACAATTAACTCTTGTCATTCGGGCGATAGATTGTACTCAACTATTTAATTTTTTGAATTCAAATAAACCTTGTAAATAATTTTGTATCCCATAAATGAAATAAAGCGAATAAATAAATAAATAAATAAAATAAATAAATAAATCAGAATATAAAAATGGCATCGAAGGATTATAAGCACGCTGTAATCGGTGTATTACCGTCCATTGGGGCGATTAATAAAAAATTAACGAATACTGTGAACACTCAGAATTAATTCCAATTTCTGATATAATGGGTAGTCGAAAAAGTCTTTTCGTATTTCTAATCAAACTTTTTTCACAGACAATTCATGTGGTACCCAAACATCGAGCTTCTTTTTGTAGCCAGCCTTTTTTAAATATTTCAAAACCGTTTGATGATGAATGTTTAGTTCCTTGGCGATGTCATGGCTGCTTATGTGACGGTCCTGGTCAATCTTTTCCATAATTTCATCGACTTTTTTAACGATAGGTCGACCAGAGCGAAGTGCACCGTTCACATCGAAATTTCCAGAACGGAAGCGAGCGAACCATTGTTGTGCTACATGAACTGATACAGCATCGTCTCCGTAAATTTCACAAATTTCATTGGTGGCTTGCATGGCATTCTTCCCTTTTTTTATACAAAAATTTCAAAATATAGCGAATTTCGTCATTATTTTTACTCATTTTTGAACTGCTGTAACTTTTTTCGAAGTTACTCCGAATTTAATTTTTTTTGGTTAAATGAAACTTAAAATGTCACCTTTGCAACACCATATCGTACACAATGTGATTGTTAGCACTGGAGATATACGACTCCATTGACATCTATTGACAAAATACAAAAGACTTTTTCGATTACCCATTATAATCTGCTTGCGTTGTTAGTCTTGCATTTCTGATTATCTCTGTATGACCTAGGCTTTTGATCTCTTCCAGCGGTTGCATTCCCGTGGCCTTAGCGCTGCCTTGGTGGCTACCAGCTTCCCATAGATGTCCATGGGAAGAAGCTGTAGCAATGTTTCCATGGCGGCTGTGGGGGTGGATAGCAATGCCCCTGTGATGCAGATAGACGCTGA
This sequence comes from Eristalis intricaria, assembly GCA_964034865.1. Lineage (NCBI taxonomy): Eukaryota > Metazoa > Arthropoda > Insecta > Diptera > Syrphidae > Eristalis > Eristalis intricaria. Next base: position 105,323,206 of record OZ035873.1, on the reverse strand, counting down.
TCTTTAAATACTGTTTACCAATTTAAGATTGGATTTGTTATTCAGTGCTGGCCACCAAACTGGGATAGCGTATGTTAAGATGGCTGAGCTATAAGATGACTGAGCCATTCATGGTTTAATTCCCCATGTGGAGCCAAGAATTCTCTTACATGTGTAAATAGCTGCCGCCGCCTTCTTAATACGTTCCCTAATGTTTGTGTTTCCAGCTTCACTTGCTGTCTAGGATTACTCCTAAGTACTAAGTCTGACTAATGAAGCTGAGTTCCTTTTTCTCCTGTTAGGTTCACAGAGAATTGATGAAACCTCGCGGTTTCTTTGGAAACGTAGTCATACTTCCGTTCGTTTAAGTATCCCGTTGCCCGCTCTTAGTTTTTAGTATACACTGAAACCTTCTAATGAAGATGGACGAGGAGCTGGAGCAGCACATGTTTCCGCTCGAATTGTAGTTGTCCATTTTGCCTTAGATTAACTACAGAGTCAAGCGAAAATCTCTGTAATTTGATTCGATTTTCTCTTTGACGAAGCAAGTTTAGATGGAAAACTAAATGACTCTTAATTCCACCAAAGCACCGTGATTTTATTCTTCACTTGCTGTGGCACACTTTGAGCGTCAAATGGTTTCAAAAGAGAGATAAACTAAAAGATATCGCAATCCTTCTTAGACGGTTGCCTTTAGTTAACTTCAGCTGATTCACTCATGCAAAAGCAAGGGGCGATTAACTCTGCAAGTACCCCTGTCAACACAGTACACTTGTCTGCATCATGCCCCAGTTAGTGGGATAATTACTTGCTAATGAGGGAATGTCATCTTCTGTGTCATCATCTTAATCCTAACCTCAGCATAAAAGACTCGGCTCCGTAATGAGCACTTCAATTAAACGACTGCCGTCTTTCATCTTTCTCTTGCAGATTTGTTCGGTCTAATGAATATGCAAGTACATAAAATATGTGGATGTGCACACTTCGTCCCCTTTTGCGAATGGACATTCATTCATTCGACGCACTTGCGAGTATCCATTACGTGAGCGTCATCGTGGGTCGTTGATTTATTTATTGCAGGCGAGAACTTTTCCTGTTTTTATTTTTCTCTCAAGTTATCCAGATAAACTGCCATCTTGACAATGTCAGCTTGTTTATTTGTCACTTCAGTGTTTGGCCTCCAGTGGGAAATCAATAGCTTCACACAACTCAAGTTGTAGCAGTTAACTTGTTTCTTCTTGTCCCCAGGACGCACCTGGAGAATTCACACTTGCGGAAACCATTACTCGACGAGCGATGGTATGTGTTGCTTCGTTGCTTCCATTCACCGAGGCGCTCGTATGTTTGTTGATGTGAGTTCTGCTTTGTTGGTCCTTTTTGTGGTGAGTGAGTTTTTTTTTTCACTGAAAGAGAAATGTGCTCACGGGTGTATACATGAACATGTGTATGGCTTGCTTTAGTGGAAAATGTGGGGAGATACAAAATTCAACTAAATCATTCAATATCCTGGGAGTAGGCAGGGGAGCTGTGTTTGCATGGGAAATTTCAAACCACTTGGTCCCGTGAGGGCTTATCTAAATGATTCCACGCACATCGTGGGAGGATGTTTCATTGAATTTTGCTGCCATTAAAATGGTTGGAGTTAAAAGATGGAGTGTACTTTATCCTTTCTGCCGCAATCTTTTCCTTGGAATTCATGCCGTGTGTAAGAGACAGGAAATTAAGCTTTCTCAAAAGAAGGGAAATGCCGTACAATGGGTGAATTGTAGCGCGCCGCTTCCCATCAGGTTTTGAAGTTGACAATGGAAAATGCTTTGCCGAGAGTGTAATGCGTTTTGAAGGGGAGTGGAAAGATGTGTTAGATCTTAAGAATTGTAATGGACGACACTGGCATAGATTCGAAGTAGTTTGTGCGTCGTTGTTGCAAGCAGACGGGGTGCAACTATCGCTGCTTGGCAGAATGTTCTGCTCTCGACTTCGACGAAGTCACGATGTCATTGTTCAGACTGAAACTAAATAAACTGCTTGTGAGGACGGTCTGGGGTTCTAATCGAGGGATAATTATTTTTAATGTAGTTACGCTTCAGTGGTGGCGTGTGCATTAGGGTCAGCAGTTTGGAATTGACTATCGGAATATAGACATTGCCAAACTGAAAGGTCAATATTCTATGCAAGATCTTTTATAAATCCTGTCAGTTGTTAACATACATGTTTTGCCGAATGCAGCCTCTTGTAAGTACGTCGTTCAAGGAAGACCTTGGATGTGTTTATTCGGGAAGGGGAAGGAGTGCGAGCGATTTATATGCTATTCTCAACAAAATACACACAACATCGACGTTTTGGATAGAGTGTGACTTTTAGCGTGGCTTTAAGCGATTTGGTGTTTTCTTTCCTTTTTTTTAAATTTTGACGGATGATCGAGGTTTGGAGATATTTGAAGATGTTGAATGGATTTCATTTTTCCCCAAAAATACAGAAACCGCGATCTAGGTCCGCGAAAGGTTATAGGTTCGATATTTTTGATTGAAGTACTTGATGTGGAGAGCCACAAGCGAATCGTGAACAGCCGTTTACATTTGCATATTTTATTCTGGCTCCTTTAATTGAAAAGTTGCACTGCACGTTTGTACTTGCAGCAGCCTTGCGTGGCATTTTCCAACCAACAATCATAAACAATACATCGAAACGTATCGCATTACTACTTCCTCTTTTTAATAAAGTCCCCTCCACAAAGGATTACCGGCGTCTATGGAACTAATATCTGCAGCAGTTTGTGGAGCTCTTGATTCAAAGGCAACAACGGTAGGAGATGTAAACGTGCTCGTATCGCTCGAGTATGGTGTTGCTGTCAATGAGGACGTTAACGTATTCCAAGTCATCAGCAATAATGACTTGCACAAGGGAATCTGAAGCATTGACAACCGGTATGGCAGTCCGATCTCCAGAAGCCATTACTGTTTTCTTAACATCGGTAGCAGACTCTTTTCATTTGCATCCATTGCACGCATACTCGTAGAAATTGACCCACATTCAGCCTCTGTTTTCAAGCACCTTCAAAATCAGTTCCACAAAATGCCGCAGAATTTTCATTTCTACGGGGTCCAAGTTGTGCAACCTGCCTCGTTTTATCTGTAATTACACAAGGTTTCTTATAATTAATCTTAAATAGAAAACCTGAAATACCTGCAATTAATTTTTTGAATCCATTCATTTCTGTTTTTTTCTACTAATTCTTTTAGAATTTAAGCATTCAAACATAAACACTTAAAAGTAATAAATTTATCGCGTAAAGTAGATGCTAGATATGCATAGACCAAGACTCAGCGAAATATACTTAAAGGCAACTTGCTTTCCCTTGAAATTGTCAAAACAAACTACTTAACAACATAATGCTTTTTTTTAATAAAAAATGAATTGATTAAAACAATTAAATACATTTTTATTTAGTTAAACAAAAAACAACTCAATTTACACAGGAAGACTCAATTAAAGGAGAAGTCAAGGTGAGGTAAAATATATATGAAATTTGTGTATAACAATTAAAGTAAAATTAATAATTAATAATGAGTCCCATTGAACATCTGAGCGGGATTAGAGTCCATTTCGTTGTAACAACCACCGAAGCAAATTTCAACGAGAAGAGTTTCCCCAAATTTTTTCGGTCGGGTGTAAGTCAGGTGAACGTGCTGGCCCCTCTAAAAGTTGAATTTTGTTTTACCACAGGCCCTTTAACGATACATGAATATTTTGTTTTTTAGGTTCTGATCGGCACAGCGTATATAAAGTTCGGACAGAAGCTTTGCCGGAACAAGAATGGGCAGCTAGTAGTAGAGTCGCAGTCGATACTGAGAATTTGGAAGAACCATTTTTGCAGACTGCTAAACGCCGATGATGCCACCACTACCACTGACAGGCAGAATGATCCACTCAATATGGACGATTATCGACGAGAATTCCGTCCCCCCGATCTAGACGAGGTCAAGATAGCAATATCAAGACTGACAAGGCTGCCGGTGCGGACAGACTGTCTGCTGAAATCTTTAAGGCAGCTGGAGATGATCTGGTTCGGCGTATGCACCAGCTCATCTGTAAGATATGGTCGGAGGAAAGCATGCCCGACGAATGGAATCTCAGTATCGTTTGCCCGATTCACAAGAAAGGAGACTCCTTTGACTGCGTCAACTATAGAGGGATAAGTCTCCTGAACATCGCCTACAAGATCTTCTCTGCCGTTTTGTGTACTCGCTTGAAGCCGTTTATAAATAACCTGATAGGTCCATATCAGTGCGTCTTCAGGCCAGGGAAGTCCACCATCGACCAGATTTTTACACTACGGCAGATCTTGGAAAAGACCCAAGAAATGCAAATCGACACTAACCACCTTTTTGTCGATTTCAAGGCCGTATATGACAGCGTGCATATGGACGAGCTATACAACGCCATGTCTAGTTTTGACATTCCTGCCAACTCTTCAGGTTGTGCAGGATGACGATGGAGAATTCTCGCTGCTCCATCAAGGTCTGTAACGAACTCACCGAGACCTTCAATGTCAAAAAAGGTTTTAGACAAGGCGACGCGCTGTCATGTGACTTCTTTAACATCATCCTGAAAAAGATCGTGCAAGACTCACACTAGAGGCACGATCTTCCAGAAGTCCGTACAAATGTTAGCATAGGCGGATGACATTGACGTGATTGGCAGAACACAGTGAGCCATCAATGAGGCGTTTGCTGGCATTGAGCCGGAAGCGGCTTAAATAGGTCTAGCGGTGAATGAGCGCAAAAAGAAGTATATGCTGTCATCAAGAAAGGACACACAACATCGACGTCTTGGACAGAGCGTCACAATGGGCAGCTGTAACTTCGAGGTATTCAAGGACTTCGTCTACCTCGGCTCCGCAGTAAACAGTACAAACAACATCAGTACCGAGATCAAACGCAAAGTAACTCTGAGTAGTAGAGCCATCTCTTGAGGGACCAAGCTGACTTTATACAAGACCTTGATCATCCCAGTCCTGCTGTACACCGCGGAGGCATGGACAATCTCAAAAGCGGATGAGGAAGTCCTTGGTATTTTCGAGATAAAAGTTCTGCGTGCGATCTTTGGTCCTGTTTGCGTTGACGGTTTCTGGAGGAGAAGATTCATCCACGAACTGTACGGGCTGTACAGCGACTTGTGTCTAATCAGGCGTCTTCGGATTCAACGCCTAAGATGGCTAGGCCATGTAGAGCGTATGGACAACTCAGCTCCGGCCCGAAGTGTCTTCGACTCCGAACCCGTGGGACAACGCAACAGAGGACATCCGCGTTTAAGGTGGCGCACCCAGGTGGAGAAGGAGCTCAAGCAACTGGGCGTGCGAGACTGGAGACAGCTATCTAGAGACCGTGCTAGCTGCAGAGGCTTGTTGGTTGAGGCTCAGGTCCACCCCGGACTGTAGCGCCAATTAAAGAAAGATCGGCAGGTTACCCTCCAATGAAAGTTCCTGCTAACACCGCAACCATGCGAGGGTGTAGAGTATCGCACGAGATCAAGGGGTCTAGTCCTTTGTAGTCGGCGCAAGACATTAGTTTCATCAAGGATCGGGTAAGCTGCATAGTTTATGTGCTCTTCTAGACGGCACTTATGTTTATAAGCAAAGTTCTTAACTTCATCTTGGAGTGGTAATATTCAAAGATCTCTGTTTATCATCGTTTCTGATATACCAAGGTGCATTAACGATAGTTCTAATCACCTTATTTTGAAAGGTCTGTATTATTTTAAGACTCCTTGCTGTGTACGCCATACGTCCCAACAAGTTTTAGGATTTGCTTGTATACAAGAAGTTTGTTGTCAATACTTAGCTTGGAATGTTTACCAGTAAGCCAGTACAGATCTTTATATTTCATGTCAAGTTCTGAACGTTTCTTCTTAACGTGCTCCCTCCACTTCAGTTACACGTCAAGAGTCATCCCAAGGTATTTTTCTTCATTGCCAAAAGGTATTTGGACACGATTTAGGTAAACTGACAAGTTATGAACGTGCCTATAAGTGAAGTTAATATGGATTGATTTGCTTTCATTAGGAACAATTCGCCATAAGTTCATTCATTCGTTTATCCGATCTAGTGAACGTTGTAATTTTGCTGTAGACTCTTCAAACATTTTGGCTTGCCTAGAACATTGTGTTCTTCTTGTTGTAAATCACTCACACTCCTACTAGCAGAGGGCCAATTACACTCCCTTGTGGTACACCAGCATTTATATTCTTAAAAGCAGGGTATTAATTTCCGTGCTTCACACGGAAAATCCTATCAGAGAGATAGTTCGCTAAAATACTAGAGTTTCGACGGTAGAGATCGGCATAGTTTTAATTTCAGGCCTTCATGCCAAACTTTGTCAAAGGCTTGAGAAACATTGAGAAATGTGGCTCAAATGTCTTTTCTATTAAGTCAGTTATACGATGTTCTTGGTTACTTCTAAAACCAAATTGCTGATTTGGTATGAGCTGTTTTTCTTCCACAATTGGACTTAAACGTCTAAGCAGAATTTTTTCAAATACTTTGGACATTTTCGGGAGTAGTGAGATAGGTCTATAGGACTTTTTATCCGTTGGTGCTTTCCTGGGTTTTGGTTCTAACTTCTGCCACTTTCCATTGACTAGGGACATGTTCAAGTCCATGCGCGGCATTAATTAAGTAGAGTAACTTAAGAACGGCTTTCCTAGGTAACTCTTTAAGAATTTCTCCTGTAATTAAATCGTAACCAGGAGCTCTTTTCGGTTTGAGCTTTTTAAGTTCTGTAAGGAACAATTTTCAAATGTATATAAATTATTCATCCCTTGATCCATACACTTTTAGCTTTCGTTTAGTTTGTCGTTCACCTAACGCTTCATATTAAAAATAATCTACAATGTGTGCACGCTAATCGAACCACTTCACCGATGTTTAAAATTAAGAAAGTACAGCCAATAAGTTTGTAAAAGACCAACCTAAAAGGACAGTTGTAATAAAGCGCTCGAAGAGAAAACATCGTATCCTTTTTTTATTTTTGCCTGTTTTAGATAACCCTTACAGTTCTTCCTTGAGCTCTGCCAAGGTAGCACTTCTCAGAACATAATTGTCGTCGTATACGTCAAATCCATTGTAAGTGACAGGAAGAGTTTGACCGTCGAATGGCTTAAACGTTTCTTCCAAGTAATTTGCGAAGATACAGTGGACTCCCCCTAAGTCGAATTGTCACGGGATAGCATAATCGTTTCGAGTTAGAGAGGGTTTAACTTAGAGAGAGGTTTTTGTATGGGAAATTGGGCGGAATGTTGTAAAATATGGCGAAAAAGTTCGAGTTAGAGAGAGTTTCGACTTAGGGAGAGCTCGAGTTATAGAGATTCCACTGTATTAGCTTTATCTTTATCTTCTTTTGCCCACTCGTTTCCAATATTTCAGATTGCTGCTTCAGGTTTTTTTAACCCCTTCACCGCCTTCCAGAGTGAGTAGTTAGTTTCTTATTTTGCAGATAAGTTTTGCAGATAAGTATTTAAATTATTGTTTTTCAATGCTTTGATTTTCGCCCTCGACAGATTACACAATTGGTTAAGACGAGTTTTATGCTATTGCGAGGGAGTTTGTTGGTATTTCTTACGTGCTTTCCGTTTTTCCTTTACCATTTCCGTTATTTCGGGTAACGATACATGAATAGCAACATTATCTTGTTGGAAAATGGCATTTGAATCCGGTTAAGTAGGTAGGTAGGTGGGGCTGGTAGTGAATTCACCAGCACACTTAGACCATATTGCCTCACAATGGGCCATGCACAGTCAGACTACTACCACTGATTGACTACTGCAGTGCCAGTGCCGTTAATTTGATCCCAATGGCAATTGGTGATTGGATCTCTTGTTTTAATGCTATTATCCTCTGGAGTAGAATCAAGAACCTGTAGTGCCAGTCATTTTAGGTTTTACTATGAATTAAGGAACTGGTGGCAACAGCATATAATGCTCATGTCCCATTCTGTCTGTACATTTAGGACTTTAAATTTTGAGAAACTCAAGAGTCAGTATAGCCTTTAAAGCACCATCGTCCTCATGGTCCAACTTTAAGGGTGTTCGCCGACAAATTGCAAAAGGCAAAGTCTTCACGAGTATATTAATTAAATTTCGCACCTCCAGTGCGCACTCTGTTAAAATATCATTAACGACTTCATTGTTTGAAATGTTTAGTACACAAGCACTTCAATTTGTAATTACTGCCTGCAGCACTCACCAGCACTAATGCAAGGAACCTTTTGAAAATCACCGAGAGCTGTCCACTTATTGATCGATTGAAGTACTGCTGCGAGCGTCCTACCATCAAATTAAAGACGGTAAAGTTTGTGACTCGCCGGAGGGACGTCGCATAATGTCCTTTCGATGAAATAAATGTCACCCCCTCCCCGTGTCGGGTAGGAGGAGCAAAAATAAATCACAAGATGCCATTTGTCGCTTATCGGGCTGTCTTAAGTGTCGTCATACCACTCCAAATAGACCCATTTCCGAATGCAATGAACGAGCATCGCAAAAGTTGTGCGAAAATATTTATTCGTTCAATTATAGCAACATCTTGAAGCAAAATAATTGATCCCTTACGATCTTGTTAATGTCGAATGTGAAGAGTTACAACTGTTTGTCAACGTCGAACTCAGATATGCAGAAGACAAACGTGGTCTGTGGCATTTTGATAACGAGAAAAGTTCGCTTTCCCTGGAGCGAGTAGCGTGGGTGAATCGGGATTCAAATAGAATTGCTTGCAATGAGTAACGTAATTGAAAAAAAGCCAACGAAATAATTCATCATGTGAGTTGATGACTGTTTATGTAGTAACGCCGAGTTTTATCAGGGTCGTGTAGTGAGCATGTGTGGCGGCCCACTGTTGCGGGCAATTTGACAGCCGCTGAACAATAAAATTGCAATAAAAATTACATTAAACGAGATTACTTAATAAATGGTTTTGCCATATTCACAAGCACCAAGTGGCGTACAACTTTATTGGTGGACTGAATTATGTAAGTTTAACGAGAAATTCAGGGACGCACAGCGCGCATGTCCTCTGGCATCGTGTGATATCGACGCAGAACAAGGTACACACGGATAGGCAGTTTTCTGTGGCCATTGCGTGTGGATAAAATCTGATTTCGACGGTTGGGGAAGAGTGATTTAAGTGATTCACACTTCTCCTAATGAGTCCTTTGTCATTAGTTGCAAGGCTGACATCAATCCAAGCAGTAATTAGTGGCCCCATGTGATTACGATTCCTTTGCTCATCAATTATTCTACTTGAATGTGTTTGTTTTTAATTGTGAGGATAGCAAGAGGCGGCGATTCCGAACAAATGTGCTAGGGTTTCAAATATCAGTGGAGTTGTGTCTGGATGAGCTTAGGTGTGTCTAATGAATGCAGAAAATACAAAATCATGGGCAAATTAGTTAACAGATCACACATTGATTCACAGTGCAGTCTCATTGTTCCGCATTAGTTAATACGTCTTATACCAGAGGTGGCCAGGGTATGTGGTCGACTTTTCGCTGAAATTGGTTATGCGTGCAGCGTGCTATCCATCGTTCTGACTTGGAAAAAATATAAATACAGTGGACTCCCCATAAGTCGAACTGTCACGAGATACCATAATTTGTTCGAGTTAGAGAGAGTTTCGACTTAGGGAGAGTTCGACTTTAGGGAGAGTCCACTGAATAACCATGAATATTTAGGCTTGGAAATAATAAAAACACTGTATATACCAACACTCCAATTGTATTTGTTTTTACACTTTATAAAGGAGACTTCGCTTGAAACGCGATAGGTGAAGACCTCGCCCATCAATATGATTTTGAAGCCCATTACCGTACATTTACTCAACTTTGCATGGTTTCACTAACGCAGAGATTAAATTTTGCTAAAGTGAGCATCCCCCCTCTATGTTATCGTGCAAGAACAAAAATATAGTTCACGAAAAATAAGGGTGGTGGCAACTCTTTTTTTGTTGACACTGTATAAATCTTGACTTTTAAGGCCTGACCCGTATTTATTTTCGCATATAAAAAAGTAAACAAAAAACAAAAAACAAACAGCGAGTGAATTACAAATTGATAAAAAATGATATTTATTCAGATTATAGAAATCCTGTCAGAAAAAGGTGCGCCGTGGAGTTAAAGTTTGCAGAAACTGGAGGAGAGTAGGTAGATTTCGAAAAAAATTAAATGCAGGAAAAATGTTTGTTTGTTTTTGCCATGATGTTTCAGTTGACATGATGCGCTGAATTCACACATCGCCGCGCAAAGCGGACAAACACAATATTTTCTCTGTACACTCTGCATAGTGCATACATACTATAAAATATTATCATCACAGGGAGAATGAAGCTGAATAACAGTGATTTTTGCAGCCTGTGATGGGACGTTTCATGTGTTTAACGTATAATATTCGATTTGACGGCATATGGATACAAAATAAATTTGGTTAACTGAGAGTTTCACAAGCCTGTGCCGAAGGTCCCGTGCCTTTAATAAAACATTCTGAATACATACTTGACAGCGAAACCAAATTTCAGTTCAGCTCAAGGCATATACTAGGTGGGGTGAAAAGTAACCTCCTTGACCACCTTGACCACCAGAATGCGCTGCTACTGCAAAAAAGTTGATGGTGCCTTGAAGTCCGGAAGACATGCGAAATTTCAGTGCGATACTTTTTTTAGTTTTGTTTTGACAGCTGATTGTTGTTGACGTGTTTGGCATCTGACCTATTGAGTGTTCCCTCGGCCTTGGCAGCACTCGGCGCTGGTCCATTGTCGGACTCTCATTCTGTTCTCTGGTGTGTAATAGTGGATCCAGGTTTCATCAAAAGTTACCAATCGACGCCAAAAGACCCCCCGATCCGCATCAGCAAGTCCAAAAACTCTTTCGAAGTGCTCTCGCGTTCGTGTTATTGGTCAGGAGTGAGCAGGCTCGACACCCAGCAACAGGATAACTTTTTCATATGCTGAGTATTGCCGTGTGGACTCAGTACTAATCTTTGTGGTATCTGCTAGCTCGAGCACTTTCACTTTCCGGTCAGCCAACACCATTTTATTTATTTTTTTTCGCATTGTCTTTTGTAACCGCATCGGAAGGCCTGCAGCTGCTTGATGTGTAGTGGAGTTGCCGACACCACGGAACTCTCGAAACCAATATTTGACGTTGTAGTCTGACTGTGTGACCATAAATGTGTCCAACATTTATTTTGTTTCCTTCGTTACATTTTTCCTTCTTTCCGTTTTGCCACTCAAAGAATAATGTTTCATGAGAGAACGAAAATCGTTTTTGTCCACACTCAACATGATGCCAAGCAAGCCAACAACAATCAGCTGTCAAAACAAAACTAAAGACAGTATCGCACTAAAATTTGACATGTCTGCCTAAATATGAACGGACTTCAAGGCACCATAACCTTCTTTCGAGTAGCAGCGCATGCTGGCGGTCAAGGAGGATACTTTTCACCCCACCTAGTATGTACACACCTATTGAGATGTAATCGATTTCAGTTGAAATAAACGGATGTACTTAGTGGGGGAACTTGACATTTTCATACATAAAAAATCAAAATGGACTTATTTAATGGCATTTACCAACGACTTAATATTCAGAGGCTGCGGCGACAAAGAGGAACAAGAGCACACTTCTCAGCACCTCTTTTAATGCCCCAGTGTTTCCCAGTTGAGACATAGAACACTGACAGAAAATTTCTTCCAAGACCTAAAGGATCTAACAAATATACCACTAACATCTGTTTTCAAATTTCACATCAATCTAATGATATGGCTGCTATCAAAATGGCTGAGCAACTGAAGCTAACAGGTTTCTTTCCCCAACGGTCGTCTTAATGGGTCCAGCAGAACCTAAGTGGGGCGTGGCTTCTAACACCTTTCCACCGAACGAAATCGCGGGATTCCATCAAATTTCTCCGAATCTAATAGATTGGTGGATCGGTAGGGGGCTCCTAGTGAAGTCACCAGCACACTTAGACCACTGTCAGACTACTACCTGATTGATCACTCCAGTGACAGCGCATGACTGGATCAGAAAAACAGATAAAAGCGTATTAACTTTGCCTTCACTGGAATTCGAACCGGGGACCCCACTAACCAAGGGCAGGCGCTCAACCAACCAAAGTCGGCTACAAATCCAGTACCTCACAATACTTTATCAGGGTTTCACAACACTTTGATGAACTATAGTTCAAACTCCTTCGAGTTCAACCCTCCGTGAGAGGTCGTCAAACCGACCAAGCATACAGCGTGAACTTTAAACTTTAGTCTTCTCACACCATTTTTTCCTGTTAACAGGCAGCTGTTTTGGCGTCCATTTAAAAACTGAGAGCGAGTGACATTTGGTGTTGGCGGGCACTTTTAAATTGAGAGCTGATGACTTGACAATTGAAAGCTAATGACATTTGAGATCACTTCAACTCGGTGGAAACGGCCGGTTTAGATTTTGGAATTCATCCGTAATACTGCGTGTCGGTTTGGTGGCAACGTGGTATCTACCCACATGCCTAACCAATCTTCTTCTTTTTTGTGGCGCAACATTCCTGGGTGGAGCAGGGTATAAACCAACAAAATTCCCTCGCAAGATCCAGGCCTAGCCAGTGTAGGCGGTCGATTCGGAAACGTTTACCTGGACTTGTTTCGCTGTACAGCTCCTACATTACAGTTCGAAGTAAAATCGAAGTAAAACTTTTCAATGACGTCCTTATACCCTTTTGAAAGTGTCCTTGCTCTTGCCCCGTTGATCAGGTACTGACTGTTATTAGGTAGAGTCCAATTGTTTCTGTAGCCCAAAGAAAAAGCGGTTGTGAAGAGGTATTTTGCATTTGATCTCGGTAGTGATGTCGTTTGTACCACTTAGGCAGTAATGAGGCAACAATTTGGACAAGTCGATGGGGACATCGAAGTTATAGCTGCCCACTGTGATGGTTTATCCAACGTATTGATTGTGTTCGTCCCTCTTGAGGAGCAAGCATTCGAGTTTGCTTAGTTTTCCCTACTTCATCGCCATTTTAGCTGTTTGCTGCTAAGCTCCATTCTAGTAAACGTCTCACTGATGGGTCGGGACTTTGGGCAATCAAGTTATACGTTTCTTAAAAGAGTTGTATGGGGTCATGGAACAGTTCGTAAACATTTATCTCCTTGTAATGCAAATTGCACCGAATTCCGGCCCAACCTGTTTCCCTTACACCATGGAAATGATGCTCTCCTCAAGAGCCAGACAAACATGTTTTCGTATCGCCGGGAGAACACATTAAAGTCGGAAGATTACCAATAATTTGCCATTTAGAGCGAAAGACCAGTTTGCACCGTGAACCATAAAGCAACTGTGTGACATTGCGTTGTTATTGTTTTATAATGTGATACAATACACAGCCACGTATACAGCTTCGTTCAGCAATCCAGCACCGACTACACTCTTCCACTTGACTTGGCATCTATGTGCAGGAATAAAATCAGATGAAACAAAAACACAATTTACATTGATTCCCGATTCAATTTATTACGAGTATTTGCACTTCCATCATCCAGTGATTGTCTTAAGAGTAAATGGACTCAAATAACCAATATTGCAGTTGCCGTTTTCATCCAGTGGAATAGGACACCCATTGTTGGCGACAGTAGTCGTCTCTCCGTCTGTAGGTGTTGGTGTAGTGGTTGTTACAGGTTGGACCTTTGGGTGATTATGATGATAATGGTCCTTCCCCCTGCAACTCGGTCCGTGAGTACTCTTGTCCGGGTGACCGTCACAATTCACAAAAACTGATCCAAACACGAAAGCGATCAGCAGCAGAAGAAAAATATGTGTTACTCGAGACATCTTATCACTGGTTGTCGATTTCGATTGCACTAAGCGAACAGCGAATAATGACTGAAAAATTATTATCTCAGCGGTCCAGTGGCTAGTAAACACCAAGAAGGGTGATGCTTCACTTTGATAGACGCGGCAGATGTGAATAACTCAAAACTTGTTTGCCTACCAAAGTCACAGTGGGTTCGCTATCGCTATTTTTTTTTTTTTTTTCAAAACACACACACGCACGTATTTCACAGTATTATCTCAATGTCAAATCGGGATTGCTCTGGTCTGGCTGCATGTGTGAAGCTGATTACGTCGCATAAAAAAGTTGATTAGTAGACAATATTGTATTTACTAACTGCTATATAAGTGCTAGCCACAGCCCAAAGCTTAAACGGCTTAAATCGCACGCACTTTCCGAACAAAATGTCAAGGGGTCTTAATTGAAATGCTTTTAAGACGTGTGAATGGGGATCCAACCCTCCACTCCTCATGAGTGAAAAACAGAAAAACAAATGATTTCTTATACATTTAATGTTCGTACTGAACGTGAAGATAATCACCTGCGAGGGTTTTTGTTTCACCGCAAAACGGAGAAATGGCGCATAGTCGAAAATTATACCGCGAAATTAGCCTAGAGTATTTTCATTGGAATTTATACTTTATGTCTGGCTCACATCCCAAGAACTGCAAGCCATATTTGATTGAATTTTAATGAAATTCTGTGAAATTCATTGACGGTTGACGGTCTATCGTATCGGTTATTGATTGCATTCGGTTTCAGCTTCAGACTTCTCACATTTTGATATGAATTTGTTGACTCAAATTTATGATGTTTACCAACATTTTAGATGCAAAATTGAAAAAATACATATTTTGACAGAAGACATGATTTATTATGACATGTTTACTTGTTCATTAATTTCGTCATCGCTTGACTGCTATTTATTATTATTGATTATTAAAAAATATTCAATACAAGTTTCAATTCATTTGAAAGACGACGTCATGATAAATTAAGTCAAGTAATTGAGTGAGAACTGGCTGGGAGTTCTGGCGCTAGGTCCTTTAATAAGTAACAAATTAAAGAGGGCGGTCCGATTTTTTCAAAGGGTGTACGAAACTTAGCGCAATTGATCTGAATATGCCACCATATGTACTGTGAATTGTAATGAACACTATTTTTATTATTTGAGTGGAGGTTATTTAGATCTATTGTTCTAATTTTGATACCTTTGCTCTCCTACGAGTTCCCCTCACATACATTTCTTTTGTAGTTGAAGAAGAGATTTATTCTAGATTTATTCTCTCTAAGCCAGTATCCTTGAGGAATCTGAGAATGAGAGAAGGTTCGAGTAACTCCCAGATATCCTTGCATTTTATGGGCTAGTGACTCACAAGATCCCAGTACATGTTTCGGAATTTCCTTGGTTTCTCCACAGAATCTGAAGAAACCTTCTTCTGTTTCCTTAAGCACTTTCTTCAGTCTGTAGTGTCCTGTTAGGAAGCCTCTTAGGATATGGAGGTTGTTCTTTCTCATTTTAACATATGAATCAAACTTCTTTCGGTTATGCTGACCTAAGAGTTCCTTGGCCTGTTTCATGACATGGACTTTGTTCCACATTTCTGTCCAGTCCCTGTCTATGAGGACATGGTTAGGGCCTATGACGGGTTGTGATCAGAAATGGAGTATTATTGAAATAGCCAACTTCCAACTCCTTTGACCCTAAAAATGTTTGACAAATGTGCCAACAATCCGACAACGGCCTCCACATTATTTCGTGAATCACCGTCAAGAAGTCATGAATACCTGTCAGAGAGATCAAGTGGACACTCAGTGAGGGTTTGTTCTGTTGCTCCTTTCTCTGTCAGGGTGTCGGCCATTTCATTGCCATCTATCCCCGTTTTGCAAGGAATCATGCAGAGTTTATTTCTTTTCATCAGGGGCCTTTTTTTGTATTGCTATAGTATCGGAAATATATTTGAAATTAGAGACTGGAGTTACACCCCTGTTCCTGAATACTCTCAAAATACATTTCGGATATATTTATATAGTCAATGCGATGAGACAGGACAAAATTCCGAGGTTGGTACTTGCGCAAATGCGCATAGATATAAGGTGAAGTGTGCCCAAGAATGGGAATCACTAGGATCAGAATGCGGTTATAGCTTCAATTTTACACCAAGCGAAAAACAGCAATATTTAAAATAAAAAATCAACACCTTACTTCAGAAAACTGGCCACAGATTTTTTGACAAATTTGTAAATGAAGCCCAGTACAGGCCCTACTACAGCAAAATGAACCACAATCTACAAGAAAGGACTTATTTCTTGAATAGCTACTCAGTAGAAAAAATAAGCATAAAAGTAAGCTAAATTTCATACCGCATCGCCTGGAGCTCCCAATCTTGTGCGACCTGTGCAATCTTAGAGAACGTGAAGATGTGTTGCACTTCATCGCGAAATGCCCTATACTTAAGGAGTTCCGCATTCATTTTTTCGGTGCTCTGACACTTGAGTTGGAGGAAGCAATAAATATCTTGAATGGTGGCAGAGGTTGGGACTTACTCTAAAACTAGACAGTTAACGCATTGAGCTACAGGAACTGCATAGTTGATGAACGTCTTTAAGTAATTGGAGCATTATACAATGAAACAAACAGCATATATTTTTTGGTTTATATAAGTATGTTACGTATTTTTTCCATTTAATGTCAACGGCCTCTAGGCCAAACCATATAGACTGTTATAATAAAGAAAATTGTAAGCAATCACTTTTGTTTTGAAATAAAATAGTCTAATTAACTAACTAACTATTTGAAATCGGTTGTATCTCTATAGAAACTGTACACAATCCGTATTCGGAAATCAAAACTACTGCCACCTCCTTTATGGAAATTTGGTATTTTGTACACCGAAAGTGATCGTTTGAATCGTTGTCTCTTACAGATTTTGATTCGAAAACTAATTTGTTATCGGATTGTGTTTGCTACAAATATTTTCATAGTTTAGAAAAGAAACTGCGTCAGTAATAATATATTTCTGCAGTTGAGCAAGCAACAAGTGTTAAACGTACAATTAATACACAACTCTGTTTACTTTTATCATATACACATCCTCACAAAATTATTCGCACAAAGACTTTCAACTCAAGCGTTGTGTTATAATAACCGCTCATTCTGTTGAATGCTGTGATCGACGCAACAAGCAGAAGGATAGAGGATATTTCTGAGAAAATAAAATAATAAAAAACGAAAAAAGAGCAAAATGGGACAAAAAAATCGGAAACTACTATAGAAGAGCGAAAGGTTATTTTAAATTTAGTTTGCGAAGGCAAAACGTACCGCGAGACTGGTGAACTTGTTGGAACATCCTATACCGTAGTTAGGGATGTTGTCCATAAGTTCAGAAATGAGGGTTGTTTAGAAAATAAGAAAGGTAGAGGTTTGAAAAAAAATATTGTCGGAGGCAAATGAGAGGCATATTGTCAAGAAAATCAAGAAAAAATCAAGACAGCAGTAATATTATTGACCGCAGAGATGTCAGGAATCATTAAAAAAACCACTCTCTGTCGAAACAGTAAGGCGGACTTTAAGGTCAAATAATTTTAACGGTAGAGTTGCACGTCGCAAACCCTTTATTTCCAAAGTTAACAAAGAAAAAAGACTCGCGTTCGCTAAAGAGTATGTTAACAAGACTCTAGACTTTTGGAACACCGTTATTTTTAGTGACGAAAGCAAGTCTAACTTGTATGACGGTTAACTGTATTGACGGGAAGCAAAGGGTTTGGCGAAAACCAAATACTGAGCTGAATGAAGCTAATCTTCAAACGACTGTGAAACATGGCGGTGGTAATATCATGATGTGGGGGTGTATGTCTGGCCGGTGGGTTGGTCAAATGGAGTTCAGTGACTATAGAATGAACCAATATGACTACCTCGACATCCTGAAAAGAAATTTGCAGCAAAGCGCTACTAAAATGGGTCTAGGGTCAAATTAGGTCTTTCAACAAGACAACGACCCAATGCTCGCTCGCAGCTCAAAACGCAACATTTGTGGGCTGAGCTTGAAAAAAAATATTCGAAATTGAGCTATCAGCAGCAAAGCTTCTCTTAAAGAAGCTCTACAACGAGAATGGGAACTTTTACGCCCAGATT
Organism: Eristalis intricaria; assembly: GCA_964034865.1. Classification (NCBI taxonomy): domain Eukaryota; kingdom Metazoa; phylum Arthropoda; class Insecta; order Diptera; family Syrphidae; genus Eristalis; species Eristalis intricaria. The sequence continues at coordinate 105,305,241 of OZ035873.1, read as the reverse complement.
TTTGCAAGAAAATTGTCGGGAGCATGTCAAAACGACTAAGAGCCGTTATTGATGCTAAGGGTGGTGCAACTAGATACTGATGTGCCACTCACCTACTTTATTTTATGTATTTTTTTTTGTGTTACGTTTAATTGAAGTCAGTTTGTTTATTTTCGTTTTTGCCTACTTGGATTTATTAATATTTGATTTTTTTTGTACTAATTTTTAATCTTTTACTAATTCTAACTTTTTTTTAATTTTATTGAATTAATTTTTCACGACTAAGCTAGTGGATTTTAGCTTATTTAGTTAAATGAAGTCTTGTGCGAATAATTTTGTTAGGATGTGTATATATCTAACGCTTGGGCTGCTAGGCTCTGCGTTTCGTTTTAATTTGCCTGACTGGATCGTCCTCGCCAAATACATGAATATAACATGTAACATACAAGTAATGAATGGGACACGAATAGTGTATGTATATCGACGATATAATTTAAAGCTTTGGTTAGATTTATGTGCAAGCATTAAAGGTCTTCCATATGCAGATGTAAGGCGTTAATCCACCCTGCTTTGGAACTAAGTTGGTAGATGAATTGAATGCCAAAGGCCCACAGATGTGGAAAATAATCATTAAATTGCAAACAAATTGTGTGAAGAGCCAGGCATGAGTTAAATATGTGTGCCGCTTCAGGGAATAGAAAAGTTCTCTTGCTAGATGCAAACATTTAAATCTACACTCCACAAAGCACCGAAAGTCCGCTGAATCATACACCTTGTTGCCAACAGTCGCTCGTTGAACTTGGCTTCAGTAGAATTTTTAGCTGACATAGAATTAGCCGTTAAATGCCAAGAATCAAATGGATATTCAGAATCCAATATAACAGAAAATGCTCAAAATTATGCAAATGGAGTCACCTGAGACGCTTACATAAAATCCAAGAAGGTCTTTCTCAGTTTACAAGATTACTTTTTTATGTAGTTCCTCTCTGCGCTTTAGTACCTTTAGAAATACGACAGAAACTCGGAAACATGTACGGTTCTATGAGATCACTATTTCGAGAAGATGAACATATTTTTAAGACAACTTTCTTCCAGGCGACAGTTCACTATAGAGCAGCTTTTTAAACAAAATGTATGAATGAGTCTGTTTTATACCTTTCATAAACAGCTATTCTTTTCTTAAAATAAATACTTTTTGGTGGATACACACAAGGTCTAATTTGTTTCTTGAAAATATAAACTATTTGATAAGACGAACAGAGCATGTTTTATATCTGTTTATCTTTATTCTACTGTATTTATTTGTTTAGGTGTTAAAATGTTGAAGAAATAAATTGAACTGAATCGATTTACAAGTGAGTTACTTAAGTTTTGTTTTATTTTTTATTTTGACAGCTTATTTCACGGAAATGACTTGGCAGCATTCACACCCAATCCGGAGTGATGCAAATTAAGGCCCTAGCTCTTTAAGATTCCAGAAGTCTAAATATAATATATTTAATAGCAGACTGGACATTCGTCTACTGCAATATCACAGCTGGTATAAATCATATCAAGATTGATTTGAATTTAAACGCATCTGTCTATAGTATAGAATTCGAAAAGATGCGTGCGTCTGGTCATTGGTTTAAAGTACACTGAAACCTGATAAGTTGGACTTAATATTTCTGCACCAAGAAAATTGCATGCAAAAACAAACGTACTAAAATAATTTAAACAAACATTTTGAACGAAGCTCGTGATGCCAAACTCTGTTAAATTCAGAAGTAAATTAATCTTAAGAACCCACAATTTTATTATTCTTAAGGAAAATGCTTAAGTATAAATGCTGAAAAATAACTAATTTATGTATATCTATTGAGCGGCGACCTGTAATCGCCCATTTATGATTTTGTTGGCTGATATCAATTCAAAAAAAGTTTGAAAAATTCAAAAAAGTGTCAAGCATCATGTGGAGCGATTTTGTTTTTAAAACTTGCAATTTTTCAATATGCCAACTATCGCTTGGAAGAGTGCATTCTGATCTGATATTTTGTTTGTCACATTTTATTTTTCCGTGGAATAGAATTCAAGTTATTGCTATATTACTTCCTGTGGGGCCCTTAATGCTCCGGCACATAGAATACTTTACATGCGTAGCGTCAGAGCATACGTAGACGCTGGAGTATCTGACACAATAAATACTTCGACACACAGCTGATTTCATTTGACAGTTTCAAGTTTGAATTGAAAATTCAAGTTGTTTTGCTTATTTATGCATAGTTAAAATATGTTTTTTAATATAAATACTCAATTAAAAACATCCATTTATATTTTTATTAATTTTGAACGTTGCTTGAACAAGAACCAACTCCCAAACTTAAACATAAAAGTCGAATTCTCTTGAAATCTCATAATGTGAGGATTGTCAACGCTGCAGGAGAGAGAAAAGTTAAAAGTTGAGTAAATACATCCGTCGCGTCAGCGGCAGCGTTGGGCTATGTGCCACCTCCCATAAGAACACAAGTATTTTATGTATCCGTCAAAGTACTGCTGACGTTCATGCGTGTAAAGTATTCTATGTGTCGGAGCCTTTAATATGTGTGAACCTTAATGTTCAGCTTACGATCGGCTGAAAATATCTTCCGATACCTGAAATAAATACCATCGAACTTCCACAAAACGAACCAGTTGCCACAAAAAAAAGTCGAGTTATCAAGTAAAATACAAAATTAATGTATGTGAGAATTTATTTATCAGCGCTATAACACATAAAACGTAGAGGAGCATAATTATAATTTAAAATAGCCAGTTGCACATAACTGAACATGGGATTTTTTTATTTTGTTTTTTTTTAAATATTCAATCGAATTCAAAGCAGTGTAGGTACACAGAATCATTTGTTGTTTCACGAGTCTTTAAATATAAACCCAAAGTCACTAATGAGTTTGCATTTTGAATCAAATCATCCTCAATTATCACCTTTCTCTATTACGCCACGTTGTCGTCGTTATTGTCGAGCTGAGACGATTCGGATTCACATAAAAATATCTCGACAAATATCGTCATCCACCTGCAGAAAATCGTCATATCGTAACCCCTTGTATATATGTGGTATTTTTTCAAGCTTCAAATTCCATTTGCAGTAGAATTTCTTTTGCTTGGGAGTTCATTTCTGAAAGTCAAAGGAATTCCATCCTCTTTCCCCCGCTTCGAATATTCACCAAAACCACGATTTTGTTCATACTAGGTCAAAGAAACATAAAACGCAGTGCCCTGACATCAGAATACGCAGGATTTGGGAATTTCCCTGAAGAATTCGACTTTTCGATGGTGACTCCAAATAATATGTTCGAGTTATTAAGACATCCGGGTAATCGAAGTTCGAGTTATCGATGTTCGAGTTATCGAAGTCAAATTACATGTAAATATCTGTCTTGGCGCTATTGCCAACCAATTTCATTCGAGTTATCCAAGTTCGACTGTATTCCGGTAGATCTTCCATGTTCAAGGCAAGTGGTTTGTTTAGCTTACATCGCGTTTTTAGTGGCTTGCGAAGACAAGTTACTTCTAGCACTGAAAACCAAATTTTCGATTAATTTTATTTCGCGTTTTTACTATGTATATACCCACAGACAGAGAAGATTAATTGTTTTACTTCACTGAAAAAAAAGAAAACAAACAAGAAGGCTTGGCAAATAAATCACACCAGACGTCTAAACAATCTCCTTGGCTAGTGTTCACGGCTATATAATTACACAGACTAGGTGAAATAAAACAAGGTGTATCGAGAAAGAAAACCTTTGCTTTTTTTCGTATAAATTCGATACAACAATAATTCCAAAAGAACTGGAAGTGAACCACCAGTCTACACGATCAAAGCAAGGTTTTGGTGGAATAAAATCCCAGAATACAATAAGTTCGGAAGGGAAATGAAAAAGAAGTGTGTTGGCTTCTATGGGAATAGTCTGAACAGCGCCTTTGGTCCAGGAGCGAATAAAGATGTCTTATGACCGAGTCATTGCATAATATAATAATATGGGTGGCGCGACAGTCCGAGGCGCACCTGGGCCTAGCTTTTCAGCAACCACTGCGTGTTCTGCGTGCTATTTATTCTTTCACTAGTGGAAGGGACCTACGTTTAATGCCGACTCCGAACGGTGAAATTGAGGAGATTTTTCTAGACAGGAATACTCTTTGAGCATTGCCAGTGACTCGAAAGAGGTGGAGCCGTGAATTATCAAAGGTGGTTAATTCGGGTATCGAACCACGGACTCTCTGCATAGGAGTCGACGCACTTACCCACTACGCCACGGCGATCAACTTGACCCGAGTTATTGCATGCATTTGACAATTATTCAACCTCGTGTTGCTAGGCTTTCCTTTCTAATAGAACTCTTATCTGAATCAAGTATTTTATAAATGGCTGACTTCTTCCACCTCTATATTCGACCAATTTGGCCAAACCGACGATTCAGAGAATGTCGCATAGCTTTCAAAGCGTTCAGTACTTTCAGATCTTCCAAAGCAAAGAGGAAAAGCTCTCAAATAATTAATTTCCAACTCGTCATTAATGTAGTTACTTCCATCTTACAAGATTCAACAGAACCTAAGATTTCACGTGAATTCATATAAGGAAGTCAATGTTTGTCCCGGCATAATTTACGTTTTCTTGTACATAAATGAAGTACATGAGAAAAGGAGTCAGCACCAGTTGCACCTCCTCTCCCAACTGCTGCCATGGAGGTGCTACAGGAGCTGACTCCCTGCAGCTAGTGGTTGCAGAATGTTCAGACAAAACAATCATGAGGATGGCAAAATATGGGATAGGAAATGACAGGTGCATCGAGACAATTCGATGCACTAGTCAAAAAGCTTCCATTCTTGGCCATTCCGAAGGAAGACGTGATTCGGAAATTCAATTTCCCAAAAAAGGACTGGAGCAACGAATCCGTAGTCTATAGACCGAGTAGCATACGGTAAGATGGTATACAATTGGATCAAGAACTGATGAAGGAACAGGGGTAGGAGTATTGATGGACACCGGACAAAGTCATACGAATCAATGGGCAAATGTCCAGTATATTTCAAGCAGTAGTCTATGCCATAGACAGATGCGCTCAGATCAATCTTGGCAGGAACTATACCAACTGCGGCATAGCCGTAATGTCAGACAGTCGAGCCGCTATTCTGGCACTAGACTCCTATATCATCAAATCCAAGCTCGTGTGGGAATGTCTACAGAAGCTTAAGAAGGAGTGATAGAGTAAAACTCTGCTGGATACGTGGCCATTAGAGGTCAGCAATGAATGTCTTAAAACGAGTTTTAAGACATATTTTATTTCGACTTCTTTACTACACGCGCAGCACAATGAGTAAAATGAATAAATCATCTCATAGTTGATTACAATGAGTATTGTACTCAATTTTTTGTACTCACAATTTCAACATCAAACATTCAGTGTAGTGTACTCAAATGAAGCGAGTATTCATATAACGAGTACTAATAAAATCAGTGTACTCAACACTGAGTACACTGTTTTGTGATTGTTTAACAGATAGCATTTATGTAAGTAAACAGTACGTATACGATCAGAGATAGTCAAGAGATAACTTTTTCTAATCGCTGTTTCTTTGACTTCAAGGAGTAATTGACTATTAAAGCCGTCTCTCGAAGGACCAAGCTAACATTACATCACCTTGATCATCACTGCCAATGGCGTGGAAACATTGGCAATATCACAAGTGGATGAAGAGGTCCTTGGTGTCTTCGAGAGAAATGATCTGCTCTCTTTGGCCCTGAAAAGATGCCAGCTGTAGAGACTTGTCGGCTGAGGTCCAGGTCGACCCCGAAACGTAGTACCAGTAGAAGAGAAGACCAAGGATTTATGCTTAACCAAATTTGTAGTGCTTGCAACTTCTGGTACTATTCAATTAATTTTGTACTTGGACCATTTCTGCTCCTTTTCAATGTATCGAAACTTTACTTCTGCCTTTTTTATTATTTATTTTAAACTCGCCGCTTATTTTTATTTTTTATGGCTGAATAATTTAATAATCCATTTTCCATTGAAATCGTTTGTTGAGTACTAAAATACATTTTTTATAAAAATAAATATGTATGTACACATTTCTGTAACCATGTAACTCACGTCTAGTCCTCAATCTTGAATTTTGATTAAAGTAAGAGACAGACCAGAAATGAAGTATTACAGACATGCCCGACTTCTACCTCTCTTGCCCCTTAAGATTTGTGACCAATCCGAGGGCGGCATTTGTGAATAACCGTCAAAAATTCATGAATATCCGTCAAAAAGGCACTCAAATTCGTCGATGGACTAGGGGGCAGTCAGCTGTGAAGTCGGCTATCTCTGCAGTACTTTATTTCTGATGCAGACTAAGCAAATGACTTTTTTGTTTTGAATAAGTACTCGGTGCGGGTGTTCTCAGTGTATTTTCAGTTTCAAATTGTTTCATTTCAAAAGCAAAGCATTCGTGGGTGAGAGAGAAATCAAACACAGTACTCAATTCGTAATTTGCTGATCGAATGTTGTACAGTGTTCATTTCGTAAATAGATGTACTCATTTTCGGTGTACTCTATGCCGAATGGGTGCAATGAATAGTGTACTCATTTAGGCAGAGCAAATGAATGTATTCATACAGACCTCTACTGGCCATACGGGGATAGAATGCAATGAAATGGCAGACTCCATCGCTAAGAAAGGAGCAAAAGAACCTTTTGAGGGCCCGAACTGTAGTCGTAGTCGTGGATCGTGTGGATCTCATCGCATCTCTTTGTGTCCAAGCTTGAGAAATCGTTTGATTCGCAGAGAAACAATTTAAAATCATTCATTAGAATATGGAAGCAAACTTTTGTTGAGATTTTTGTCGATAAAAACACCCGTTAACTTAATGCGCAACTTTTGGCATAGCAGGTAGTACAAATAAAAAAAATGTTCATCAAATGAAAAGAATCGTTTACGAAACCTTAACGGAATGTATAGCTGAGACACTATGGGTATACCAATAGTTGCATACTTATGGATGCAAAAACATGATCTAATACATCAACCACACCTGCAAATGTAAGCCACGTACAGCAACCCAAACAATGAATGAATGAATTCGGGAATGAACACACAGAAAATAATTTTTGGAAGCATTGTTTTCAGCCGCGCTTATTTGATAAGCGGCGACAGATATGATGAGTATGTTTTACGGTTTCTGGAAAATTTGTTATATATTCGCATTTCGCACAAGATTTGATGAATTTTTGATTTCTTTGCAATCATTTTTTGAATTGAATTTAAATTTGAGTTAAAAAAAACAAATGCTTTATTCCTGAACGCTTGTTATTCAGATTAAATTTTCACAAAAATGATCAACCAACCCTCAACGTGTGGGTGTACAGTGTACACATTCCGCACTTGACTGGTTTTTAAATTATGTAAATACCATCGAATTTGGTTACACACACTGCAAATTCAGAGAACATCAGTGCATACTTGTGGAGGAGCACACAATCGATATAAATTTGTCGGTCGATGGCAGAATGTAGCTGAAATATACAGATACTCCAAGTCTTCGTACATAGGTTTGGCTTTCCTCTCCTCTTTATTATTCTGCATACTTTTAGCTTGGTATTTCAAATTGCCTGCTGAAAGAAATGATGAACTCAACGTCGAACAAATAAACACTCGAGTAATGCATTTCTTTGAATTGAGGGGGATAATCTCTTAAATCGAGTTGCTGTACATACTCAGGGATTTGAGTTCTTCAGTTTATGGGCGAATGTAAGTATGTAACTAACTCTGGAGAAAATCGTAGCACAAATCGATGAGTTGTAAGTTTGTTATATTTTTTTCTTTTCCAACCAAGGAAACAAGACTGTTTGACACCGTCACGAAAGTAAAAGAGTGTGATACAGAACGTTTTATGGGTGATTTAATTGCTATCGATTGTTGGCTTGTTTTCGTGCTTAATAGCTGCGTTCTGATTTCTGATGAAACGACATAGTCACGAGTTTCCTTAACAGCTGAGTGGATCTGGAAACAATAACTTTATATGCAAAAAAACTGAATTCCTATGTGTAGTCATTGTGTTTTCGAAATTCTGTTCTATCAATAAATATTGTACGTCATTAGCTTGGCTGTAATAAATGTATCAGGGAACGTACACAGATCTATGTAAACCTGAGGCTATCATCCGCTGTACATAGGGGCGCTGACGCCCGAAAATATATTCTCGTTCTAATGGAGCTTTTTTTCAAGACATTTATAGACTCCCTGACCACTGCGAGTGATTCGAGAGGAATGGTGCTGTGAGTTCTTAAAAGGTATTCGCGTCGAGAATAGAAGCTCATGCACCTACCCACCAGGTAAAGGAGCCGCGAGCCGCACGTTATGGATGCTATGAATATTCGTTACTAAAAATCACCGTGTTGTTTCTTCATCAAAATCTATCTTCTATGTTTCTTCATTTGCTCTTAATTGTAAATTACTTCGGAATAAGTAACTGAAGGCTAAAGTAGAATTATTTTATGTCATATTTTTTTTTTAAAATTGTCGTAAATTGATATAAAATCCAGAGAAATGAGTTTAAACACAAAATTGAATTCATGTGACAGACCACTTTTTAGACGACTGGATGGCGCAGTTGGTAGAATGCATGCCCCTGTTTAGCGGGATCCCCGATTCGAATCCCAGTGGCAACAAAGTTAATACGCTTTTATCTGGTTTTCAAATCTGGTCCAGTCACCATTTGCCGTTGGGATCAAATTAACGGCACTATCACTGGAGTAGTCAATCTCAGTGGTGGTAGTCTGACTATGGGTATCAATATGAACCAATGTGGTCTAAGTGTGCTAGTGAATGCACTAGCAGCCCGCCTACCTAACAGATCATTTGAATGGCATAAGTTTTTGAATACGATTATACGATACGGTCCAATTTAACTTGTTTTATTGCGACAGCACTTCAGGCTGATAATGGCTTCCAAATCACCAAGTAATGCCTGAGTATCAATTTAGTAATACAGTATCCGTACCACTCACAGTTGGCTGCACATATGTGACCATATTATTTTCTGAGGAATAATAGGTGTGTTATTCTGCATGCGTATATACGCATAAATTTCCATTTGCAAGTAAAATACACTAACAACAAATCCTATATCCGCTTAAGTTACTCATTATATCTATCCCCACTTAAGAAATAAGCGCGGCTAAAAACAATGCTTCCAAACATTATTTTCTGTGTGTTCATTCCCGAATTCATTCATTCATTGTTTAGGTTGATGTATGTGGCTTACATTTGCAGGTTTGGTTGATGTATTAGATCATTTTTAAATGTTTTTGCATCCATAAGTATGCAACTGTTGGTATACCCAGAGTGTCTCTGCTATACATTCCGTTAAGATTTCGTAAAGGATTTTTTTCATTTGATGAACATTTTTTTTATTTAATAACTATTAAGTGTTTTTGCTTTTAAAGTGATGGTAAAACAAACCAAAGATTGTGCCATTAAAGATCAAGTACCACCTTATCGTCGGTGCTGCCAAAATTGTACGATTAATTATTGAGCGCCGAAGATCGTTTTTTTGTGCACTTATACTTTAAGCGTATATACGTTTGCAAAACAACACATCTTATATTCTTGAAGCGGGGTGAGTTGATTCATCACTCTATTAAGGATGAATTGCCAAGCCAAACCAAACTCTATTGTTTAAAGTTCTGCGTCTCTCCTCAATTGAATTAACTATAAGATACTCATTTGTGTTGGCCATGCTATTCATGATCCGGATTTGGCCTTCGCGTTTTAATGACGTACGTGTTTTGCTTAAGACTTGCAAATTTACAATGGGGATAGTTTAATAATAGTAGAACGTGTGTAAATTCTGAAAAATGTCTGCTAAAATAGTAGTTCGTGATAGGTACGCGCATTACCAGCTGGTTATGAGTGCAACGTTGTAAAACTAGAGACTGGCCATGTTACAGAAGCCTTAAACCATAGGTATTCGTTACCGAAGTGAACGCTTTACAGAGAATGACTGCCAAAAGGTTGCAAAAAATTCAAATACATTCAACAAATTAACAGAAAAAATTTTTCTGAACCAATGCATATTTTACACTCCATAAGACGACTCTTTGTAAATCGAAAATCAAATTTGCGACATGTTTATTCGTGATTATTTTCGTATAAAATTCCCTCCATATTTCAATCTTCAACACCCATTAAACGTTTATAGAAACAAAAGAAATGAATAAGAGTCGAATCTGGGGCATATTTCACAGATCATACATCACATACATTTCATACAACAAACTGTCATACATCATACACATCATACAATTTTCTGTTTCACAGATTCCACTGGAAGTATTGTATGACATGCTCTTTGTTGTATGACGTCTATTATTTTGACGTTTAATTTTGAATGACAAATTTCATTGAAAGCTAAATAGTGTCGTGAATTAAACCTAGACACCATATAAGTGGATTACAAACAAACAAAAAACTAATTAATGGAGTTCCTCAATAATGAAGAAAAATATGATTTCGAAATTATTGAGATTAATTCAGTGCATGATTTTTGATAAGAAATTCTTGAAGAACTAGCATTCCATGTTTCTACATGTCTTATTTAAAAAAAAAGAAAAGGTGAAAATCATTCATTATTCATAAAGCCCAAAAATGCTGCGTGTGTGTGTATTTTTTCATTTGAAAACTCATTTTTGTAGTGACTACAGCAGTTTTAAGTGCTGTATGAAATGTATGTTCAAATTTGAAAAAAACTGCTGTATGATGTGTACGATATTTTTCTGTGAAACAGAATCATACAACTTTCCCATATTTCCAGTGTAAGCCTTAGGTGATACATGTTTTATTACAGCGTCTAATACACCAAATCAGAGAAATCATACAATGTATGAGATGTATGTTACAATTGAATACTTTCGCGTTGACATTTCTGTCATTAGGTTTTATTTTCCCTAATTTTCTTAATATCAATCTCTGCATTTAAATTCATTTATTTCATATGTATTAATTGTTAGGTTGGGTCGAAAGACACAGAATAAGATTAAGCTTAGCTGAGGCTGACTGTCTAGGGCCAGTAAGTTGGAAGTAGTAACAATGTTCGTCCAACTAGTTTTAACCATTTTTGTCTAGAATTCAAGTCTGTTATACATTTTTAAAATAAAAAAATTTAAAAAAGAAAAACAAACACCGTACGTCGCGCCGCGTCTTCGAATAATTTTTTGCCGTATGTAATTTTTAGACACTTCGTTCAGTAAAATATCGCAGCGAAAATTAAAAAAAAAAAATAAATTTGAATAAAGAAAATGCTGATTATAGACGAAATCGCCTCTAAAAGGTCTGAATTTGCCATTTTGTTGGTATATGGTATTCCTTGAAGTAGATTATAAACTGAGCACGTGTAGTCCGTTCTTTTTTTCGGATGCTCCATAACTCGTAGATTCTACAAGTAGAATACAACAATATATGTTCCCGTGACTATTCACCTTATGGAGGTTCAACTGAATATCGAGTTCATGGCAGATGGGCGAGAGTTAGTTTAGACACATTAAGTTTATTTTATATACTTACTCGTGTACACGATATTTCATGGGAAATGAAAATTAACTTTTCATTGAAATTGGAGAAAAAATGCCGACGTGAAGCACTCATTAGTACACGATCATACGTACGTATATTTAGGACGTACCCGTGATTACATTAATTTCATGTGTACTTAGGTTAGGTTAGGTAGGCGGGCTGCCAGCACACTAAGTTAGACTACTACCACTGTTTCACTACTGCGGTAATAGTGCCGTTAATTTGATCCCAATAGGCAATGGGTGACTGGACCAGATTTGAGAACCAGATAAAGGCATATTAACTTTGCTTGCTTTTACTGGGATTCGAACCGGGGACCCCGCTAACCAGCGGCAGGCACTCACGTGCACTAAGGAGGCACAAGTTCTCACGGGAGTTATTGTAGTGCAACACAAACTTGAAACAGAAGGTTTCCATAACTATAAAAAGGTGACAATAATCCATTTATTCCCTCTCTCTCACTCCTCGCAACTTTTTCTTCATCTTTATTTGGATCTACAGTCCGGGGTTGACTAAATTGTCAACCAGCAAGCCTTTCTTGCTAGCACGGTCTCTCGCATGCTGCCTCCAGTGTCGCACGCCAAGAAGGTTGAGGTCCTTCTCCACCTGGGTGCGCCACCTTAAACGCCGGTCTGTTACGTTGTCCCACGGGTTCGGAGTGGAAGGCTCTTCGGGCCGGAGTTGAATTGTCCATACGCTCTACATGGCCTAGCCATCTTAGGCGTTGGATCCGAAGACGCCTGACTAGACTCATGTCGCTGTGCAGCCCGTACAATTCGTGGTTGAATCTTCTCCTCCAGAAACCGTCAACGCAAACAGGACCAAAGATCGCACGCAGAGCTTTTCTCTCGAACAGACCAAGGTCATCCTCATCCGCTTTTGAGATTGCCCATGCCTCTGCGACGTACAGCAGGACTGGGATGATCAAGGTCTTGTATAAAGTCAGCTTGGTCCTTCGAGAGTTGGCTCTACTACTCAATTGCCTCTTAAGCCCATAGAAACAGCGGTTGGCAAGAGTTACTCTGCGTTTGATCTCAGTACTGACGTCGTTTGAACTATTTATTCCTTGCATCTACATATATTTTTAATGGACCTGCCCAGCTTTAATAGGCAACCATACGATAGATCTGTAAACCTTAGAAAATAGTAATATGTAATACTAAAATCGGAAGTGTTAAAATCAGACTGATGACCTGCCTTACTTTTGTGCTTATGCTCTTCAGTACAATTGTGTTTGGTTCGATTGCTTTCAGGGCACGTTTAACACAAATTTGTTACGTCACATTTTCTGGAGTTACCCATATTTTCTTTAAATTTAAAGTATTTATTGTGTTTGGGTACCCGCTTTAAGATATTGGGGCATCATTACCCGCATGGCCTGTTCATCCAGGTACCCGTGTAATTGATGATTTGGTAATTACCCGAGTTAAATCAAGAGCCATACAACCCATCTAAGGGACCGTGGCCCAAGTGTGAAGAAAGAGTCTAATCTTACCTTAAACATTGTGAATTATTAAAAATAAGAGCGCCACGAGGTTTAAATATTGAGTTAATTTGATTTCAATCTCATCACCATGCGTGTATATACATGAGAATCAATTTAAATCTGCATTGAGTGGTGAGGTAAAGAAGGCTTCTCCGCATACATTTTTGAGAGATAAGCTTCACTTGGAAAAAGGTAAAAACAACTTGCGGAAAGTTAATTGGAAATTTGTGTTCTTGCGCGCCATGCCTCGTATCTTCACAAAAACTCGTTGAAGGCATTCAGGAAGGGAATTATATTTTATGCGTATTTAATGTCCATTTAATGTACTATCAACAGTAAACAATCCAAATCAATCATTGGATTTTATACCACAAATTTATCCTTGCTGCGTACCACAGGTATGAACAATTCAGTACACCCAATCGAAAAACAATCAGATCAGTAGCGGTTGAGTGGAGCAAAGCATGAAACGTATAATTTAATTGTGTGCGAGTGTAACTAAATTGAAAATTGATTGTACCCGCAAACGCATCAAATCTGATTGAATTCATTAGAATCTAATTTGTGAAATCAATGGAAACATTTTCAGCCAGTAGAAGCCTTATCAGATACCAAAGATGGGTTGCATAATAATTCACTCAGTGTGTACATAGATGGGAATATCTATGTATGCTGTAAGCCGCTTTTTTTGAATGTGGTTTCTCTAATCAATTCGTTGCACAGTCTCATCAACAAGTCCTTTGTACTCGTACACATGCATATGCGATAGTCTCATCCCAGATGAATGCATGCTGCTCTCGACTGTATGCGTTCGTACATGTTGACTATGAGCATCAACACGATGAGGGGCAAAACAAATGATTTCTCTGGAGAGTTTCCTCATAGACTGAGATTGTGCAAGAATGCATGACGAATCTGTTCCCTCATATACATAGATATTGTAAAATGGAAATGAATTCGGGCTTGATGCTCTTCAGTCGGAAAGCAGATTTTCCCGCTCTGGGGAACACAGATCCTTTTTAGACGCATTTTTTAGTTGGCATTGCATTTTGATTGAAATGAAGGAGCTAGGAAGTCCCTGGTCTCTTCGAGAGAAAAGCTCTGCGTGCTATCTTTGTTTGCGTTGACGGTTTTTTGAGGAGAAGGCTTAACCACGAACTGTACGGGCTGCACAGTGAGTCTAGTCAGGCGTCTTCGGATCCAACGCCTAAGATGGGTAGGCCATGTAGAGCGTATGGACAACTCAGCTCCGGCCCGAAAAGTCTTCGACTCCGAACCAGTGGGACAACGTAACAGAGGACGCCCGCATTTTAGGTGGCGCACCCAGGTGGAGAAGGACCTCAACCAACTTGGCGTACGACACTGGAAACAGCTAGCTAGAGACCGTGCTAGCTGGTGAGGCTTGTTTGTTGAGACCCAGGTCCAGTCCGGACTGTAGCGCCAAATAAAGAAGAAAGAGCTAGTTTTTGGCACCTTTTCTTGTGGAGGTTATTTATTCTAGCTTCGATTCTGGAGAGCTGGGCAGTAGCAAGGCAAAGGTTGGATCGTAGACCGATCTTAATGAAATTTGAAACATAGCACAAGTGCCAAGAAATCTTTTCGTGGCTTAAAAGAGTGATATTTTTTTCACTTAAGTTTTCTCCGTTAATAAGTAATCCGTTTGAGAAACCAAATGATCTTGTTCAACATCGGTTCACGGGTTCAAGAGCTACACATTTATTGCCGCGCTCCCATACAAACTGAACCACTGTGCGGCGTGGAAGGTTATCGCCATGTTCATAATATGGCATTTGTGACTCAGCTGTTCCTCAATACTCACTAGTCTGGATCTTTACTAATTGGCATATTAATTTTCATTTCGTTTCTCCTCCTCTCTGCAACGGTAACCGAAATATTGGTAGCATTGTGTACCGAACCGACGTGCAATTATAAAAACGAATTGCATGCAAATATTGTTTTTCATTTTTCGATATTCCATCCATGATGAGAATTAATCCCGACATGCTTGGATTTCATCTTTTCAAGTCTACCCACGCTTCTGCTGTTATTTTAATTGATACGCAGTATAATCCTGCTGTGGGAAGACTTTAGAAACGTGGGTAGTGCACCTGATACGACATTCACTCTACTCTACTGGTACTATTGAGGTTCGATTTATTCGATTTCCTAGAACTTGGGAGAGATATCCACTCGCTCGTTTAAACAGAAATAGGTATAACCAACAACAGCCATTCGAACTCTGCATGGTACGCTATTGGAATGGTACGCTAATATGGTATCTGGAATTGTAGGAATTCCTTTCAAACACTCTGTGATGATGAACAACTACAATTTTTTTTGTTTTTTTGTAAGTTTTTGCGATAAAGGTTTTCTCTGCCCTAAAACTGAGTACAAGGCCCAAGCTTACCAAGTTCCACTGAATTTAAAACAGTCGTATAGGAGTCAAATGGCCACAATCATCCCAACTTCTTAATTTATAATATCACAAGGGGTATTCAATAATACTCAATGCTAAAACCTAATTTTCAGTGAAGTATACAGTCAGTACAAAAAGTCTGCGTACAAAGCATGAAACTTTCATTAAAATGAAAAAAAAAACGAACAAATCGATTAATCAAATTAAATCTTAGTTATTGAGTTAATGTAAGACAATAGTAATTTAGTAATTCAAAAACAAAAAACGTAAATAACTTTCACAGTTTTCGTAAAATGTGGATTGAAGTTACTCAAGTTCAAAAAACAACACACAAAAAGTCTGCATACACCATTTAAAACAAAATGAAAACAAGGAAAAAAATTATAATAAAAAATATTTCAATATTTTGCTGGGTACCCTCTTCTGAATATGACTTCCATCAGTCGTTTTCCCATTGAATTTACTAATCGTTTCGTATCTTCAGGAGTTATTTTGCACCATTCATCAAGCATATGGACGATATGTTATGTTGTCGGATGCGCCGGTCCAACACCTCCCACAAATGTTCAATGGGATTAATGTCTGGTAATTGCGAGTGCGTATGCAACTCTTTTGGAACATTATACAGTAGCCAAAGCCTTACAATATAAGAAGTATGCTTGGGATCAGTATCGTGTTGAAATATAAAAAGGTCACCCAAGCCTAGTTTGCTGGCACTTTCACGGATATTTTTTTATTAGGTTTAAATACTGGAATCTATCCATTGTACTTTCAATATATTCCAAGTTCCCAACTCCATTTGCTGCCATACACCCCCATACCATGACACCACCATTTTTAACTGTTGGAATTAGGCTTTCTTTATTCCATTCAGTTGCTGGTTTTCTCCACACAATACCGCGCCCATTTAATCCATATATGCAAAATTAGCTTTCGTCTGAAAATAATACACTATTCGAAAATCTTTCTTGCTTGTCAATATTCTCATTGGCCAACGCAACACGCTCCTTTCGGTAGATTTTTGAAGTATAAGGTCCTTCCGAATCGTCAATGATAACCTCCTTCTCTTAGGGTATTTCTAACCGTAGAGCAACTAACCGACTTTTCAAACTTCTCTTGGTATCTCAACTATTTTAGGAGCACATATTCTTGGATTTGCTTTTATTTCAGCCAAAACTGACCGTTTATCTCAGGCTGTAAGTACTGTTGGTCGTCTAGATCTGTATTTTAAAGTAAAATTTCCAATTTCCAATCCCACGGAAGAATGTGGTTTACCAATGGTTTTACCAATTTCTCTTAAATTTGTACCGTACGAACGTAGTTTTATTATTAATTTTCGAATATCCGCTGATAATTCCTTGTTCATAATTTAAGTTTAAAAAAAGGCTCTTAAAAGAGAAGAATATAATAATAATACATATGTCCTCAGATAATTCAAGCGCTCGACTGAATGAAAGAAGAAAATGAAAAAATAAATTGAAGCTAAAAATGGACCGGATTTGGAAATTCGCGGGAAAAAAGTCTGCCTAAAACATAAATGTGCGCAGACTTTTTGTGCGGCATTTTCAGTGGTATTTTCCAAGAATTGAGATCTGTTGAATGCCCGAATGTGGAGAATTAGAGAACACTTATGTTACGATGAGAAGGAATTATTTATATTATTCCTAGAAAAAACAAATTTTGTTTTCGAACCGGCGTTTTAGCTATTTTTCTAGAAAGGGTGGTAATGTACGCCGACTTTTTACACTTACTGTACATAAAATAAGACTCTAAAAATATACAGTACCTCACAAAATTGAGCATACACTCACAGCTTAAACATTTTTTTATCTTTTTCGCCTTACAAAAAGTAGTTAATTAATGAGACTTAAATGCAGTTCGAATTGACATATTTCAATTGCTAAAAACCATAAACAAAAATATGAAAATTAAAAAGAAACAAAATAAAAAAAAGGCACTTCATTTTAACACACAAAATTGAGCATACACTTAAAGTAAATTCGAGTTACGACTAAAACACAAAACAAAAACAGTTACAAATAAAATTTCAGTAACGCGTGGCACCTCCTTCAGCATCTATGACAGCTTGTAACCGCCGTGGCATGGATTTTACCAGTTTTTCAGTAAAAGATGGCTGAATCCCTTCCCAAGCTGCCTGAATTTTAGCTCCTGCTTATTGGATCAGGTACTTTCTTTAACCCGCACTTTTATTTCGTGCCATAGATGTTCAATAGGGTTAAGATCCGGCGATTGTATAAAGCAACCATTCGCGTACTAAGTGGTGTGCTTCGGATCATTATCTTGTTGGAAGTAGAAAACCGAAGGTAGACCTAATTTTACTGCGGAACTTCGTAAATTTCGTTTTAAAATATTCAAATACCCAATTTTGTCCATAGTATTGTCTATACATTCGAACTTTCCACAGACATTTGAAGCCATACAACCCCACAACAGCACAGATCCTCCCCCGTGTATTATGGTTGACTTTATATTTTTAGCTTTGAGAGCTGTATTTGGTTCCCTCCAAACAATTTGTTTGCCGTCAGACCCAAATAAATTTATTTTTGTTTCATCTGAAAACAAAACACCTTCCCAAAAGCTTTCCGGGTGGTTTACATATTGTATAGCAAACTCCAATCTTTTCTTCTTATTAACTAGGGAAATGTACGGCTTTCTTCGGGCGATCCTACCATTTAAATTATTCTTTCTCAAGCAGAGTCTTGAGAACGGTTTCCACTGAAAGAGGCTTATTAATTACGGATGACACCTCAACCGTCAACTTTGGAACGCTAGATTTTGGATTGGACTTGATTGTCCGAACGAAATTTTTTTCTTCCCCTTTCAGGTCTGTTTTTTAGTGTCCCTTCATATTTATAATTGTTTATTATTTTTTGTACCGTTGCATGCGATCGCCCTACAGTTTCTCCTATTTTTCGCATCGACTTCCCCTTGCAAAATAGCTTAGTTATGAGCTTTCTCGTTGACAAAGTAGTCTGTTTTCGAATGTTTTCCATATTTTCGCACAAAGAAGAGAATATCGGTCTTTTCAGTTCAAAAGCGTGTGCAGAAATGATCATCAGGGACATTTGTTGCTTCATTCCTGAACGAATTTGCATGTATCGACTTCGCGAAGCTTGACATCTGTATGCTCAATTTTGTGTGTCGATTTCAGGGGTTTTCCTTTTTCATGCGAAAAGTACCGGTAGGGAGTCGCCTGTCTGTGAATTTGGCATATTCTCTTGATTAAGATATGTACTCAGTTATGATTGTATACCAAAAAAATAAAACAAAAAAGTGGTCGGCCTTAAAACAGCACGAATATGAAGTAATGATAGTTGTATGCTCAATTTTGTGAGGTACTGCATATGTACTTGTGGCAGAGCCGGACCCGGATCAGCGCAAATCCAAGGCTTGCAAATGCACTGGGCGGCCAGAACTTACGGCGCAAGTAAAATTCAAATACTCAGTCAAACTTTGATAACTCGAACCATCATTTGCCACAAGAAAAAATTCGAGTTATCAAGAAAATACAAAATGGGTAGGTGTAAATATTTATTTATTTGCGTCAAACACATAAAACATGCAGGAACATAATTATTTAAAATAGTCCGTTATACATGATTGAAGAGAGGATTTTTTTATTTGCGTCAAACACATAAAACATGCAGGAACATAATTATTTAAAATAGTCCGTTATACATGATTGAAGAGAGGATTTTTTATTCTGGTTTTCGAAAAAAATTTCAATGGAACTTAAATCATTATACAGTGTATCGGTTGTTTTTTCATGCGTTTTTAAATACACACAAAAAATAAATATTTTGCAACGCACACGTTTGTAGGTGGTTGAATCAAATCATCATCAAAACCTTTCTCCATCACTCGCTGTCATCGTTATTGTCCAGCTGTCCAGATTCGGATCCACTTCTGAAGATTTCGACAATATCTTCATCTGTGGGAAACTCTGAAGTAACAATATTAGATGCAGAAAATCGTTGTACGTAACACCATGTATATTTCTGGTATCTTTTCAAGTGTCAAGTTTCATCTGCAGTTCAATTTCTCTCTCATTTCTTTCGTTAGAGCCTTCAGTATATGAAAGAGATTTCATCTCTCTTCCTCCCACTCAGAATATTCACCCAAACCGGCTTTTCCATCTTTCCACCTCTTTTATAAGCTTGAATTTTTCATCAAGAGATAACGTTCTTAACGCACACTTTACCGACCTATCAATGTTAAAAAATAATCAACTTTTCCCTTAACAACAACTAACATTACACACTGCACTGTTTACTTTGTGTATGATCTTGTCTTGTCTTTGTGATTTTCTACCAAGTAAGTGCCACATGTCTTCTGTTGTGTTCTTACTCCTAATAACAAGAAATATGACAATTCTTAAGAAACTACTATTTTCTACACGTGCGTATACTAGTTCATAGTGACAAACAAAGACAGTGTCTCGAAAAATTCATTATAAAGCTAACATGTAAAATACCCAGAGTTTGGGAATTCCCTTCAGAATTCGACTTATCGAAGTTGACGCCAAATAATCTTTTCGAGTTATCAAGACATTCGAGTTATCGAAGTTCGAGTTATCGAGGTCAAATTACCTGTAAATTTCAGTCTTGGTGATATTGCCAAACAATTTCATTCGAGTTACAGAAGTTTGACTGTACTTCCATTCTTAAAATTTTAGTGTATTTCTAAACGCAATCATTTCACACACAGAGAATCGAGTTCGAAAGCAAAATAAAAAATTCCACTCAGACTAGGATTAAGGAGAATGGGGCTAAAAGCATCACGTTTTACTCAAATCGTTAACGCTCCTATTTTTTTGGAATTAATTCAGTTCAGCCAAACCTTTATTCAATTAAAAGCTAATGTTTCGACAGCAAATTTATCCAAAAGAAAGTGAACCAAATATGTTAAAAATTTCTCAGGCTAAGAACACCTTTGAAAAAAGTCCTGCTGTTACAACCTGGCCGTAAGTGGGACATGTTGGAACATGGTACAGGGAAACCTTGTAACATGACCTTATAAAGGATTAAAAATAAACATTAAGAACCGTCATCAAAATCTCGGTTATTGCAGACATGCCTGTATCTACACTGATAGATCCTTTTGTGCAGTGTGAGTCCATTTTTCTCATGATGTAACCTGTACCCATTTCTCAACTGGCAAACTTTGGGAATATATGTAGCTTTCAATCTGAAATATCAAGCTTAAGCACAGTGCTTCCATGATTATACGGAGAGTGGGCAGCAATTATTTATTTTCTTGCTTAAGACCAATTCTTCATAAGAGGTCCACTGTCTTCAGCTAGCCCGCAACCGTCCTATGAGAAGGGGTACCAGATTTTCTGTAGCCTTTCCCTGACATCAACTGCCCTTTTATATTAAGATCCAATCATGAACTTTGTATTCGCTCCCTTTCAATCCCATACGAATATAGTTCGCTGGAAGTGGGTTTTCATATCTTAATCAAAAAAACACTTCAGTTCGATACATATCCACTCCATATGCCCTCAGATTGATATATTATTGATATTGATACTGTCATGCATTCACCGCGGCAGTACATCAATTTTTGTAATTTTTTAAGTGTTGCTATGACAGTGCATGGGCAATATTATCGCGTCAAGCGCTGGCGACGGGCCATTGGGTGTCATATGTTACGATCGCTGGGTCGATCATTGGTTGCATTTGAACTGCATTGTCCTGCGAACTCGGTAAGAACGAGGAAATGAGAGAGGAGCCCTTCCCCCTAGTCTCCTTTTTCTTGATTTTTTAGTAATTTTTTTCTCCCCTTGTTCCACCTTCGGATAAGGGCATTATTCCCTCAGGATTGAAAGAAGCTGATTGTAGCCCCTGCCGACATGGTAAACAGTGCCCATGTTTATGGCAATCGGTTAGAAAAAACCAACGGGATATGTTATAACATGTTACAACTTACCCCGGAAAAATGTTACAACTTGCCCCTGGCATGGAATATTAAACAATAAACTAAGCTTTCAAAAAATTGCAACTCATACAAAACTGCGTATCATCAAAACGAAAACACGATAGCATGACAAAATAAATAATTTGTATGATTTTCGCGTGGAGGGGAGACTGAAAATACAAAAACATAACAATTTTACAAACCTGCCTAAGCATACATCGCAGATCGTTCCTCCTCGACGATGACCGTTTGAAGCAGGTATGGGAAAAAACAAACAGTTTTCTCTTTTACGTGTTTTTGAATTCTGAGGGGTAGATGTTTCTTTTTTTTACAACTAGCTCCGCGCTCCTCTACCATATACAGTCCAGAACGGATAAATGCAAAACGCTTAAGTGCAAAAATCACGTTAGTGAAACGACTGTAGATGCCTTTAGCCATTTCAAACGATTTCGATACAAACTTGTTCGTATGAGTGCAGATTTCCTATAAGTGCACAACAACTTTTCAAACCCTTAAGTTATCTAGTGTTTTAAAACGGATAACTGCAGAACATAAAACATAAAGAAATAAGTAGCAACACATATCATATAATCATCTAATCGGGAAGAAGGTGTAAAAGAAGTGCTACACATGACAAATAGCATACAAGAAGAGTTTCTTAACGACGAACATGAAGAATGTATGGTTAGCTGACTGAAGATGATATTGTTCATGCAATTCACGACGAAAATGTTGCGGAGCTTATATCAGAAGAACCTGATAAGAATACAAGTCACTTGGAAGAGGTCTTAATTACTCACCGAGAGGTTGTTCATTGTCTAAATACTGTAAGATCTTATATGTACCAAAATAAATTGAGTTGAAAATTAAAATCAAATTTTCGTTTCGTTTTGTTCGTTAGTTCAAACCTCAGACGAAATTCTTCCTTGAGCATTGTCAGTGGGCCGAAAGAGGTGGGACGGCTGAAATTGTTTTTGATCGTGGGAGCCGGGATTATTAAATTTAAATAAAAATTTTAACTTGCAAAATATCAAAATATTAGGTAATCGAAAAAGTCGTTTCGTATTTCATCAATAGATCTCCAGTGCTACCAATCACATTGTGTCAAACCATATGGTGTTGGTGGTGACATTTTAAGCTTCATTCAAAAAAATTATGGAGAAGTTGGTAAAAAGTTACAACTGTTCAAAAATGATTGAAAATAATGAAGAAATTCGCTATATTTTGAAATTTTTGCATAAAAAAAGGGAAGAATGCCTCGCAAGCCACCAATGAAATTTGTGAAGTTTACGGAGACGATGCTGTATCAGTTCGTGTAGCACAACAATGGTTCGCTTGCTTCCGTTCTGGAAATTTCGATGTGAAAGATGCACCTCTCTCTGGCCAACCTATCGTTGAAAAAGTCGATGAAATTATGGAATTCAATTTCAATTTTGCTTTTATTCAATTAAAATGTTTCTTAGCTACATTATCTGCAAAGCCAAAAGGGCTTTTCTGCAGAAGACTGAATACAATATTTGTTTTTGTTATTATTCTTGTTGAATTCAAGGTTTATGTTAATGTAATTATATAAAAATTGGAAAAAACAAAAAAATAAAATTTTGAGTTTAAAATTATACAGATTGATTTATTAAAAAAAATAAAATTAAGACATACATGTAATGATGAAATGAATGAACACGATTTAACAAGTAATATATAAAATGAAGAAAGAACATAATTCATTTTTGTTTGTTTTTTTTTTTTGTGACTTTTTCTTTGTTATAGTATGTGATGTGACGTGACGTGATGTTGCGATAATCTCTTGATATGCTATTTAATATCGTATATAGTATGTGATGTGACGTGACGTGATGTTGCGATAATCTCTTGGTATGCTATTTAATATCGTTGGGACTGCTACGTTGAATGTTGTGCGACCATATTCGTTCCAGAACCTCGGTACTACGTACAGTTAGTGTTGTCGTCTTCTGGTGTTGACAGTTTGCTGCGTCTGGATTCTATATGTGTTGTCGTTGTAGAAATTTGCCAGCGCTTCGAGGTTATGGATTTGCGTGATGGTCAGCATATTTGTTGTTTGATCTCCCCATTCCCCATTTTGCTCGTCACCATTATACCTTGCTTTTAGAACAATTTTTTGTAGTCTTGTTTGTACCTTTTGTAGTTGTTGCATCTGCGAAGCTCTTCTCATGCGAGTATGCCGTACCTAATATGGGATTCTACCAATCCGAAATAACACAGTTTAAGGACATTACTGTCGCCGTAGCGTATTGGGTAAGTGCGTCGAGTTCTACGCAGAGGGTGCCAGGTTCGATACCCGAATTTACCGCCTATCATAATTCACGGCTCCACCTCTTTCGAGTCACTGACAATGCTCAAAGAGTATTCCTGTCTAGAAAAAGCTTCTCAAACTTGGCCGTTCGGAGTCGGCATTAAACTGTAGGTCCCTTCCACTCGTGAGAGAACAATAGCACGCACAACACAAGTGGTTGCTGAGAAGCTAGGCCCAAGTCCACCTCGGACTGTCGCGCCACCCATATTATTATTATTATTATTAAGGACATTACCAGTACATTTATCACTGAGATGGAAGAGTACATAGGCTGCTTGATATAACTTCTTCTTCAGCGCTTCTATATGGTTCCTCCATTTAAAGTTGTAGTCAACAATCAGACCAAGATACTTGTATGTTGATACGTTGTCTCAGTATTTGCTGCAGTTATCATCTTCCCTTATTTGTTCATTATTCCGACTTCTGTGCAAGCAATCTATGTCATGCATTTTTATTTTAGTTTTGCTTCTGGGATATGCGGCGGACAAATGTGCATTACCTTGGTCTTTAGAGCGTTTATAATTAATCCATGGTCGTGACACCAAGCTGTGATACCATTGAAGTCTAATTGCATCATTTTGGCTGCTTCGTCTACATCCTATGGCTAACTAGTATCGCTATGCGTATCCCGTACTATACTTTAGCACTGACAATAGGTCGTTGACGTAAATAATGAATAAAAGTGGCCCTAATTTGAAGAAGATTGACCAGGACCGTCACATAAGCAGCCATGACATCGCCAAGGAATTAAAGATTCATCATCTAACGGTTTTGAACCGTTTGGCTACAAAAAGAAGCTCGATGTTTGGGTACCACATGAACTGTCTGTGAAAAAATTAATGGACTGAATTAACATCTACGATTCTTTTCTGAAAAGAAATGAAATCGAACTACTTTTGAAGAGAATGGTAACAGGAGACGAAAAGTGGATCAAATACGACAATAATGTGCGAAAAAAGATCATTGTGCAAGCGTGGTGAATCTCAACAAATGGTTGCAAAGCCAGGCCATTGACGCCTCGAAAGGTTATGCTGAGTGTTTGGTGGAATTGGAAAGGAATCATCTACTATGAGCTGCTCCAGCCTGGTCGAACGATTGATTCTACACTTTACTGGCATCAACTGATGAGATTGAAGCAAGCAATCGAAAAAAACGGCCAGAACTGATCAACAGAAAAGGCTTAGTTTTCCATCAGGTCAATGCTAGACCACACACATCTTCAATGACTCGGCAAAAACTGGGAGAGCTCGGCTGGGAAGTTTTCATGCATCCACCATATAGCCCTGACCTGGCACCATCGGTCTATCATTTGTTTCGGTCAATGCATAATAATAATAATATAATATGGGTGGCGCGACAGTCCGAGGCGGACCTGGGCCTAGCTTCTCAGCAACCCACTCGTTTTGTGCGTGCTATTGTTCTTTCACGAGTGGAAGGGACCTACAGCTTAATGCCGACTCCGAACGGCTAGTTGAGAAGCTTTTTCTGGACATTGAATACTCTTTGAGCATTGTCAGTGACTCGAAAGAGGTGGAGCCGTGAATTATCAGAGGTGGTAAATTCGGGTATCGAACCTGGCACCCTCTGCGTAGGAGTCGACGCACTTACCCACTACGCCACGCGGTCAATGCAGAACTCCCTTAATGGAGTAAAGTTGGCTTCAAGAGAAGCCTGTGATAATTACTTGTCGCGGTTTTTCGCCGAGAAACCACAAAAGTTTTACACTGATGGAATAATGTCTCTAGCGGAAAAATGGCAAAAGGTGTTCGTTGAAAATGGTACATATTTGGTCCAATAAAGTTCATTATAAATATAAAAAAATTAGTTGAAGTTTGATTAGAAATACGAAAAGACTTTTTCGACTACCTTATATATAGAGGTTGTTGAGTAAGTACCGTCTGTATTATGGAATAGGTTCAGCTAAGTTTTGTGAATTTTCAAACGTTTTTCCCCTGCTTTAGTATGGTGAGCAACATGAGTTTAAAATTGTGCACCTAACTTAGTAAGGACCTATTATTGCAAGCAACTTGTACTTACGGATAAGTGCACAAAAAGTTGAAACGTCGGCATTGCCCACTTATCCGTTCTCAGGAAGTTAACTTCCAAAATTGAAATGTCAAAACTGAAGAATGGGGCCATGAACGTAGTGTTTGCACTGGGAGATCATATGGCTTAGACCGGCCCTGACTCGTGGTAAACAGAGAGTTTTCCAAAAATTAGTTCCCACTAATATTTCTTAATTTCTCTAACAGGATTTATTGAAATATTCATCAAATACAAGGATACAAGGATATAATCGCAGCATTTATGAACATGAAAGACAACACAGCCAAGGTAATCTCTCTTTCTCTCTCTCTCTCTTTCTCTATATCTTCTTGTCCTTGACAATGTCGGAAGCGTACAGTCTCTCGTACAGCGACTGGTAGAGGAACATACTCTAACCTTGGTGACACGATGGTCTACTGAGTGAATGACACCCATAAGGGTGTGTATTCCCTCCTCCTGGTCTCCCTTGCAACAGAGCAGAAAATTAACTGCTGTGAATATGAACACAAGCTAAATGCGACACTGTCGCTATATTTGCAAAACTTTTCCCAGCGCTAAGAAGCATAGTGCAGAATGCTGTTCCCAAATTAGAACATGTGGCGTTGTGGTCAGCGATTCAAAAATGGAAATGGTGGATATGACCTACTTTGACCCTCCCTCACTGTACGCTACAAATTATACTATAAATCCAACATCCAGGAAAATCTCCGCGACCTTAACAATAATATCGATTTTTCGACAGTCCAAGGTGGATCTTGGATCAGCTTGAACATCAGCAACTTGTGTCGGGTGTGCTATTGTTCTCTCATTTGTGGAAGGTGACTCGAAACGATGAAGCTGGCGATGTCTACTTACTCACAGACGGGTGCCATTGCGCTGTTCTCCTGCAAATATGACATCGAATGTAATATGGATACAGCAGCTGACTATTGTGTTCGATAGTCTGTATGAATGTCTGTCGACTGCCCTTGTTAAGGCTGCCACCTTAAGCAAATGCAATCATTGGCATGCATGTGCATTACTGGAACCCAAAGAGGACCATCCATCGTTGGATATAATTCGGAACACAGTTGGAGCCAACACTGCGGTTAAGCTCAAGTCTAACGTTCACTCCACTATTCTCAACAGGTCCAATTCCCTTTTTAATACCACCGACTGTCCACTGTCCCTGCACAAAAAACGATGTGAGTTATTTCATTATTTGTTCAAACAGAAAAGTTTTTAATGAATTCTGGCAAATGTCAATTTTCCTTTCGATGCAATGTCTGGCGCATCTCAACGTTGTGACACACCGCGTAACTGCGAAGTCCATGAAGTGGTACAACCTCATCCCTCATCCCCGACCGTCAACCGGCCATGTAGAGCTCTCTCTTTATGGCCAATCAATCGCAAAAGGTTTGATGACATTTGGTACGACCACACCACCTAGAATACAGAAGCGCCATAGTCAGGAATGCCTTGTGTTTTCTCACACAATGAGTTTTTCTGAAGCTGCAGGTAGTGGACGGAGAAAAAGAACATTCATCAGTTACCTTGATTGTGCCGTGCTCTCGTTACTCGGTTGGACCTGGAATTTTCAATAAGGACTTTATTGCTTTTTCACATAAATTGCAAGCCATGAAGTTCCATTAAAACATGTATGTATGAAACTCGACGTCCTGCATATGTCCACCACCCTAACGTTTGCAGGGTTCAATTCTGTGAACGCAATCTTCGATGAATCGATCAAGCATTTCAGCGGAAACGACTGCTGTCTCTCCGTAGTAGGCCTGAGCAACCACAGCAACCACTCGTATTACAGTCTTACACTCTTATGCTGACCAGAATGGAAAATGGAAATTTAAGGAAGAGCAGCCTGGGGAACCCAGCGAGATGGAGTGGAGGTACAGTCGGGGTAGTAGTAAACACACCTACGCACTACGAAAAATTGGCGAGCGGAACAACGTCAAATCAAGCCAGCAATATTTCTTTATAGAAAGCACTAAATGTTGTCTATACCACGTGGTATAAATAGGAGTCCTCAGCAAACAAATAGCAGCTACCTCAAACACTCCGAGTTTGGTCCATACTCACCATCGTTCAATCAATCTTTCTTAATGAATTAAACTCCCTTCCCAACGACACCAATCGCCTATTAACCCAATCCATCATCCAAAGGAACTTCTCTGCAAGCATTCCTTCCACATCGGACTTGATGTCTGACAGTCAAACACAGGACGATACAGACACCCGGATCAAAGACGGATGAAGGGCGGGAGAGAGAGAGATTCATGTTTTTAGACGCATTTAACCGAGGAACGCAATTACAAGAACCCCGCTTAATTCCTTTACAGACGCGATAAAGGAAACCATGATTTATTTACCTGTAAAACCCAACAAAGCCGACTTTAAAAATTAGAAAAACTGTTTTGCATTCTCCAAAACCATGTTTGGAGAAGGTATAGCTCCAGACAACCTTATTTGGTTAAACTAAACTGTAATAGCTTCGTCCACTTGGGGACAAGCTCCGCTCCTGAATCGTTTGCTTGTCAGATTACAAGCCTTCGACTTTTCAAGAATGGTATCTTGATTCTGTATAATCTGATTCAGCGTCGACCTGCAGCATCCATATTTGGCACACAATCCACTTTTGTTGTTTTCCGCAGTTATTCGCAACCTTTGCTTTAAAGAAAGTGAGGTTTTTTTGTTTGTTCATGGTTGCCTATAAAATATCGAAATGGCCATCACGAAATGGATTCAAGCATAATCATTAATCTAATAAATACAATGTATGACATATGTACATTCCTAACTATTCATCCAAACAAGTTGTTATTCAGATCAATCCGCAGCAATCGCAAAACTTGTTGATTCAAATTTGACAATTGACTTAGCAACTCTTCTGGATTTTTTTAAGCCGTAAGCACATGTCAATTTGATAATTTTCAACTCTGCTTGATTTTATTTAAGCTGAAAACACAAAAATTTATTTTGTATTGCGTGTCATCCAGGAGGGTTTATATCCAGTTTTATGACCAACTTAACTTTATTGAGTGCAATAAACCGGGTAGCGCAGTTAGGAGGGTACGCATTTAAACGGGCAAAATTATTTACATTTCTTATGGAATTTTTTACTTGCTTAGTTTTTCGATTAGTTAAAAGGGGAATGCAATTAAGCGAGCGCCTATTATCCGGGGAATGTATAAAAAAACTTATATTTGTTGGATATGCAATATTTTTTTGTTTTTCCGTCAGATGCATAGACGAATAATTCAGAAGGTTTTCCGACGCGTGAACAGGCCTCATATAGTTGCCCATGAGAGAAACAGGGGCGCGCACGCATTGATACGCATATTAAAAAATCATATTTAAAAAAAACCTCAGCATATATGTTGACGGTTAGTTGCGTTTGCTAAGATTCGACGCATTTAACCGAGGAACGCCATTACAAGAACCCCGCTTAAATCCCTTGCAGACGCAATAAACACACTTTTAAAAGCTGTGTTTTTTGCAAGCGTATATACGCTTAATTTTGAAGTGCACAAAAAAACTATCATCGGCGCTTAATGATTCATCATAAAATCTTGGCAGCACCGACGACATTTATGACATTTGCTAAGCATTCAAGGGTGTAGTCGTGGAAGGTGATTTTTGATCGTTGATGGTCACAATCTTCGTTTTGTGACTGTGTACTTTAAACCACGTACGTGACCATCACTTTAAAGGCAAAAACACTTAATAATTATAAAATAAAAAAATGTTCATCAAATGAAAAGAATCGATTACGAAACCTAAACGGTATGGGTTTCGAGAAGAGAAACTCTGTGTTTTCAAAAAATTGAAAAATGATCTAATACATCAACCACACCTGCAGGTGTAAGCCACATACAGCAACCTAAACAATGAATGAATGAATTCAGGAATGAACACACAGAAATTAATGATTGGAAGCATTGTTTTTATCCGCGCTTATTCCTTAAGCGGCGATAGATATGATGAGTAAGTTAAGCGGATATAGGACTCGTTGTTAGTTGATTTTACATGCAAATTGAAATTTAGGCGTATATACGCTTGCAAAAAAACACAGCTAAAGATTGTCCTTGTGCCTTGGTGATGTTCATTAAATAGGCTAGTCGCACCGGAAACTACAAACGTTTCAATTCAAATGGTAAATCGGTTGGAATGCGAGGCAATAGTACATCTTCTCCATGAGAGGTCCTTAAAGGTACCACCCTCTACCTTAATATAGACTTCTGATAACTATTTGCATACAGATTACACTTTGTATTAATTTTGCACATTGGATAAGGTTAACCAATAAGTCAGATTAAAAATCCGATCACAAAAGTACTCAGATTACAGTCAACTCTAATGAAGTACATTTAATTTGCGTATGAAATGCAATCAATGGCGAATAAAATAAATTGCAATAAAAACTGGTATAAATAACAAAACTGCATATATATGTACTAACAAACATGATGACAGACATACATCCAGCCTGCTTTAAAATGCCTTGAAGAGAACTTGTTCCTTTACTTTCATAAATGCATATGTATTTTCATACACAACTCACAACATAAAGTCGCATACAAAAATGTCTCCCAACATTCTTTCTCTCAAAAAAGTTCGCTACGAAATTCCGATACAATCTATATATTTGTGTGTATAGGTAGTCCCGTCAAATATACGGAAGAGAACATGGCACATCACAACTTTCAAGTGGGGTGGATATAAGCAGTACTGCACGTGGGCGTGTGCGAACTTCAGATATGGTAGCATATCTGTAAAATATGTAAATCTCAAATAATTACATTTTTGCTTATTACTTCTGTTATCAGAATCGCAGAATAATGACTGATACATCAATCTCTTCGCCAGGAAATGCTACCTACCTTAGAATTCAAATCTGTCCAGGCGTTTTGTAGTGTTGAGTGTAAGACATAGAAAAAACGGAAACAGCCCCAATAACGGAAAGAGGATACTAAAAACCCAAAACCTATTCCACAGAATTCTGAACAAATTTGCCAAAGATATCAGTGCTCTTTCTTTTATCACTTAAGAGTCCATAAAGCCCAAACATACAAACAAACATTGAATTTTATATATAGACAAGATTGAGTAATCGCACAAAACTTTTTCAACTTTAATCTTTCCAGGTAAACAATTAATAACTGCAACTTTTCTATGAAACTTTTCTAAGATATCCTTCTACTTGGGCTTAGAGTTTCTCTTCTTTACTGTCTGGGCAGCATTTTTACCGCAACTTGAGAGCCCGTTGCACTGATGATACCATTGTTTACTGATTCGGTTAATGCTTAAAAAATGGACTCGGTTATTGCAACAACTTCGGTCACTGCAATTTCACAAATTTTTATTAGTTGCCATAATCGATAATGTACTGAATCAAAAAGTGCTGCCAAATTCCAGGATAGACAGGTGGCTAACATAAAATGGTATTTGGAGGGATACAAATAAGTTGAATTGTCAAGGGATATCAAAATCTGTTCGAGTTAGGGTGAGTTTGACTTAGAGAGAGGTTTTTGTATGAAAATTCGAGGAAAATGTATGTCAAATATGGCGACCATTTTCGAATTAGGGAGAGTCGACTGTATTTGCATGGTTTTTTCGTGTTGCTGCTGGATTCTCAAACTTGAGAGGTATCACTGTATGTAGTTCAATACTGCTCTATCCTTGAAGCTCCCTGACCAGTGATGGGACTTCTACCACTTAAGTGGTATTTCTACCACTTTTTCCTATGTTGAAAAACCTACCAACCTTAACTCTAAATCTACCACATTTTGCCCATTGCTCATCATATCCCTAGCATTGTTCTGATTATGTATGAAGATTCGAAGCAAATTTGGTCTGTTAGACGCTAACATTAAAAATTTAAAATACAGAGATCCAAAAAGGTTGTAGCTTGAACAATGACACCAGTTATGGGACTTATCAGATTTGTTTCCACAAAACATAGTGAATAATGAAGATGTTAATGTATAGGAAATGGAATTTATAGGCGAATGAAAAATAATAGAAACGACTGAGGATCACAATGTGCCTTAATGGAATTTATTTCGAATTATTTAAATGATGGTATGGCAAACTATCCTCACAATCTCAGCAAATTTGTTTTTAATGATACCTTGTTCTCAGCAAAAAGGATACCATGTATACATGAATGGATAGAGAAAATTGTTCAGTAAACGAGATCGACCTGCAGAATGGTGGCGACAAAATAATAAGACCGGGGTACTAGTTTTTAATTTTTGGTTTGTTTGGTTATTTTTTATTTTGTTTTTGAAGTAATTTTTAATGCTCTGCAGCCATCAAAATTGCTAAAAGATTATAACCAAATCAAAGGTCTGCCAATGAAAAGCCCTTTCAAATCAGCTGCCGAGATTATGCAGATATATGCGATAAACTTACTAATCTAATCCCCAATAATACAAAAACGATTTGAAGAACAAAATTTCTTTGGAAGATGTAGTAGAGTAGGCGGATGAAGCCCAGAGTAACGCCGGTCCTTACCAAAAGCCCATGATAAACCATCTTAAGTTCGCAGACCACTTAAGTTTCAAAAAGCAAAAAAAAAATAGAAAATATTCATTAGTCCGGTGAGACAAAAGTGATTTTTGGATTGATCTGATGGTCAAAGCTAGATACTGTATCAAAAAAATGCAGCAGTCTTCAGCGTTTTGGAATGGAATCTACTAAATATATTTGGTGGTCCAATTGTTTTGTCCGTAAATGTACATAAAGTGGACTCCCCCTAAGTCGAATTGTCGAGGGATACCAAAATTTGTTCGAGTTAGACTTAGAGAGAGGTTTTTGTATGGAAAGTTGAGGGAAATGTATGTAAAATATGGCGAAAAAGTTCCACTGTATTCATTCATATTCATATATCATATATCATCAAACCTTTTTTGTTTTTGCTACCACTCTTCTACTATCTTTTTTCTGCTTATCTACTACCATTATTCATTTCCCAATCTGACCCCTTCGCATCATCGTCCCTGACACTATATCAAGCTGAAGCCACATTTTGAAGAAAAAAAGAAACAATTTCCTGGGTCAGAACAATGTAATATCCAGAACGTAACACCATCTGTTCGATCAGTCATAGCATGGCCATCACTTTGTTGTATGATCACTTTGTCCACTCAGGCTAAGCAAACCTACACTCAGCAACCATATTCTGGTCCTGATCAAGTGGCATGCAGGATGGGTGTTCCAAACACTGTTTCTACAGAAGCTGCATGAGTGGAGAGGATTTAGAAGACATGTGTGTTACTATTTTAATAATCTCAGCGAACTAAATGGCGTCAGGATAACCCAGCTAAGCCGCCATGTTATAAACACCAACTGGTTCCAAGTTAAGGAGTAGTCAGTCCTACCTACCCCTTAGGACTTCACCTAACGACATGGAAATAATTTTGATTGATATCTTGCAAGTCCCGGAAGGAACAAAAGTTCAAAATACACTCAACTTTCATATCAACTTCTCAAAACACATGAATAGAAATGCCTAACATTTCCAATTGCATTTCCAAGTTTCGTGTGGATTATTTCCAAGTCCAGAAACTCGCCTGCTTCCGCTTGGGAATTAAAGTCCATGGCTGGATGGATGCGAGAATATCAAAGCCAAAGGGTAAGCAAGAGTAGGCATCTAAGCCAACCCAACGTCGATGGTGTTAGAGTATATTTCTGCTTAATGTGCTAACTGGTTTATAATGTCTTAAAGGGATGAGAATATGATTCAAAAAGTCTCATTTCTATGACAAGCCTCAAAAACAAACTAAAAGCACACGAAAGCAAAGTGAGTGATGAACTTCCAAATGTCAGTCGTTTCATGTAAACTGATAATTTACATGTCAGCTTCATCCCAGTGGAACTGTATCGACTGTGGTCTCTTATTGCTTACTGGCATGCAAATTGTCAGCTTTGCTGTGTGCTTATAATTTTACATACACCAGATTAATACATCAGACATAAGGCCCCATCAACCCAGCCATGAATACCGAATAATATAACCGACAATTTATGATGTCAACATTAAAACTGAGACAACCAGGGCAACCGCTTTGGAAATAATGACCGTTAATTACACTCAATAACGATGGTCGCCAAAGCAAGCCACAGTTCTCAGTTGCACGCCAATATTTTGTCAACTACAACATTCTGTCACCAATTTTCATCATCATCAATTTTATTGCATTTCATGTGCTCGCAAATTGTTCATGCGATTTCCGAGGATATGAATGCAATTTATCACTCACACATTGGGTCATCCCATTCATTGTTCGGGTTTAACATCACTGTTTCAATCAAACTTGTAATTTTTTATTCATGGAACGATAAGTAATTGTTAAGTGTGATGAATTTGTGAAAAATTTCTCCAAAAATTGAGGTTTTTTTTGGAAGATGCGTCTTGCCCATCGTAGGAAGATGGAGCTTGACATGAGGTGTGTTTTCTTGCAAGCGTATATACCCTTAATTTATAAGTGCACACAAAAACGATAATCGGCGCTTAATGATTCATCATAAGATCTTGGCAGCACCGGCGACATTTATGACATTTGCAGTCAGGGGTGTATGGCAGAGACACTCTGGGTATACCAAAAATTGCATACTTATGGATGCCAAAACAATTAAAAATTATCTAATACATCAACCACATCGTGAGCAAAAGCGATCGGGGACTTAAATCGTAAGCCACATACACCAACCTAAACAATGAATAAATAAATTCAGAATGTACACACAGAAAATAATGATTGGAAGGATTGTGTTTATCCGCGCTTATTTCTTAAGCGGCGATAGATATAATGAGTAACTTAAGCGGATGTACGACTTGTTGTTAGTGTATTTTACATGCAAATTGAAAATCAAGCGTATATACGCTTGCAAAAAAAACACAGCTATTATCGTCCATCTGACTGTACTATAGACGTTAGAAAGGACTGGCTCTTCAAAATGCGCACTCTACAGAAAATTTCGACATCGTTAGAGATAGCGTTGAATTGGCTTGGGGTTGTCTTGCAAAATTGTGTATTTCGCATTTGAATTTCATCACATCCTTATTTCAAATCATTCCGGACGAGTTAAAAAAATGTCGGTTAACATGGCTTTGTAACGCCCACCGTTGACCTAAACGTTGTTGCCAGCCTCAATTTCGAAGAAAAATGGTCCAATGATGCTCTCGGGCACATTCCCATCAGTGCACACCCTACGACGACCATGAGTTTTATACACTAGCATACCAGTCTCACGAGCTCTTTGCACAAACTTGCGTACATCAGTCGCGGTGGGTGCTTCATTTGGGCAAAGACTTCTTTTCAAAAACCGCACTGTTTGAGCTACATAGCGCCCAATTTGGAAATAAATTTGCCTTACTCTCCAAGTTTGTTCAAACGTAAAGCTATATTCGTATCACTCATTTCCTTCCGCGGAGGACTGGATGCTGACTTTCTGTCAAGATTTCGAGCGGGAAACAGCTGTCAGTGTCAAATAACCACTGCCCACCACATTTACTTTCGGAACTTTGTGGTTTCTTCAAAGAAAGACATAAGATATGACAAAAGACATCGCCAGACAATCTCCCATTCCCTAATTAACTTTTATCCAAGGCAACGTATACGTAATTGGATTCCTTATGCGAGTTTCTGAGAATCATCGGCGAAAGAATTTATGAAAATATGTTAGGTATGTGAAACGAAAAAAAACCTTCCCTCCTTGCCTTAACTTTTGCTTACCCAACTTCTCATATTTTAATAGTTTCCTAAGATAGAAAAGCTTCATCAGTTTCACAGCCACTGTTTGCACACGACAGTTCCAGGGCACAGCACCGAGTGTCATCAACTTTGTTTGCAACTTTCCACTCCTCTTTTCAGAACTTACATACATTCACAGTGGCATACTCTCCCAACTTTCCACTCGCTGGGGTACTCATTACACTAATCCAATCCCATTCGCTGCCATTAAACGTTGACAGTATCTCCTTCAGCAGAAATCCAATAACCACAACAATATAATGCCTAACCACCACACGGCATACTTATGACAGTCCCAGCGCTCTGGATGTCTGACGTCTTTCGCAGAAAGCTCACACATATTGTGTGCACATTATTAGTCCAAAATTAAATGGAAAATGTTGGCCTACATCCTTCGTGTCGACTATAACCTCATATCCGGTGCCTTTGCGAGGATTTCACGGAATCTTCGAGGTCCCGTCGCGAACGACGAAACATGTGTCGCCCGGGGCGATGCCAACAAATCTCGAAATTCCGCAACATCCTGTCGGCATATTAAAGCAGACATCAGACAGTAAAGATATTTTGGCGTTGCCCCACCAGGATTGTACCTGCCGGCCCACCAGTATTAAATTAAACGAGAGGCACTCGAAAGTTGTCCGCATTCTGGTCGTTTTGTCAATTTAGCAAAATGCACACAGCGATCATTACCATTTCTCAGAGTCAGTCCCTTTTCCCCGGAGAACGCCCGAGGGTCTTACAACCTCGAATCGATGCTGGAATCTTGCACTCGTTGCCTGAACACCATTTGTATGCGCGTGGCATTTGCTTGTGTAATCAGATTTCCTCATTTCTATTCATTTATCCGTCCCACCTTCGTAGTTCTTCTTCCTATTCCCCTTTCGCCATTAATTTCCCTCCTTCCCGACACGTTTTTCTAACTTCGCCACTCTCTCGTTTGCCCTGAGAGAAGGCGGCTTTTCGGATGGGTGGCATTTCAGCGTAGTTTGGATGATGACGTCTGAGCATAACCGAGGTGTGCCCTGAAGAGCTGCCAGGTTAAGGGATGTTTTTCAAATTAAGCATTCGCTTTGATTAATACGCAATTTCGAAGAGAAGTGAGCGCCGGTTGGCGAAGCTCGTCAGCAGTGCGTACACCGTGCACGGAGAGTTTCAAGTGAAAATGGCCACTTTGTTGGCACCGGACGTGGTGGCTCCTGAGTGACACAGAGCCGTACATCACACACTCCTCATTCCAGCGGAACCGACAGGCTCTCCTGAGGAAATTTGATATATTTACACAATTAAGCCTCACAAAGGGGCCTCCCCGTGGCACGGGTCCAAAAATTGAAAGTAAGTCCTTTCAATTGAGATACATTGTGTGAATGTGAAAAGGTTCATTTCGGAATCATTTTCCATGGCGCTATCAAAGTGCCAAATTGTCAATGTAACAAGGTAGATTTATGGGGTATTTCGTTGAAATTGTGTGAAATCCATCCGCATAGAGTTAGGCGAATGCTATTTAAAGCGACGTCCCTTGGGCGGACTGTTCCATGGCAGGAGAGCAAGGTAAACATTATAGCGAAAGTGTAAGGATGCAGAAGGACAATTCATTTTAAATTAAAAATTTCGACTTGAGATGGAGATGGAGATTCAACTGTGAAAAGAGAGGAAATGAGATCTTGGTAAATGGATAGGAATTAGGTGACGTGGGACACGAGCGAGGGAACCTCTGCTCGGGGGAGATTGGTAGATTGGGTTGTGTAATTTTACCTTGTCAAAGTGTACACCAGCAACAATGCGTAGCAACACGAGGTGGATCCATTTCTCAAAGCTGGCATGTCAGAGCGCACATATATATTAAGTCTTCGACTCCCGGCCTGTGGGCCGAGCGGAGGACGCTCGCGTGTAAGGTGGCGCTCTTCTTATTTTTTTCGAGGTTTTTAAACTCTTCACTGGACCACTCAGATTCGAAAACTCGTCAACTGTCCTGCCAGGCAGCAACCTAGGTTTGAAATTTTTTGGATACTGTAGGCGCTTCGGTGATGAGGACCCTACATTATCAGCTTTCACTTCATCAGCACCTAATAACTGCCCCCATATCTGATCAAAGATGGAAAAGTGTCAGAGAAAGTGCTCTGCAGTGTCGTCGTCTTCCTCAAAGGTGCCGCAGCGGGTTTCATCGCTTGGGCCAAGCACATTTGGGTGTTTGCCGAATGTGTAGTGGGATGTTAGCATGCCGGTAAGACCTCTCCAGTCGTTTCTTTCAACATATAACAATAATGCGGCTTACAGACGTTAAGAAGCATGCTCTTGTAGACAAACCACATCCTGGAATGGCACGCCACCACTGGTTGTGCTCTCCACAGGCCCCACCATCTATGGATGCCATAACCAACCCCCATAGGTAGTCTCAGTGGTTCTGGTCTTGAGAGTGCGTCCTCTAATCCTTGTCTAGCAAGTCTATCGAGAAAAAACTTAGCGAATTTGTAAGCCACATACAGCAACCTAAACAATGAATGAATGAATTCAGGAATGGACGTTCAGAAAATAACGTTTGGAAGCATTGTTTTTATCCGCGCTTATTCCTTAAGCGGCGATGGATATGATGAGTAACTTAAGCGGATATAGGACTCGTTGTTAGTTTATTTTACATGCAAATTGAAAATTAAGCGTATGTAAGTGTGTTGACTTTTGATGATCCGTTTGGCTGTCCCGTTAGCTCAAATTTGGGACTATAAATTTGCAAAAATTGACGTTTTTTTTAAGTAAATTTGATGTGGCTTATTTACTAAAATTAGGTATTTTCCTTAAAGGGCATATATATATTTGGCCTTTAAACTGTGTCAACGGTTTTTTCATGCTCCTTACCAATTTGTATTATCGGGCTTTAAGTTAAAGCCTTTATTTTGAGGAAGCCTTTCATTGTATGATGGGCTGTAACAAAAATCCACCAAGAGGCTTTTCTCAAACTAAATGTATTTTCTATCGATGGTGCGAAAACTAAGGCGCGCTTTCTTGCACTTTGGGAGAACGAGGCGTTTAAGTGGAACAATCTCGTGAATTTGTGGGCATTTTCAAACGATTTCCTCTAGCAATGCATGTATTGTGCAAATGATATGCGAGAGTAGAGAAACATCCCTAGTTTGAGCTACATCAAACAGGATAAATTTGGACCACAATAAGAAATCGTGGCACTTGTACTGTCTTTTTTTTATAGAAAGATATCTTTATTTCGCACATAACATTGATTATTACAGTACTAGTATTGCACATTTTACATATAGAGATTTGGTACGTGAGTACCTTGCTACTTAGAAACAGTGTTATATTTTAGAAAAACAGGTTCTTGAAACATTAAAGACAAATGGACAAATCGAGGAAAAGTGCGACAATAAACCTACGAGGAAAAAAAGAAAAATATATAAAAAAAACAGAAAGAAAAAAAAAAACAAAACAAAAAAAGAGATATCAACAGATAAGATAATAATGTGTCTTTAAACACTTACAAAGGATCAACAA
This sequence comes from Eristalis intricaria, assembly GCA_964034865.1. Lineage (NCBI taxonomy): Eukaryota > Metazoa > Arthropoda > Insecta > Diptera > Syrphidae > Eristalis > Eristalis intricaria. The sequence goes on along the minus strand of OZ035873.1, from coordinate 105,266,194 downwards.
GTAGATAAAATTAAAATAAAGGAATATATAAACGTACAAATAAATAACTACGTTAATAAGTAAATAAATATAAATTAAAATAAATAAATATATATAATAAAAATATATTTTATAAATAAATAACAAAATAAATAAATATGTATGGATAAAAAATAAATAAATTATTTACAAACGAATAAATAAAAAACACTTCAATTATTTACTTTATTATTGACTTTTATACGGCAAGATTGTTTATGAGAGGATTATCCGCAAGAGCACAGCGAATATTAAATTTGTTTATAACCTTTTCAATACGTTCGTTAAACAGTTCCACACCCGCCCTTGTATGCAGTTCGTTAGTAGAAAAATGAGATGGTAAGTTGAAGATCATTTTTAAAGTTTTATTCTGAGCAACTTGAAGTCTTTTTAAATGACAAATCGGGCAACCGTAAGTTAATATTGGCTGGACTATAACTTTAAGTATAATAATTTTATTTTCAATGGATAATTGTGACTTCCTTTTTATTAATAGATATAATAAAGTGGTCGCAGTCTTTATTTTTTTTAAAGTCTTTGTGACAAGGCAACTAGAGGTTAGTTTCGAATCCAAGTATATTCCAAGATATTTTACAGACAATTTCCAACTTATCTGGGCAACGAAGATGGGACTTGGATTCTGAGGAAGAAAACAAGATTTCTTTTTTCTGGTGAAAAAGACAGCTTGAGTATTCTCAGAACTAATTTGTATTTTCCACCTGTTGAAATATTATCTCACTTGCATTTAAAAGTATCCTCTCAACGTCGAGAGCATACTCATGCGAGGTGTATTTCACAGTATCGTCAGCAAAGAGTGCCACCTGTCAATAAGGTAAATATGGAAAGTCAGATGTGTATATATTATATAGAATTGGACTGATAATTGAACCTTGAGTAGCACCCATGGAAACGTTATTGGGCTTGACGTAAATGTATTAACGTGGACTCGAAAACAACGACTATTCAAAAAACGTTGGACTATTTTGACTAGGTATGGTGGATAGTTGAGATTTAGCATTTTATAAATAAGACCGTTATGGCAGACTGTATCGAAGGCCTTCGCCGCATCAAGTAGGATTATGCCAGTAGATTTGCCTACTAATTGGTTAGATCTGATATGATTACATATCCTAAGACTTTGATGGGAAGTATTATGGGATTTCCTGAAACCGAACTGAGTATTACGAAATATTGCATTTTCAATTGTAAATTCTAGAATTAGTTTTTTCAGAACTTTTTCTAAGATTTTACTAACACTGCTAAGCAGACTAATAGGGGGGCATTCCGCAGGTTTTCCTGGTTTTAAAATCGGTATAACTTGTGCCATTTTCTATTTGTCAGGGAAATATTGTGTCTTAAGGCACGCATTGACTAGAAATGTAAGATATTTAATGCCCGATTGAGGCAGACGTTTAAAAAACATGTTTCATATATCATCTAAACCACCAGCTTTGAGTTTACAGAATATTTTTTATGCTATTCACTCGAATAAACACATTGTTTAGAGTGATAAAGATATCTCTGTTAAAAATTCTGGGTTGTTTATTAACAAGAGTGTCGGTTTTCGTTTCCCCTCAATTTTTCGAAACAAGATGATTTGCTGAGAAGGTCTTATATAATATATCAGCCTTCTCTTTGTCCGTGAAGAAGGTGAAATCATTACAGATAAGTGCAGGAATATGCTTTTTTTTATGCCTGATTACTTTAGCGATGTTCCAAAATGGTTTGCAAATTTTCCTTACCGTTTCGAAAATCCAAAATAAGATTCTGAATCGGTTTATTTAGGTAAACTAACAGCAGCTTAAGATTTGGTTGCCGATATCTCTGCCAATTTCTACTAACACTATTTCGGATTTAAAATGTGCTCGATAATGTAATTTGGTAAATTTAGAGGCGAAATAGACTTATTCATTCTTGGAACAGTATTTACAATTGCTTCGGTTAAAACATTGGTAAAGTTATTCACAATTGTATCAACATTACGACTACATGAAGCTGTATCTAAATCATAAGTAAGGCGAGTAAGTCCTATGTACTATGGTTTAAATTTTGATAAGATCATTCCACGGGTATTCAAAGGTTACTAATTTATTTCCAACTCTTCCATATTTCCAACTCCTTGCCATTGGTCAGTGGGATCCACTGGACCACTGTGCGCCGATGTCAAACGTGGTGCACCCAGGTAGAGAAGGATCTCAACCAACTTATATTGCGAAACTCGTCGACACCCACCGTGGGTTTTGTATTTAAAATTGAAGTTAAATTTCCAAGAGGAAAAATGTACGTAATTCATGACTATAGTCACTTGAAAATAATTTCAAAACAACTTTTCAAACATCTCCGTTCAGAGTAGGCAAACCACTTTAACGGGCTTACACTCACGAGAGAACAATAGTCCACGCAACATATGTGGTTGTTGTGGAGGTTTGGCCTAGTTCCGCTACGGACTGTAGTGGCAACCATATTATAACCATTATGTACGCCGGAAGGAATTAAATAAACATAATTCGTGTTCATGAGCAAGGGTCGACTAACCTTTTCGAATTTATTTCAGTTAATCCCATGGCCATGGTGGGTCGCCGTGGCGTAGTGGGTAAGTGCGTCGACTTCTACGCAGAGGGTGCTAGCTTCAATACCCGAATTTACCACCATTCATAATTCACGGCTCCACCTCTTTTCAGTCACTGACAATGCTCAAAGAGTATTCCTGTCTAGAAAAGCTGCTCAACTTCGTCGTTCGGTGTCGGCATTAAACTGTAGGTCCCATCCACTCGTGAAAGAACAATAGCACGCACAACACGGAGTGGTTGCTGAGAAGCTAGGCCTAGGTCCGTCTTGGGCTGTCGTGCCACCCATGTTAATATTATTATAATCCCATGGCCACCATGTGTGTTAGCAAAATATAAATAAAAATATAATATAAAAAAAATATATAAATATAATATAATATAAAAAAATAAAAATAAAATAGAAATATAAATACAATTCTTGTAAAAATAATGTAAAACAATAAATACAGTTCCAGTCCAATTAGATCATTTATTCCGGCAGCACGTTAAAGTCGCGAAAGAAAGAGAATTGCATTAAATATTCCTCCGTACATAATTCACTCAAAAAGATACACAATAATAAAACGAGAAAGCAGTCTCTGCACGCATCGTTCCTTTTCGGTTTCCGTTCATCGGTAACTCAACCACTTTTCCAAGGCTTTTGGTTTTTTCCCGACTGAATACATAACATTCGCACAATATTGTTCGTTGAAGCCATATTTCAATTCGTGCCCTCCAAATGCGTACATAACTAACGGTTAAGGTCAATTTGGATGTTCTTGGGAAAGGTTGGCGGAAATTCGGGTTACATACATCTCCGCGGGATGCATTGTATTTTGATTTTCTTAAAAGCCTCCTCGATGATTTGTTTACGTTGGTATAGTGAGTGTTTATTTAGCTAAGACGTTTGTCTTTCGTGTCAGCGTTTTTAATTCACTCTTCTTCTCCCTAGGACAGAGGCAACATATTTTATGATTTTGGTTGGTGTTTGGGTATTTGTCAATTACCCGAAAATATTTCGTAATGTTATTTACTCATTTGTTCATTTCATAACTAGCCTATAAATGAAATTATGGTATACTTGCGGAGTCAGATCAATCAGGGCTATGTAAGGCTATAAAGGTTGTTTTTCCATACGACAAAGTTTCTCGACTTTATTGTAGAAGCTTTCCATTTCAGTGTAATGGAGAACGAATGGAAAGAGCTCTGCTTCGATGGTTTGGTGACGTGGCCCGAATGTCCCCACCGTCACGATTTCCTAGGCAGGCGTTGAATGCGATTCCATCAGGTAGGCGACCACTTGGCAGACCCAGGATGAGGTGGTTGGACCAAGTCCATAAACTCGCCTGGTAACGCTCTAGCATAACTTCTGATGAGTTAGAGTCGATAGGGAAGGATCGAGTTGCCCGGAGATCCCTTGTGCGTAGCTTAGCTCTGCGATTCGTATAGTGGAGCATGCAGGTCAGAAGATGATGATGATGATGAGAGCGGGTCTAGAGCATAAGCTAATGAAGACACTGTTGATCTCAGATGACCTTGCGGGGTGACGCCCAACAAAAGCAGGTGGGTACCTCGTTTTGGAATTTTCGGATTTAGTTTTAATAACGTGTTTATGTGAATTTTCAGGGCGGGCAAGATGTAACATTTTTTCCGAAGTAAGTTAAACAAGCTAAAGAAAAGCGTATTAATATGAAATCAACAAACTCAGCTTAATTAATTGACACGCTAGAGATCTGTCTATCTAAAAAAACAGCAGTCAGTAAAAGATGGTTTTTGACTCCTCATCCGAGGACGAGAATGTTTGTGATTAGATCTATGGGCTTTATCATTCATCGAACCATTCTCTCAGTCTCCCAGGTGTGAAATGGGTGCAGTCACACGAAATTCACAAAAGAATCCATTCAGACGACGAGTCTTAATATTAAATATCTAGGTTCATACTGCTCAAATCAATTTGAGTATTATGCATGCCATCAACGTAATCTGTTCGTAGAAAGCATCAACTGATTGTAGGAGTAGGAGTTAACCAGTCGGCGTTAAATCACTATGATTCTTAATTACATGCCGCTGTTGTTTGAGTATATGCTGTTCGATTTGAGGTCTGTAGCTATCCATAGATAAGAGTGTTTCCGTGAGGAGGTGTTCCGGACCGTGAGGGGAAACACCATCACACTAGCAAGAAACCATGTCCCATCTATGGCAAAGGAGTCAAGCCAACAATCTCGATTCTTTCGTGTGATCTGTTAGAACAGCTGGTAACCTTCCCCAGCCGTAGTAGCGAGGTGAACTCTTATTTTGCTAACTCGCTCGTTATTTGAACAAATTTTGGTGCCACAGTAAGAAGGGATCAAAAAAGGAAAAAGTTGCGTATGTTCATCAAACGCCGTGAGTCGCCGTGGCGTAGTGGGTAAGTGCGTCGACTCCTACGCAGAGGGTGCCAGGTTCGATACCCGAATTTACCACCTTTGATGATTCCCGGCTCCACCTCTTTCGAGTCACTGATTAACTGTAGGTCCCTTCCACTCGTGAAAGAACAATAGCACGCACAACACGCAGTGCTTGCTGGGAAGCTAGGCCCAGGTCCGCCTCGGACTGTAGCGCCACCCATATTATTATTATTATTATTGTGTTCATTAAACAAAAATTAAAATAAGTAAATAACTTGAATATATGGTCCCGTCTACGAGGAAGGCGAATGGAGGAGAATACACAACCGCGAACTCTACGAGCTGTACCAGGATGTGGATGTAGTCCGGAAGGCAAATGTCCATCGACTGCACTGGCTCGGCCCCATCGAGCGCATGGACAACAATGCTCCAGCTAAGAGCGTCTTCGAATCCGAGCTTCCTGGTTCGAGAAAGAGAGGAAGACCGAATCTCCGGTATAAAGACCAAGTAATCGCGGATGCAAGACAGCTTGGTCTTGATGACTGGAAGCAGCATGGCCCGTCAGGAATGGAAAGCATCTATCGCACAGGCTCGGACCCTACATGGGTCAAGTAAGTAAGTAAGTAAATAACGTAAAAATACTTGAAAACGTTCAATAATCTTAGTACATGGTGCTAAGCGCATTATTATTTAGCACCGCCTCGCAGAGGCAGAGTTAATCAAGCTATGGCATCTTTCAATGTTTTTTTCCACTCTTACCACTTGCCAAAATTGCCTAGATGGCCTGATATCCGCCACATTCCTTTCAGTTTTAGCCCAAAGGTGCTCAGGATTTAAGTTCGGCGACAGTGCGTCCAATATCCATGACATCACCTCAATCTTATTCACTCGAAATCACTCTTTGGCTTTTTACTTGTATGTTCCCATGCGGAATATATTTTATACAGTTCATGTCTTGGGTCGGCCCACACCCTAGATGCAGAGACTATAATTTTAGGCGCACTATATTTTAGTGTATTTGTGGCATATTTTCATTGTGAGTTTGACTAGACTGGATCCTAAGGGTGATGTGGCTCTTGTATTTCATTAAGTTTTATCTACCTAATGTCATTCTGATAATGATCATATGTTTGAACTTGCCCCATATTCGTTCGACAGCTTGACCTTCTTCTCAAAGTGTATCCAGTGAAAGTCATAACATTACAGTGGAACTTCTGTAACACTGTTTTTCAATCTTTTCGAAGTGTTACCGTGAATACCGCTTTTCCGTTGAATTTTTCATATAATTTTTTGCTCCCTCAATCCCGCTTGTTGGTCCCTTCAAATTTTACTTCGGGAAGTTCGACTGTATCTTTTTCGATAAAAAGATTGGCTGAATTATCTTCAAAAAAAGATCACCATCGATGTTAGTTAAACATATTACAGTTACTCCCACTCTCACCTGCTTCTGTTGATTCTTATGGAGTTATATTCTAAACATAATAATAACAATCATATTAAAATGGAACCACTGCAATGATAATCGATGCCAGTGAAACCACTGCATAAGCTTTTTCATCTATCCTACTCTTTACGTCTCTTTCCGAGCAGATGGAAAACAGCATGTGTCCAGCCCGTCCTTAAAAAGGGCGAATCTTACCCATAGCACTTACGTCCCTTCTTTCTAAGGTCATGGAAACGCTGATAAGTCGTCAGCTTATGAAATATCTTGAATCGCGTAAGCTTCTTAATGACCGACAATATGGTTTCCGCAGCGACCACTGGTGATCAGATAGCTTATTTCACCGAAAAGTGGAACCAGTCTTTGCACAATGCAGACGAAAGCAAGATCGTTGCGCTTGATATTTCTAAAGCATTTGACAGAGTTTGGCATCAAGCTCTCTTGTCGAAAATGCGTGCCTATGGTATCGATGAATCTCTTCTTCTATGGATTAGAAATTACCTTTCGAACCGTTCAATTCAAGTTGTGTTGGATGGGTTCAAGTTCAAGTCTGATATCCACGAAAAAAATGCTGGTGTTCCCCAAGGCTCAGTTCTGTCTGCGAATCTCTTTCTGATTTTTATAAATGATCTCTTGTCTGCTATCCATTCCTTCGCTGATGACAGCACCCGTAGCTTTTCATATTCGTTCTACCTTCGGCCGTAGAATTGGAATGGCTGCGTATGTTAAGCACATTGAATTCCGATCTTAACAGCATAATTAACTGGGAAAAAAACAATTGAGTGGAATTCAATGCTTCAAAAACTCAATGCTGTCTGCTGTCACTCAAGCGAACCCTTGATAATCAGCCAGTATCCATGAATGCCGCTTGTGTCGATGAAACCGAAAAACTTTCCATCCTTGGTATGTGTATCAACACAACACTTAGTTGGAACGATCACATATTTGAGGTCGCCAAAAATGCTGAGAAATGTTTAGGTTTCCTTAAACGATGCAAGAAATATTTCACCCCTTCTGATTTGGCTTTAATTTATAAGGCGTACATCCGCCCCAAGCTTGAGTATAACGCTTATATCTGGTGTGGTGTCCCCAAGACCACCCTGCACCTAATTGATAGAATGCAAAAGCGAGCGATAAAACTTATAGGAGACAACAATATAGCAGAGTCATTAGACTCGCTCGAACATCAACGTACCATCTTGTCTTTGTCCGTGTTTTATCGTTATTTCAACAAACGATGCTCAAGTGAGCTAGCCAACTGCATTCCTCCTCTCCATGAATTCAACCGAAACACTCGTATCGCCAGGAATGCCCATCAGTATACCCTTAAGCCTACTTTCGGACGGACAGTTAAATTCAGAGACTCGTTCTTCACCCGCACTGGACGAATATGGAATGCTCTTCCCAGCCTAACTGCAGATAATTAAGACCAATGTGTACAGGTACCTCCTCTCCCTTTCTCCCTCTATACCTTCGGCCCGTGCTGTGTCTTGACCCCGGACACACTCCTTGTGCACGCGCAAATTATAAAAAAAAAACAATGAAGCAAACCTATAGTTTTATCCTTATTTCCTTTTCCTTTTGTCCACATTAGTGTCAAATATCATATCAATATCTGAAATCATTGTTCAATAGTTACGCACGAATTACGACCCATACGCAATCCGAATCATCTTTCTTTTAATATTTACTCTAATTCCCATAGTTTCGTGCCAGACGCCATACGAATCGCATTCTGGACATCCACTACACCACAGATGCAACCTGAAGCATCTCCACATTATTTTTACACCTCATGCTCACGGACTTGAAAGTGATAAGCATTTTATTAAGAAAGTTTTAATCTTATTTCGGACTCCAGTAAAAGGATTACTGTTCCGAACATACTGTTTTTTAATTTCGATATTCCCAATAATTTAAGGGATCCTCTGAAAAATGATAGCAAATACATAACTCAGGTGATTGGTGAACACAATAAAAAGTGAAACTAGCGATTTTCAATTTCGTTTAGGGAATGGAATATCTGCTGCAAAACCGTTGACAATGTTGCAGAAGGCTTTCGGACATGTCAGGATATGTTACGAAAAGAGTTCACAAGTAGTTAAAGCAATTCAATGACGACCGAGAAATGGACAAAGATCGAATGTCGAACACCATAAGGAACATAAGGACAACTTAAGGACTTCGGATGTGTTGGCCAAAACCTCTGCAAGATGTCTTTTCCCAAAAAAAAAAAAAAAAATAAATCATGCCTCGCATTTCCGCAATAATGCAACTCAATGCTCAAGACACCGCATTGCAACCATCGTTTCCACAATAGTGAACAGATAAAAACGCGCTGCAATATAATCACAGGAAAGGACTGAACAATAAATCCTTTTACAAAATGTCATTCTCGACTTTGATAGAGTAATTTGTCGATGATTCAAAAATCCGTAGCAAAATAAAAAAAATTTACACGTGTGGAACGACGATGCAAAAACTTCAGCGACAGAAAGTCTGATTATTTGCTCCCATTGAAGCCAGGAATACGTATTTATTTCCGTGTAGTTCGCCATCATTACAATTCCGCTACTGAATGGTACAATTCTTCAAAAATCAATTTCTAAGAAATTTGTATTTAATACTGCATACAGATTTGTTCTCTTCATTCTAGGGCTACCGTTCCTGCACTTCTATGAAAAACTACCCACTCGATTTTTTTACAAAAAAAGGATTTTCTCTGAAAACTGAATACGTCGAAACTGTAATGTTAATAATTAATATGAGATATTAATTAACGTGCATTATTAAATAAAATAATACTGACAACCGACTGTGGGAAATATTTGGTGGATGGTCGGCATTTTGACAAAGATAGCTTCTGGGATTAAATTTCTTGAATTGTTCAATTTTGCATTACAATTTAAAGCAAGCATGAGTCATCGGAGATACAGAAACGAGAAAAAGACTTGAGGCAAAATGTCCAAAGCAGTCTCTGAGAAGTAAGCAAAGAAAAAATTAAGTACAACCCGAATTGCAAAATCTCTTAACTCGCTCTTATGCTGACCTACACTATCTCTTGCAACCATTTCTTCTTTCGCTTGTGTTAGCATAGCAAATTTTTTTAAAATTTTAATATCCCCTCTCAGTTGAATTCTTGGAATTTTCTCTTTGCCAGATACCATCGTAGGACAATTTACTCGTAGAAAATATGCCACCGCAACGGCAGAGTAAGGGATGCAATTTGCTTCCCAGACAAAGTTTTGATATTGCCACAAAAGATTAATATTACGGATATTTCTTCTTCTTCTTCAATTATTCTGTCTGAGCCGTCAAAGAATCTTGTAAGGATTTAATAATTAATGAGAATGAACTTTAAGTGCTCACGCAAATGAGAAATTGCCGAGTTCACCTATGTTCTGCTTACTTAACTAAGGAACGTATTTAGTTACCTACAAAATAAATCCCTCATACACTTACCCACGGATAAGTTGGGTGGATTGAGGGTGGAATAATATAAAAATAAACTGAAATCCTTGAAGCATTGTTCGCGTTCTCCCCTTAAAGTCCATGAGACTTTGGTTGTTTGGCAAGCGAAATAATAATAATATGGGTGGCGCTACAGCCCATAAAAGGTCAGGGCCTACAACAAGCACCCCATGTTGTGCGCGCTATTTTTCTCACACTAGTGGAAGGGAGCTCCAATTTTATGCCGACTGTGAACGGCCACTTTGAAAGAGTTGTTATTCATTGAGCATTGCCAGTGAATTTGAAAGAGGTGGGGCCGTGAAAAATTACTCTGGTCGTACGGGGAATTTAACCAAGGCATCGTAGCTCAAGTGGCGTAAGAGTCGACGTACAGACCCTTAACGCCACGACCACCGCAATTGTAATTGGACCAAGGCATCGTATAATGAAAAAATTAATTTCAAAATCAAAATTTAAGAAATCGCATTGATCTACTACTTGCAGTGACTGCCAGTGCTAGGTCGTTCGGGAATGAAAATAAATTTATTTCATCGAAAAAGAAAGTGTATCTTAAGGCACCTGCTCGCATTAGACCCTATAAAGTAGAACTACCGAATATGCCTTAACCTCCTGAACCAGTTGCAACTCGTAACGTGGACCGAATCTTTACTTTTTTACAATGAACATTTCATGGCCAAAGCAAAAGTGTAGTAAGTCACTTCGATCGTTCGGAGGCTGTGGCAAATTTGTAAGTCCAAGGAAGCATTTAACTTGGCCAACAAAAATTAGCTATGGTATGCACTCACTTTTCTCTTATACCAGCGAGTATTCAAAGGCTCGAAACTTATGGCTTATTATTGCCTGAATCTATTGAAATGAACTCTGAATTACCAGAAGTACACGCACGGAAAAGTTTGAAAACATTTTGAAATACCAACCCAGGCCTTTAACCGTTGTGGCAAATTAATCATTTTATTAATGGGTCGGATGAGCTTTTGCCAAAAACACTAAGCACCTAAATTCAAATACTGGCCAGTTACTTCAGTGGATGCAACGACTGGATGGCGCAGTTGGTAGAGTGCCTGTTCCTCGTTAACGGGTTCCCCGGTTCGAATCCCAGTGAAAGCAAAGTTAATACGCTTTTATCTGGTTTTCAAATCGGGTCCAGTCACCATTTGCCGTTGGGATCAATTTAACGGCCCTTTCGCTGGAGTAGTCAATCAATGGTAGTAGTCTGATTAATGGGTATCACAATGGACCAATAGGCTGGTGAATGCACTAGCAGCCCGCCTACCTAACCTAACCTATATCAGTGGATGTGGAACATTACTTTCGTATCCATATTCTTACCACTGAACTTTTGGAACAATACTTGATTGTTAACGTTTTAATAGTAACAATTAAATAATTCTTATTAAGGTATAACAAAAATGGTATCTATTTATTTTATGCTGAATTTGAAATAAAAAACTATATCGTCGGTACAAGGGTAAAGCTCATTAACTAACAAAATAGAGAAAAGAAGATAATCCGATTCTTTTCTTTTCTCAAAATTTCAATTCTATAGACACAAATGTAATTTTTCTTCTTAGCTTGTTGTGTTTTTTTACGCAGTTAATAATATAACCCTAATAATATAACCCTGCGGCTCGCCGTGGCGTAGTGGGTAAGTGCGTCGACTCCTACGCAGAGGGTGCCAGGTTCGATACCGGAATTTACCACCTTTGATAATTCACGGCTCCGCCTCTTTCGAGTCACTGACAATGCTCAAAGAGTATTCCTGTCTAGAAAAAGCTTCTCAATTTCGCCGATCGGAGTCGGCATTAAACTGTAGGTCCCTTCCACTCGTGAAAGAACAATAGCACGCACAACACGCAGTGGTTGCTGAGAAGCTAGGCCTAGGTCCGCCTCGGACTGTCGCGCCACCCATATTATTACTAATAATAATTTAACCCTCATCGAGAAAAAATATGTAATTTATAAGATTTTAAGAGGAATGTACTTAATGATTTTTACCTGTAAGAAGTTTGAAACAATATTGTATTTAATGAGAATAAATAACAAGTCAAGTAGCAAAGACGCCAGCTTAGTAGTTTTCATTGGAATCACTCTTATTTTGATCATCTGCGCTCTGGATCTGTAGTATAGTTCTTATACCACGGCACAAGGAACATATATCTTCAGGTATATGTTCTGCTGGGGCAAGTTTCACCAAATCAACTCTTTTTTACGTAAAAAACTGTACCACAGAGGATCTCCTTCTCCGACATCTCGCCCCAACAGCTATCTTTATTTTATTCCTATATTGTAAAAATACAACAGAATCCTTTTCAAATTTCAATGATTTAATTTTTAGGCAAGGAACTTTATTTCCGCCTTTATCTTTTGTCTGATATCTAATTGTCACGCTAAATTTTGAAGCTCGTAGAAAGCGTAATGTTTTAAAAGAAGGATGTTGTTTGAATTTCTTTTTTTCTCTTTTTTTCTTTCGCCCGTATAGAAAGTGCAGACTTACAAATTTCAACCCAGAGAGACATTTGAAAACATTTGAAAAGCAGTTTTATTTTTTTTTTCGCGCTTCATTTTGCGAATGCCCAGACTCCAAGAGCGTTAATTAATTTTTTTATAAATGACCTGTGTTTTCAACAGCATGGAACAATGTAGCTACAACTTGCAGATTTCTGTTCTGTCCATCATACGTGTCACAAAATAAAAATATTTCAGCAATTATTTATGGCAACGCTTTTAAGGACTTGAACAAAATTGATCCTATTTCATTGCTACCTCTCTTAGAATGGAGTTCATTTCCAGTAAAGCAATGACCCTCGTCATTTGTTTGTCGAATAAATAGTTAAATTATATACGGAAATTTTCCGAGACTAATAAAAACGAAACACACTAGAAAACGGTAGTTTCAGAACACTGCAAGTCAAATGTAAGTGTTATTAATGAACACTCCTTACTAGCCCTTTGCTTATCTTTTGTCTTTGCTTCTTGGCACTCAACTTTTCTTTTAATGTGTATTTCTTCATTTTTTTCATATTTACTTCATAAATACAACATTTTTATTTTTATTTTTTTATTAAAATTTTTTCATCACTTAACATTGTACACTTTTTATGCACATTTCATTCAAATTTGAAGCTCTAGTCATCATCAATTCAGTTTTTGCGAATAATGCTCTTGATCCAATTTCCTGCGCACTCTTTATACGTAAAAATATTCCAATAACCTGCTTATAAGAATTTTAAATACACCCAACAACTCCAGAGTTTCCAATCGTCCAAGCCGAACAACCTCGGCCAAAGTTTGTGTTTATTTTCTGAATAAAATCCATCATTGTGCAGAGTTTTTTTTAAATTCAAAAAACTTGAATTCATATTTATTTTTTACGTGAAATATTTTCCCCAACCAACTATTCCCCTACGATCTCACAATATGGCATGTTTATTCATCGCCACGCCATCACGTTTTGGGGGAAAAACAATCACCGTACGCATCTGAGTTATGTGTATTTGATTTAGATTGAACCCGTGGCGCTCGAACGAGCACAATCAATCAAATTTCAATGTTGTAATGTAAACACAACGAGGAGCAGCACAGCCGACTGAATGTGTGAGAAACAAAAGAACATTCGGAATGAAGAACAATATGCTAACGACTTACCATGTTGTCGTAGTGCTGACTGCTGGGCTGTTGCCAAAATAAAATCGAACAACTTAATCCAAGGAACAATATTCTTTAAAATGCCGGTCACTGTGGCGTATACGTAATTTTTGTGGGATTTTTTTTTTCTTGCCTCATCCACCTTAACACATCAAACACACACGTACCCACTTTTGGGAATTGAAAATTCACTACAATATCAAACGGAATTTAATTCATTTGATTTTTTTTTCTCATTTGCACCGACGAAAAACTACCCTGGCGTCATTCACATTGCCACTGGTGGGGGAGGAGAGCAGGAAGGCCGGGCACGATTTGTTTAAAAATTTTAAACTGAACAGCCACGCTTTATTAAACTTTGCATCAGTCAAACACTGGCGGGGAGTACTACCACTGAGTGCAGTCGTAAATTATGGCATTCATGGGGTGAGGTGTAAGCGGAAGACCTCTGCTTCAATCGTGAAGGGAAGTGCAGGATCACTTCACTCGGTTTTCGCAGAATGTACACACAAATTATAGCGTTTCATCTTGCTGTTGATCACTAGCAGTCGGGCACTCGCATCCGGGCACACATATGCTAAATCGTATATCTTCCTTTGGACCTTTTAACATATCACTTCGCAGGTTGTTAGCAATTTCCACGAACACGGATGTTGAGATAATAATCAATTGGATTTACCGCGGTAATTACGCGAATTGTGTTTTTAACCAACAGCACTCCAAAGGACGTACTTGTTCGACCAGCACCTCAACACACAGCAGAAATACGACAAGAACCCGTGAAGTGTGTGCGTGAGCAACAGTTTTCATCAAGTGTACACCGGCCCGTTCGATGCGACTTAGAGTGCGAAACTGTCTGTGTTTTTTGGCACCAGACACTTTTCATTTTATTCGAAGCAGGATTTCAAGCATAAAAGAGCTTCGTTATCACTGAAAGCTCACCTCAAGGCGGCTGAACACGATTGAATCTGATTGAAACGGTGACTGCGCAGGCTCTTGGAGTCTTGCTCGGCACATGTGTTCGCATACATACGCTCTGCGTTGAGCAGTTCCCGCAGAAGGTGGCCGTGATTTGTCGCTACCCGAGGCAACTATTCAAATAGGTCTCCTTCCACCGGTTGTTGCAACTGAAAAAATCCGCGAATGAGAGACAGCCGAACTGGCGCTTTAATATCCCTTCCGTGGTCTGATTTTAATTTAATTAACCTCATGCCAACTGCATGCCAATGCCCGTGGAGGAGTGATTTATAGCCAGACACAAATCTTACCAAATTCATAGCGTGGATGAGTGATGACCTTAAATCTTAAATTTATGATTAAGTCTGCCGGGTGGGGGAAGAATGTACTTTCACGCCTTAGCTACCTTTTGAGAGATGAAAGTTCCGGCGTTTCGGAATGATATGGTTTTGCGTGAAGATGCTACTGATGCGATAAAATGGCAATAAATTGAGAACGGATTCTTTTTTTGATGAGAATTTAACGAATGAGTGGGGCTGATTGGGCCGGTTTGTTAAGGTTTTAAATCAGGTAGGTTTGTATTCGAATTTACGAGTCTAGACCCAGCGTAACAATGAATTCATTTGTGACGAATTGGGTTCTGCTATTCCTACAGCTTCCCATTCAATTCTTATTTCAGAAATTGAGTTTTGAGCTACAATCAAATTTGAGTTAATTTTAGCACGGGGGATGTTTGCCAACTGCAATTGATCAAGTGAGAACTTGAAGTGACATTAAGCTTTTCAGAGAAGTAATCTCAACCGCATCCGGTACTCAAGTAGGAGTCGATGTCCACGAGAGCACCGCGATTTCACTGAAGAGCTGTCAAACAGAGTATGTACTTATGCACATAATGCCGCCAATTTTTTTTTGTACAAGTCCTTTGAATGAATGAATATGATTTTGTTTACTCTTTTTATATCGATGACACAGCAAACTCTCTACCGAGGATTTAGTTATTCGGCATTGTGGCATTTGGGACTTACAGATTGACACCTTAAAGCTCAAAATTATATTATTGTATTCAATTGGATGTAGTATCCAAAATACAAATAAAAACAAGCGAAGGAGAAATTAAATGCAAGAACGCACTTGTAGAACTGTTTAAAACATTTATTTTAAAAGAGGAAAAGGATCTTAACACTAGGGAGAACTTGACACGTTCTCGTCGAACTGGAGACTTCCACGATTGTTCTCCCAATCTCCATTGCATCCCTTTCATGATCGGTCATTATCGCACTGTGAGCTCAAGTGGTTAGTCCCTTTTATTATCGCATACTATCCCATCCAAGCTCATGTCACGTTCCATTCAGCGATCGTTTGACCACATAGTCATTTGGGACTATGACATCCTTCTCTGCTGGGGTGTGAGTATGAGTAACCCCTGGACCTGTCGTATCCGAGATTACTGGCGTTGACATGTATATGACTCGCGCGGAAACAACTTTATGGGAAAATTGGTAGTTACCTAGAAAGTAAATCAATTGAAGCTGTCAAACATTTTAAGAACCTGGGTTTTCTCATTTCGTCAAATCTAGACATGCGGCCACATATACAAAAGAAAGCGGTGGCTGCAAAATTAGCTATCAACCACGTGGAAAGGATATTTCAGCAATCCACAAATCGATAGTTTTTCAAAGTTTAAGGGCTTTTAAGCCACTGTTAACTCTAGCCATTGCTATGTTAGCCGAGATTTTGGATGTAGACATGTGAACTGGTCGTCCTACATTCTATCCATGTTAAATACACCTGCGTAACCTGACTACATATAATAAAGGGTGGTCCAACCGCAATGCATGATGTTGATTGTGAGTCACACTTTAACGATAAGTTTTCCTGTCGAACTAAGGTGAGGTTAGGTTAGGTTGAGGTGGCTGACTACCGCGCATACGGACAGCAGACACACTTAGGCCAAGCATAGGCCCATTGTGTTACCACGCGGATATAAGGCTTCCTATTCCGCAAACTCATTTGTGCTTTTGATAAAGCGTAGAAGAGGGCTGATTTTGATGCTGCTCTGTTCAGCCAGATTAACAAAGAAATGAGCCCCCCGAAGTCTGAATCCACGGCATGAGAGAGCACTGCAATTTCATAGCAACTGTTCGATGGTTTCTTCCTCATCCTCGTCCAAGCAGCTTCTACATAAATCATAACAGGGCAGGCCTAGTCTAGAGGCGTGAGTTCCGATGGCACACTGCCCTGTTAAAACGCAAATAAGAGATCTAAGGTTTCGCCTGCTTAATCTGATCAAGCTAAGCGATCGCCTGGGATCGACCATAGGCCATAGTTGTTTGGTAATGAGGCATCCTGTGCCAGATATCAATTCGCGGTTTGTTTGAGCAAGCGTTTCAAGCCTTAGCAGATGTTTTGTAGTAGCGATAGGCATGGAGGGTGGGTCTCCACTTTGCCCTTTCTAGCGAGTTCGTCCTCTTCTCAATTCTCTGGAATGTCACAGTGTCCCAGGACCCACATAAGTTGGATGCTAAAGTACTTGGCCATCTCGTTAAGAGACAGGCGGCAATTAAGGGAAGTCTTGGAATTAAAAGTGACTGAATCCAGAGATTTGATCGCTGCTTGGCTATCGGAACAGATGACGATATCTGTGCGCGATATTGCATTGTTTTTCAGCCAGGACAGGGCTTCCTTAATCACCATATTTTCAGTCTGAAAGACGCTACAGTGACTAGGTAGTCGAAAAGATAGCTGGAAATTTAGATCCTTGGAATAGACACCAGCACCCACACCTGCGTCCATCTTCGACCCATCCGTGAAGATTCGCAGTGGACCTTCCAGCGCCTGGTGTTCAGACTCTCAGTAGGATCGGGGCGGTATGCTGGTTGAGAAATTCTTCTGGAAGAAGAGTTTAGGTAGAGTCTGGATCTATGGGTATAGAGGCATACCTGCGTAGCATCGTTGAATGTCCAGACTGCAGTTCTTTCCAGCTGCTCAGCGACCTTAATCTAATCGCCGTGATAGCTGCTGTCTGTCTGCCCATTAGTTCTATCGGTGGCAGGTTGAGGAGTATGTTTAATGCTTCGACGGAGGTAGTCCTTAGCGCTCCGCTGATGCATACGCATGCCATCCTCTGCACTCTAGTGAGTGGGGTGATGTTGATTCTCTTGTCGAGTGCGGTCCACCAAATTGCGTCACCATATAGCAGTATGGGTCTGACTACTGATATAAATAGCCAGTGAACCATTCGGGGTTGCAGTCCCCATTCGCACCCAATGGCCCTTTTACAGCAGTAGAGAGCCGTTGAAGCCTTCTTGACACGTTCCTGGATATTTAGCTTCTAGCTCAACTTTGTGTCTAGTATAAGGCCTGGGAATTTAGCGCTGTCGCTAAGCACCAAAGGGGTCCCGCATAGTGTGGGAGGGTGAAAGTTAGGAATTTTATACTTCCCAGTAATGAGGACTGTGAGTCGCCGTGGCGTAGTGGGTTAGTGCGTCGACTGCTATGCAGAGGGTGCCAGGTTCGAATCCTCAATGTACCAACTTTCATTATTCAGGGCTTCCACCTCTTTCGAGTCACTGACAATGCTCAAAGAGTATTCCTGTCTAGAAAAAGCTTCTTAACTTCGGCGGTCGGAGTCGGCATTAAACTGTGGGTCCCTTCCACTCGTGAAAAAACAATAGCACGCACAACATGAGTGGTTGCTGAGAAGCTAGGCCCAGGTCCGCCTCCGACTGTCGCGCCACCAATATTATATTATTATTATAGTAAAGAGGACTACATCCGATTTTTTGCGGATTGACACCAAGTCTGTTGAGTGTTGAGGTTTTGCGGATTGACACCTAGGCCGCATTCGCTAGTCCATTTCACTAGCTTGGATAGGGCAGATTGCATTATATCCCTGATCGTGGATAAATATTTTGCAGATGCAGCTATGGCAATATCATCTGCATAGGCAATGAGCTTACACCCATTCCCATTTAGCTTCACAAGTAGTTTGTGGACCACTATGTTCCACATTAGAAGGGAAAGTACACTACCCTGCGGTGTGCTTCTGTTCACAGATTTGCGCTTATCAGTCTGTTATTGGGAAGCCGGTGGATAAAAGTCACTATAGGCATTTCGATCCCAAGTCTGTTGAGTGCTGAGGTTATTGCGTGAGGTTCCTGCCCAACTTAATTTGACACATCTTTGTTTCAGTGTTTGACAGATTCAGGCCATGGACAGGTTGAATGAGTAAAATGTTTGGTGCGGCTTATGAGCTGGCGGTGTCATCGGGTCGTTCTTCTTCGAAAATTAGGTAAGCCAAGGAGCATGAGGTATGCACCAAACACCACTATACATCAATTACAACGGTAGAAGGCAGCTAAACTACAGTGTTCCAAAAGTGTTAAATGAGCTCCCCACAAATTTGAACAATATTGTAAATCTTAAAATCCGAAGAAAACGTCTAAAAGATATTTTTGTTTGCTGAAACATAATCATTACAACCTAACTTTACACTCTTTCCCAAATTTCATTTTAAATTGTTCGTTGTTAAGATAAATGAAATAAATTAAATAAAAATAAAAATAAATTACTTAGGGGTATGAAAAATAGTTTACGTCATATTCTCAAACCCACTGAATAAACACACAAAACTTCATAAGAATCGGTCAATCCGTGCCGGAAGAGTTTTGTTACAAACACTGTGACACGAGAATTATATATATTAAATGTTCGCTTTTGAAATAAATAAAAAAAATGATATCACTAAGTAGAGACAAGATAGTGTTATTTCTGTTTAAATTTTTCAACAGAAGCAAAAGTTCCCTCTGGCTGCAATGGAGCGCTGGCATTTGTTTCATTACGATTCTCTCACGTAAGTACACACAACGAAATCTGGTTTTTTTTTTTGATTTAACATGAAAGTCAAAAGAAGTGCTCCAGTCCAAATGACATTCCAAAGGTAATCTTCAAATGATTTGCTATCTAAGGCTACTTCTAACTACTGCTCCACCCAAATTTACCTTCTCAATAAATCAGTCCCTTTGCAGGGCTCACTTGAATTGCTGTTCAAAGACATAGTCACCTCAATCGAACCCCAATAAACCAAACAGGCCGAGTACATTGGACCTGTGAGTAGGCGTGCTGTGCAAACATGACACATGTCGAGACAGCCTTATTAAGAGGGCCAGTTTACCATTTTTCTTCTGCAACAATTTCCACACGTCGTCGTTCGGTTACCACAGGTTCACCAGCCATCTGTGAGCTGCATTGACACTTGTCCTGTGAGAGGAATGACAATAACGCACACGGAGTAAAAGTGTTTCTGTTTGGGAAACACATGCATCCCAAGAGGGGATTACATCCTAAGTGGAATCTGTTTTCATTATTAGCCTCAAGCTCATATTTCTATTAGCAACGGATTTGCTACCCTAATCCAAGGGAAAACACTTCGCTGAAAATGGCAGCATTTCTCATCGAACCCAATAAGGATTCATTGGCTCAGCGGCGAGGCCTTTCAATGGCTGCAGCCGAAACGTGAGTTGGATTACCAATTAGTACACGTTCATATGAGCGTGTACGTGTGTAGTGAGGTTCGGGAATATATTGATCTTACCTTCAGCATGGGAATTCCTCTTTGTCGCACATGAAACCCCATTGAAGCAATCAGCCCAATTTATTGACACAATATAATGGAGGCACTCTTGAGCGCTGCAGACCGGAAACGTTTGCACTCTCATGGGAAGGTTAAATTGTCGTGGCCTTGATTGGATCACTCCTGCAGACGGCAGATGAAATGGATATTAAATGTCTTCAGGAACGGAGCAAGAATTCAAATTTGGCGAGCAACAAGTGCGCAAGATGTGAACGAATGAAACTTGAAGCTTTTTTCAAAACATTTTTGATTGCGTTTGAATCCTCAGTGCACGGTAATGTCTTAGTGATGATAAACAGCGAATTTGCTGAACGCTGTGTTTAGACAACACAGTGGGAGTATCACAGTGGCACGTGTACTGAAACGCCAATTATGGAGCGTGATGGAGAACTTCCTTTCCTTCCAGCATTAGTGAAACTTGCTGCCTCAGAGGTACAAGCTGCAAGCGAATTGATAACATTCCTTCTCCTCCCTTGGCACGTGGTAGTGGGCGCACGCCGCGATTAGCATAGCGTCCATATGTATTTCTGGTGGGCGGTGGAAAATCGAAATAATCGAAGAAGAACAAGGGAAGTGAATTTAATTTGAAATTTGACTATCTCTCACTGTAGACGGAGCACGATGATCCCTTTGGGGGATGCGAACGATTGGACGAAGTATCCGTTGGAGGGTCCTTTACAGTGCTGGGGGATAGGGGAGCTAATTACCAACCGGCTAGTCAGTTTAACGAGGGATATTCCACGCTTTATTGATGGATTTTCATGGAGGGTGCCAGCATGCGGTGCCAGCACAAACGGATGATGAACTTTCCTATGTCTATGGCTGGGAGGGAAATACTTTTACGCTGGAATGTGAAAACACGAGAGGCACAAAATAAATCCTTCAAACCAGTGGTTCATGCTGGTGGACAGCAACTGATGTCAGAAAACCCAGCTAGGGGGCAAGAGGGCGCCTATTCACCCCGTTCATTGTGCCGGTTGTCTGTGTTCCTGGAGTGTCAAAAGCCAGTTGTGTACATCAGGCGAAGCTCAGCCTTGGTAACAGGTTCCCACGGAGTACACACTCCTTCGATACAGGAAGTGTAGGAATGCAATATTGAACAAGACTCGACTACAGCAGGGTTTGCGGATTCGTTTTGTTCAGCGATTTTAAGCCGATTAGTAACGCCTGGCAGTAATGCTCAACGAAGACTCCACAACATCACCATCATGTGCTCACATGTCAAAAATGAGTAGATACACAGAAAAATGTATTTGAAAATTTATTGAGACTTAAGGGTAAGTTTGGAAATATAAGTCTAAAGACATTCAATGTCATTGCTCAAATTTGGGGGCAGAAGAGTAACGACTGGGGTTTCCAAATATGCGGGTTTCCTATAACAGACGTTATCGGATAGTAATTTCAGAATTGTCTGTCGGATGCCGAATAACCGTATAAAAATAAACAAATAATATAGAACTTTAATTTGAATACTTTTATTTTTTATAAAAACATTTTAAAATAAAATTGAAGGATTTTTTTATGTTTCTTGAAATAATTGTATTTTTTTTTAACACTAATGCAGGAAATTTTTGTACACGAAGGCGAGATCTAATTTTTGTACCCAAAATTTATAGAAATTTATGAAGTTAGCATCGATGTTTCTAGTGGCAAAATGTGTTTTTTAAGAGTTTTTTGTTTTAATATGATGAATTCTTGCTTTAAAGTACTAGTTGTCGATATTCCTACCTGTTTAATGTTGGATGGATCCTGGCAACGGGAAGATCAGTTGAATCCTCAACTGAAAAACTGCAACGAGCTGTGGACAAATTAACCGAATGGTCAGAACGCTGACGCATTGCTCCCAATGAGACCAAATCAACGCACATAAATTTTACATACAGAAATATTGAAAGTCGACCAGTTTTCATTAATTCTGTACAAATACCGTGTGCCAATGAAGCTATATATCTTGGTATGACACTCGATGCGAAACTCAAGTGGAAGGCCCACGTGAAAAAGATACGGGATGAGCTCGAACACCGGTATAGGTTACTTGGAAGGCACTCCAAGTTAAGCATGTACAACAAACTGCTATTATACAAGCAAGTACTGAAACCTATATGGACTTACGGCATACAACTATGGGGTTGTACCAAAGCACATAACAGAGGATTTATTCAGTCATTTCAAAATAAAATTATACGGGATATTGTGAAAGCTCCCTGGTATCTCAGGAATTGTGATATAAATTAATTTTTTATTAATTAAAAAGGTTTAAAAAAATAATTTTTTTCTTGAGGCTTAGCCTCTTTATGGAACAAGCTCAAGCTTAGAACTATACTGACAAACATTTCTTACATAGAACTTAACCTACGGTGTATTGGGATCGTGGGAAAGGAATGTGGGAACCAGTGGGAGACAGAGACTTCGACCAACAAGTGTATCGGGTGACAGCTTACGGCATAGTCGGCGACGACTCCTCTCTTGCTGCGCGTGCAACCTTGGATGATGTACGAATGCAGATTCGGCAAATTCCGTCACGTACCTGTACTGCTGCATGGAGAATGTCTCTGGTGTTAACTTATACAAAGGGACCAAGGGATAACTACCATCGACGAAGAAATAAAAAACTCCGCTCGAAAACTAAGTATTAGACCCATGCCATCCTCCAAGCTTTGGACATGAGTCGTTTAATACGCCGACTCCAGAGTACGAAACCGCTCGATTTGGGGCAATAGTAATAAACCATCCTTACGATGTTCATGGCAGGTGATTTTACCGAAGGTCTACCTGCAACACGCGAAAATATTCTTAAATGTGAGCTACTAGATAAGGGAACTTAGTTGCAGTAAAGGAAAACCAAAAGGGAAGGGTGTTTTTAGTCAGTAAAAATCTGGCACTACTATGTGGACATGGTCACATAGTGTCTTATTGAAGCTTTTCACCAACCCAAGCAAAAAAAACTAAAAATTTGTGGCATATTAAAATAATTTATACCAGTTTTTCAACATCAAGAATATGCCTATAAGAAAAATATTGTAAATATGTAATTTAAATGAAAATTTAAGAAAATATGTGCAACACAATAAATTTGCGTGAAGTCCAAAAAATTTAATGATAAGACTAGATTTTCCAATCCAAAGTCTTGCGCTCCAGCCCCTAGGGTCACGCATGTGTGCTTGATAGATTACAGATTGAACAAAACGAAAGTGACTATTCCCTTTCCTCTCTAGATTTTAAAAGACCATTTAGGTGACATTTCCCAACAAGGGAGAAATGGAACTCTAATGAACCCATCAACAACTCGACCTCCATCCATGTAAATAAAAATTAATTTTACTTTTTGTTAATTTAAAAAAAAAAATAATTTTTTATTCGCGGCACTGTTGTCTTTTTTTCTTACACTACCTTAAATACTAATAATTCTGCTGACACATCTCCTGTCTGCAATCTGCGGATGTTCCCTCAGGTGTAGCGGGTGGCTGCCTGTGACTGCGCGTGCATGATGGAATGACGAAGTTACACATTTTGCTAACGTTGTGAATCGCGGGACCGAATACAATTTGTTACATTAACTTATATACAGATGGATCGAAGAGGTATATATACAGATGGAAATATGCACAGGCGCGGGCATTTTCTCCGAAGTCTTAACCTTGCACTAACGACTGGATGTTACAGTTGGTAGAGTACCCACCTCCAGTTAGCGGGGTCCCCGGTTCGAATCCCAGTGAAAGCAAAGTTAATACGCTTTTATCTGGTTTTCAAATCTGGTACAGTCACCATTTGCCGTTGGGTTCAAATTAACGGCACTATCACTGGAGAAGTCAATCAGTGGTAGTAGTCTGACAATGCATGGGTATCACAATGGATCAATATGGTCTAAGTGTGCTGGTGAATTCACTAGTAGCCCTAACCTAACTTAACCTAAGGTTGCACTGCTCTATCAGATTACCTGATCATGGCAATGTTTTCCAAGCGGAGGTCCTGACGGTCAAAGAAGCGGCCAAAATGATATCATTGTTGGAAATACCACCGGCTGTCATTAAAGATAAGTTAACTACAAGCTGCCGCGAGGTTCTTTTTACGCAGCATTTGATCACTTTATGCTGGATCCCAGCTCATACTGACATAACAGGCAACGAGATAGAATAGAATTTGCCAGGAAAGGGGCCCAAACTGACCCATCCCAAGCTATCCCATGCATTGATCCACCTCAGGCAAATGTCAAGAAGAAAGTGGATGACAATCATGAAGCAAGCTAAAGAGCGGAACTCTTGCGAGACTACCCGAATGTTATGGCCGAGGTTCAACAGTGCAAGGTCCACCAAACTCCTTCTATGAAGTAAGTTACTGCTGCGGATGGTAGTACATTATCACCTGGAGTCAGAGTAGGGTATGGGAGGCTTAAAATCCCCCTTGGGCATAACAGTGGGTCCAGTCCGGGACCACAGTAAGGCGTGGTTACACCATGCCTACCCACTAACCTAACCTAACCAGAATTTAAGAAAATTTTAATTTTTCGAAAAATACCGAACACACTACATCTATAAAAGAGAACATATTTTGTGTAGGTAATGAATATACAATTTGAGAGAAAAAAGATAATATGGGTGGCGCGACAGTACGAGGCGGACCTGGGCTTCTCAGCAACCTCTTGTGTTGTGCGTGCTATTGTTCTTTCACGAGTGGAAGGGACCTACAGTTTAATGCCGACTCCGAACGGCGTAGTTGGAGCTCTTCATGGAATGGCACAGGTTACAGGAGGGAAAACGATAAAAAAAATATCGAAGCAAATTGCTTTGCTGTTGCCGCATGTTGTGTAACTCCTTTCGCTGTTCAATGTCCAGCGTATGAAGCTCTCCTGCACGTTCAGTGTCTTCTTTTGCTTTCAAAAGTAGCTCTTCCGCATGACGCTTGCAACAAGTGAAGTTCTGCTGCTTGGGAAGTGGCTTCTTGAATCTGAGATTCACGTGCCGACATCACCTGATACTTTGTTGTCGGTTTTTTTCCTCAATTGTCTCAACCTCTTCAGCACATTTTTTGCCGGAGGTAGTGTGGGCGTGGATGGATAGGTAGCTGTGACAGTTGGTTGAGATAAAGATGCCATATTGCTATCAATCATAGCATTTCCGCTTGGGCTTGGACTTGCTGCGATTGTGCCAGTTAAATTTAACGCAGGGAGGCTAGTAGGGGTGACTGGATAGTTTGCGGCAGCAATGGAAATAGACTGGGCTATCGCTATCGATCAATATTGTATCCTCTTCTAGTTGATCACGTAGCATTGCCTATACTAAAATGTCCGTATCGTCGGAAATTGGAACAGGCCCCATGTTTTCCATCGCTTTGATAGCCTTTTTGGTAGCTGTTCTCGCTTTTTTTGCACAAATCTTCATCCTTGTCCATTGCTGTCTGATTTTATCATCGCTTCTGACTGCCTCCCAAGCAGCCTTCTTCTTGTTGATCATCCGCAAGTCGTTGCCCTTGTCCTCGATTGTTAGCAAGTGCTGCTCTATCAGCTGTCTAATACTTAGATCCGGCAAATTAAAAGATAAACAAACAAGCGAATGACGGCAGTGAAAGTGCGTTTGTTTATCCCATGGTTTATTCGAACTGTCATTTTTAAGTGTGTTTGATTGAAAATTCTCATATGTACGTTGTAAAGTAGAAACCAGTTTGCGGCAGGTTAAAAAGTGACTATTTTTGACAAAAAGTTAAAGCATGCTTTTAAGTTTAAAGTTGCGTATAACTAGTTCAGAGTCAAACTCTTTAAGTGGTGTCGACTATAAATTTGGCCACTTATTTAATATTTTTTTTTAAGCTCATTATAATAATAAGGTGGCGTGAAAGTTCGAGGCGGACCTGGACCTAGCTTATCAGCAAACACTCGTGTTGTGCGTGCTATTGTTCTTTCACGAGTGGAATGGACCTACAGTTTATTGCCGACTCCGAACGGCGAAATTGAGAAGCTTTTTCTAGACAGGAATACTCTTTGAACATTGTCAGTGACTCGAAAGAGGCGGTAAATTATCAGAGGTTATAAATTCGAGTCTCGAACCTGGTACCCTCTGTGTAGGAGTCGACGCACTTACCCAGCACTTACCCAGAACGGCTACCGAAGCTAAAATGACAGAGTATTTATTAAAGAAATTAGATTTTAATAAACAATTTAAAAAAATTGCTGCTTTTCATACCAAAGAGTTATTGCAAGAAAATACACGAATTTCAAATCTCAAAGAAGGGCGATTTTTACCCCTGCGTCTCGCATATCCCTCGTCACAATTTTACCTAATTTTGGGAACACATAGGCCAGTTATACATCTATAAAAAAAACTGAATGCAACAACACCGCACTACATATTTTATTTGTTAGTATTTGTTTCCGCTTTACAACTACATTTTGAACTGTGCGCCGTAGCGTAGTTGACCGGTGCGTTTGCTCCTTCGCCGAAGGTGCCAGCTTCTATCCTCAAATTTAACAGCTTTCATAATTCACGGCCCCACTTCTTTCGAGTCATTGACAATGCTCAAAGAGTATGCTTGCCTAGTAAAACCTTCTCAAACTTCGGAGTCAGTCTCAAACTGTAGGACTCGTCCACTCGTGACATGAGTGCTTGTTGAGAAGCGAAGCCTATTTCCCATTCGGACCCACGTTATTATTCTCCCTTTCATTAATCGGCTTATTGTTATGGAGGTACTTGTTCGTTTAACGAAGGTTTTCAGTGCCCGGAGAAAATATCATAACTTAATCACATCACCATTGATTCGACTCATTACCGAACGATAATTGAACAAAGCGTAAACTAATTACCAATTAGTTCCATGTATTCTGCTCCTAATTACTTCACAAATGGCCCTCAAGTGTATCCTTCTCCACGGCCGTCATTCCCGTTGAATTATTAAAGCCGTTTAAACTCAAACTCGTCCCTCGGCAGCGTCCTTAGACTATCCCGATGGTACTCACGCAGTTGGTTGCAGATATCAAACACGTTCTAAGATAATGAACGAATCTAGAACGACTTCAAGAAGCACAGACTGAACTGTTTATATGGCATTTTTATTATATAAATCAAAATTAAATTCCAAAACGCATAAGAAACAATTGAATGAGGGATGGAAATGGCATGAAAATGGCTCAGGTCCTGTACCCGCCGTAGGCGCTGTAGGCTTTGCTCGTGCTCCAGTCCCTGTTGTACGTACTCGGCTCATGCGATGCATAGTACGCACCTCCGCTGTGCCCTCCTGCAGGATAGCTGCCACCGACAAATGCTGAATAATCTGCAATGAACACGAGGGGGTAAGATTAATAGGGATAATCTGTTCCACAGTAACCAAGAATTACCAGTTGGATCGGAGTCATAGACGTGGGAATGGGACTGAACGAAATGCGGATGGATTTTGCATAGAGTCTTGTACTTGAGATAATGAATCAGCCATCCACCGCCCCCAACCAGCAGGACGTTTAGAGCAACAATCCCCAAGAGCAAGGGAACTACCGTCATCTTCAGGTGGGCAATTTTCATTAAAATAATGAGCGGCAAGATAATTAGCCATTTGCGCTTCTTCTTATCGCCACGGGCGCGCGGTTCTGGGAAGACAAAAAGACAACATCAAACTCATGAAGGGGCGATGAACAGCGGTAACCTTACCAACTACTGCCGCATCGTCAGCGCTTGTTATCCATGTCCCATTGTCACTAGATACGCCAATTTGTAAACCATGGTTTCTGGCGAACTGTTCCGCAGTCCGCTTCAGGAATTGTATTATTCTCGTTATTTCATTATCATCTGCAAAAGAAATGTGAAAAATGAGAAAACGTGTGTCTGGTGAGTAAATTAAAAAAACTGTGTATTGTAGAATGTAAATGAAGAGGATTTGGTTTTGCAGGGATTCCTTGTTACTCAGACAATGACCCGGGCGTCAATCAACAAGTCTGTCTTTCTAGGTCCATTTAGTTGCCAGGTTTGCTGGGTTTGGTTTCCACTTGTGTACGCCTTGGTCACGCTTGGAGTGCGAGACTCTAAGGCCGCTTTCACACTCGCTAAAATTCGTCGGCGATTTTTTTTAAATTCCCTTTTGTGATCTCAAGCCACTTTCACACAGGAAATCCTTCAGTCTCTGCAATTGAGATCTCAATTCTGAACTTTTTCTGTTTCCTACCCCCTCTCACACATGCGTCATCTCTTTTTCACACATGTACAGCATGCTTCCAATAATAGAAGCAACTCAAAGAAAAAACGAAGAGAGATTAAAGAGAAAAGAAAATCCAAAAGCAAGCCCCGGGCACACGAGGCGCGGGCTACCTCTATCACGTCCCAAATCCTTTGCCTACAAGTTGGAAAAATCGCCGACAAAAGTTACCTCTGTGTAAGCAGCCTAAGTTGTTCACCTTGAATGTTGGCTTCACGGACACCTGGCTAGAATCATGTTGCTGTACAGCGCGTACACTTCGTGGTTGAATATTTGCCTCAAGCCAGCAACGCCAAAGACCGCACACAGAACTCGAAGCGACTAATGACTTCTTAAATGATGAATCCAAAAGTAAGTTTCGTTCTTCAAGTGAGCGCTTTTGGTGCGAGCCGTGGTTGTTCTCTGTTCAACACGTCAGTCTTGTACATGTATTTCTTTGTTCATCGCCAGACTCATTTCCACTCCTTACGTCTCAATGCAAGCAAACGCCTCACTGACGGCTTGCTGCGTTCAGCTAAACAACCACTGTCATCCGAGTATGCTTACTCCTGAACGAACTTCTATAAACTTCCGAAGATCTTGAGCCTAGTTGTCTAGTGTTGGCCTGTAAGCTTTGCATCCTCTCAAGAATTAACTTGAAAAGTCACATGACAGCTTAAGCTTGTTTAAAGGGGTCTGTGAGTTTTTTACCGGATTATATGGAGCAGCAAGAATTGTCCGTAGACATCTTTCAAAACCTGACGAGTTTGTGAGGAATGCCAAAATAGACTGACTCGTCACCATACACGCTGTTATATGCAGTGAAGATTTAATGAGTTTCAAAAATTTTTGGATCTTTTCCAGGATCTGTCGCTGTATAAAAATATGGCATATTTTTGACTTCATGATGTGATTTCTTTAACATCGTTCTAGAGAAGATCATGCAAGACTCACACGCCAACACTAGAGGCACGATGTTCCAGAAGTCCGTACAACTGTTAGCATACGCGGATGACATTGACGTGATTGGCAGAACACAGCGAGCCGTCCATGAGGCGTTTGCTGGCATTGAGGCGGAAGCGGCTAAAATGGGTCTAGCGGAGAATGAGGGCAAAACGAAGTATATGCTGTCATCAAGAAAGACGAAGAACATCGACGTCTTGGAGTAAATAGTGGGAACAAAACCAGTACCGAGATCAAACACAGAGTAACTCTTGCCAACCGCTGTTTCTATGGGCTCAAGAGGCAATTGAGCAGTAGAGCCATCTCTCGAAGGACCAAGCTGTTTTTATACAAGACCTTGATCATCCCAGTCCTGCTGTACGGCGCAGAGGCATGGACAATCACAAAAGCGGATGAAGAAGCACTTGGTCTTTTCGAGAGAAAAGTTCTGCGTTCAATCTCTGGTCCTGTTTACGTTGATGGTTATTGGAGAAGAAGATTCAACCGGGGACGGGGACGTACGGTCGGGGACGTGTACAGCGGCATGAGCCTAGCCGGGCGTCTTCGGATCCAAGGCCTAAGAAAGTTGGGCCATGTAGAGCATATGGACAACTCAGCTTCGACTCCGAACCAGTGGGACAACGTAAAAAAGGACTCCCGCGTTTAAGGTGGTGCACCCAGGTGTTGAAGGACCTCAACCAACTTGGCGTGCGACACTGAAGACAGCTAGCCAGAGACCGTGCTAGTTGGAGAGATTTGTTGGTTGAGGCCCAGTTCCTCACCGGACTGTAGCGCCAAATAAAGAAGAAGATCTGATGGCCAAGGTGAAAGTGATAAGGACTTGCTGATTGTTTATGAACAGCGTCAGGCGTTCAACCAAGACGACAGAGTTAATCTTATCATCGATTTTTAGGCGAGTTGTCGGTTGGACACATACACAAGAAGACTGGATTGCCACTAAAATATCTTCTATAGCTGTAAGTATGAGGAAAAAGAAGAAACAACGTTAAAATAGCTCGACACCTGCCAAGTAATGTACGTTTGGCAATTATTCATTCAGCAGCCTAGAAAAATGTTGGACATGGGGAAATTCATTTAGAAAAGAGATTGGCTGTAATCCAGTAAAGGAGTGGATCACTTTAAGATATGCCACTAGGATACAGAAGTAGTGAAAGACTTTCTCTACCTAGGCTCCGAAATTAACGCGAGCAATGACCCCACCGCGGAGATAAGACAAAGGATCACTCTTGCTGTGTTTCTGGGCTCAGAAAGCAATTGATGAATAAAGCCAAGATATGCCTACATATGAGATCATGAAAAGTGCATTACAAAAATTTACCTCTGGGCTACAAGTTGCGGCCTTAGTATAACCCCCGGAAATTATGCTTTTCACCTGATGGGCCCAGTATCTCTTCTATCAACTAAGTGTGTCATCTAATCAGATCAATCGAACACACACGCTTGATACAAAGAAGAGCTATCTTCGTTTATAGCCAATCAGCCATTA
Source organism: Eristalis intricaria (assembly GCA_964034865.1). Taxonomy (NCBI): domain Eukaryota; kingdom Metazoa; phylum Arthropoda; class Insecta; order Diptera; family Syrphidae; genus Eristalis; species Eristalis intricaria. The sequence continues at coordinate 105,235,494 of OZ035873.1, read as the reverse complement.
AACCTATAGTACCGACTACCATATCCTCAAAAATATTTCATGTCCTCACAAATACCGCCTGTATACTACTACGATTCAGACTCAAATAATGACAATTTTTCAATAAGAAATGCTACTTCGACAGAACTTAAGGGAGAATTGAAAAAACTCAAACCCAAGAAAGCTCCTGGTTATGATTTAATCACAGGAGAAGTTCTGTAAGTAGTAAGTGAAACTGCTGGATAAGTGTAAAACTTAGTTGTTTTAGAAATATATTTTATCCGTTCAAATGTGTTTTCAATGGGTAAAAAGCCCTTTCGCCATGTGGGAACGGTCCCCATAGTATCTTTTGAAGATTTTCACCTACCCTTCGAAAAGAAAAAAAGTTCAAGATTACTGAAAGAAAACCTTACAGATTCAATGTAACCATTGTCGAAATATCCCATGAACTAGCCAAGCAAAGTCTGCCGTAGAGGGACACGTACCATTAGAACTGGTTAAAGCTAGAATAGATTTTCTGGAAAATTGCTGGTCGTAGATGGTCCTCACTGACCACTTGCGCCAGATCCAGGAAAACATCGCCTGATTATAACATTGCCCGTACTAAGGCTCTTCTCTGATCCCTCAAGGTCGGTGACGCACTCACCGAGACTTTCAATGTCAAAAATGGTTTTAGACAAGGCGACGCGTTGGCATGTGACTTTTTTAACATTTTTCTTGAGAAGATCGTGCAGAACTCACACGCTAACACTACAGGCACGATGTTCCAGAAGTCCGTACAACTGTTAGCATACGCGGATGACATTGACGTGATTGGCAGAACACAGCGAGCCGTCAATGAGGCGTTTGGTGGCATAGAGGCGGAAGCGGATAAAATGGGTCTAGCGGAAATTGAGGGCAAAACGAAGTATATGCTGTCATCAAGAAAGGACACACAACATCGACGTCTGGACAGAGCTTCACAATGGGCAGCTATAACTTCGAGGTAGTCAAGGACTTCGTCTACCTCGGCTCCGCAGTAAATAGTACAAACAACATCAGATCAAACGCAGAGTAACTCTTGCCAACCGCTGTTTCTATGGGCTCAAGAGGCAATTGAGTAGTAGAGCCATCTCTCGAAGGACCAAGCTGTTTTTATATAAGACCTTGATCATCCCAGTCCTGCTGTACGGCGCGGAGGCATGGATAATCTCAAAAGCGGATGAGAAAGTCCATAGTATCTTCAAGAGAAAAGCTCTGCGTGCGATCTTTGGTCCTGTTTGCGTTGGCGGTTTCTGGAGAAGAAGATTCAACCACGAACTGTACGGATTCAACGCCTGAGATGGCTGGGCCATGTAGAGCGCATGGACAACACTGCTCCAGCCCGAAGAGTCTTTGACTCCTCACGGAACCAATGGCGCACCCAGGTTGATAAGGACCTCAATCGAGTTGGTGTGCACAGTTGGAGACAGCTGGCTAAAGATCGTGCCGGTTGGTGAGGCTTACTAGTTGAGGCCCAGGTCCACCCCGGACTGTAGAAGTAGAAGAGGCTCTTCTTAGTCGGACGTGAACGGACATCGGAAGATTAATAGTGGTCACCACTGTCACCCATGTAACACACACTGTAACACAGCTGTAACGACACTTCGTAAAAAGAAACTTTAATTTATTTTCTGTGCAGTTGCCCAACGCTGGCTAGACTCAGTCAGACCTCTTTTGGATCCCTCGAGGTATTATTTAATAAAACCATATAGGAGCTGATTAGCTTCTTAAATGCAACATGATGGTTTTATAAAAACCACAGATTGAGTAGCCCACGTAATTATAAAGCAAATAGAACTGGGGTATCAAAACGACACATTGTGCTAATTGGGTTCTACTAGAACAGCCGCCACACACACGAAGTGACACATGTAAGTTCCCCGCATACATACCCTAGGCAATATTTCCGTTAAAACTACGAACAAATCTATGTTCATTCCATCATTGGAGTTTTTAGTACAACTCAATGGACCCAACACATCTAAGTACGCCACGACCACAGGGACGTCAGGGTTCTTTGAATAAGTGAATGCCCACGGAAGCGATGGTACACAGGTGGAGAAGGACCTCAACCAACTTGGTATGCCCAATGTGAGGCAGCTGGCCAAAGATCGTGCCAGCTGGAGAGGCTTGTTGGTTGAGGATTAGTTCCACCCCGGACTTAAGAGCCATTAGAAGAAGAAGAAGACATGGATTTTTTATATGGCAATATGATTTAAAGCCACTATCAACTGCTCTTCGTCTGTTTGAGCTTTTAAGGCCTAGATATTCCACTACACATCTTGCGGACATGAAGGGGTCCTTTTAAAAGTGCCGTATAGTTCCGATAGGCAGGTTTTCGGGGTCTACCAAAAAAACTGAACTAACTGAAGGCGTAAATAGTGTGGATTGGATTGGCTTTTCCATGGCGATGTAACTATGGTGGCTAGCACAATATCTTGATCATAACCCCTAGAGAATCACTGAAAGTTGAGGAGAAGAGGATTGATCGCACAAAGAGCAATAATTTTGATTCTCTGCTACAACAAGTAGAAATTAACTGAAATAATCGCTCAAACATAACTGATTGTGCATGATAACGATGGAGAATTCTCGCTGCTATATCAAGTTAAGTAAAGAACGCCCAGACCTTTAATGTCAAAAAAGGTCACAAAGTGTGCCGCTGAAATAGTGATTTATGCTGGAAATAACCTTCGATTCAACTTTGGAACCTTCGAACTTCTTTGATTAAATTTCGATCCGATCCGATGATGTCGGATTAACGAAAGATGCTAGGGTGTAGTTCTTTAATTTATAATGTTTAAAAAGGAACAACTTGGAAGGTGCCAAAAGCCGTAATGAATAGAACTTTCCAAGAGTCTTGCCATGGAAATCTATAAATCTATAAAACCGTTTTACAGGAACGATTATCTTGAAACTATCAAGCCCAACATAAATTCAGCCTTGTGCCCACGAAATATGTTCAGTGTTAATTCAGACATGCCAACCATTCTAGATACACACACATATCTGTGTTTACACCTCTGAATCTCTTTATTTGCTCAAATTAAACTCACCTTTCTCTGTTGTTTTATGCGATTTAAAATAGAATTTTTATTTTGCGTCCCCCCCTACTCCATGACGGAAGAAAAGCCCAGCGGACGGCACCTGTGAACGGCGGCGTTATTCTCGTACGAAATAATAAACGAAGACGGCGAGCTCGTGCTCGAAACGAAAGTGAAACACAAAAAGTGCGGCAGACAGAGACAAATGAAGCTGAATGAGGCAAGGGAGAAAATTGGGAGAATTTCGGAAAAACGGAATGTTTACGTCTGTTAATTGCCAGGTAATTTTCACTTTCCTATGGGCTGAAACAACCGGAAGCTGTCGACTGAGACTTTACGTACTCGTGAACTTTGAATGCGCGCCAAAACGGGGGATGACTTAGTGCCAAGGGGCGCAGCGCCGCGCCGGACAGGTGATTAGTTAATTGTGTGCCAGATCGATAAATCTGCAATTATTGGCGAAATTGAAAAATCTTCTTCTGCCGTTCATTGTTTACTTGGGTGTTTTATTATCTGATGATGTTTATATGACCAGGACTGTCGGGCGCTTTTGGAAATTCCGACAGAGACTTATTTTATACGAAACGAATTTAATTAACAAAACTTTACTTTTATGAGCACCGTCTCGTGCATGCATTTTTGTGGAAACATTTCCGCGGACAGTGGAGGGAGAGTGGACCAGATCCGTGCGAAATGAACTGGATTCTTTAACAATTGGATGTTCATTTCAACTTGTTGGGCATGTACCGGGCGAAATGATTTATCATTTCTTTAGAAATAAGACAATTATCTTTGGAGGACTTGGGAGCTTGGGAGGACCTGTTGATTGATGGGCTGTAGCGAAACATGAAGTAATGTGCGCAGTGAATGACAGAAACTGCATGAACATTTAAAATCAGAACTGGATCAAAGACTGCTCGGTTGTGATCCCTAGGCAACTATGGGGGTTATAGTTCTGCCGGGAACAGTGAATACATTTAAGCAACCCTTCCAGCTACTGCTTACCGAGAATGACAAGGAGAGAGTGAAGGAATCCCGACCTCAGCTGAAGAAGTAGCTGATAACCGCACACTCAAACAGTTTGTCATCAGAGCTCTTTAAAGCCTCGTGGTGATGTACATGTAGGGAGCTAGCACAATTTGGGAAGACGAACACATACGAAACACAGTGTGTTATTTTCCACATCTAGGGGAACTTTATTCCCGTTGCGCTTGCTACAGGTAAACTATGGATTATAGCCATATGCAATATTGATAGTAATGTGTGGAGCTACAGCCCGTAGAGGGCCAGGGCATAGCTTCTCGGCAATCACTCGTGTTGTGCGTGGTATTGTTCTCTCACGAGTGGAAGGAAACTACAGTTCTATTCCGACTTCGAAAGGCCAAGTTTGAAAAGCTTTTTCTTGACAGTCATTGTCAGTCACGCAAAAGAGGTGGCACCGCGAAAAATTATTTTAGGTCGTACCGGCCGGGAATCGAACCCATGCCACGAGGAGGTTAAGTCGTAGGGAGTCGACACACATACCCACAGTGCCACGATCACTATATAGCCATTTGTGATCCACAAAACGGAGAATCTCTGAATTGCGTCAACTATAGAGACATCAGTCTTCTAAACATTGCATACGGGATCCTTTCTGCCGTGTTGTGTAAACGCCTAAAGTCGTGTGTCAACAACCTGGTCCGTCGTTATCAGGTTGCTTAAGGCCAGAAAAAACCACCATCGATCAAATATTCTCATTACGGCTACACTACACTCGGTATCCATTACCCACCAACTTTTCATCAGGGCCGCGTATGACAGCATCTACAGAGACAAGCTATACGGAGTCATGTCTAGTTTTGGCATCCATCATACCAAACTCGTCCGTTTGTGCAGGAGAACACACGCTGCTCCATCAAAGTCGGTAAAGACTTAATCGAGACCTTTGATGTCAACAATGGTTTCAGACAAGGCGACATGCCGTTATGCGACTTCTTCAACATCTTTCTTGAAAGAATTATTCAAGACTCGAACGCCAACACCACAGGAATAATCTTTCAGAAGTCCGTCCAAATATCTTCAAATTGCCGACTATATTGACGTTATCGGAAAAAACGCAGTCTGATGTCTATGACAGTTTTGTGAGTATTGCGACGGAGGCGAAGAAGCTGGGTTTAACCGTAAATGAAGGCAAGACTAAGTATATGCTGCCAACGAGGAGGACCAACGTCTTAGACAGAAGGTCGCAGTAGACAGATATAACTTTGACGCAGTCAAAGGCTTTGTCTACCTAAGAACCGCTATCAAATCAGACCGAAGAATAACCCTTGTCAAGCGCTAAACAAAGACTTGCTATTAACAAACAAAGCCATCTCTCGAACAACCAAAGTAACCTCTATAAGACCTTAACCGCCCCATATGCGGCAGAAGGATGATATGGACTTTGTCAGCACAGCACGCAAAGTTGCTCTTGGCTTCTTTGAGAGGAAGATTCTTTGGGGTTATCGTCTACATAGATGATGAGTGGAGGATAGGGTTATGATAACGACATGTAGGAGCTGTTCAGCGACATCGACTTAGCCAGAAGAGTGAAGATCCAACTATTGAGATGGATAGGTCATGTACAATGATCCGGCCCGAAAGTCTTTGAATCCACCCCTGAGGAACGGCGCAGTAAAGGAAGACCACGACACAGGTGGCGCACGCAAATAGAAAGGGACCTGAACCAACTATGCTTGAGAAACTGGAGGTAGCTAGCTAAAGATCGGGCTCGCTATAGATGCTTGTTGGTTGAGGCCCAGGTCCGTCTCAGACTGTAGCGCCATCTTAAGTTAGTAAGTAAATCATATGTGCTTACTGATAGCGGGCGGGTAGCCCACGGCGTCCATCCTCCATAAACCTCACGAATACAAAGGTCTCTAACTATAAGACCAGGATTTTTATTTTAGCGTAACTTTATTTTTCTTGGCAAATAGGTGTCAGATTGATGTTGGAGCTGTTCCAACCTTACACATGTCTGATGCACTCAATGAATTTCCAAAATGATGATGACATTGTGAACCATTTTGAAAAAAAGTGGTTGTGATCGAATATGATGTGTCTGTGTGCGAATGTGTGTGGAATCGAAATGATATCGAGAAACTGAAATCAGAAGTCAGTGAGGCGAAAATTATAATGCCTACCTTGTGAGGTTTCAGCTATTTGGTATTCTGGCGAAAACCTCACAAGAAAAACACACAAATAGTCACCATGGTGTGGTGAATTCGTTGCCATGTCAAAAATTGTTTTTTTTTTTTTTTGACGATTATAATATTCGCGCTTTTTTTCTTACTGAGCGGTCTACTAATACTTGATTTTGGAAAAGTAATATCTACAAAATAATGCCAGAACGTAGCGAACAAGGTAATATTGTGTATATTAATGAAATACGTATAAGTATTTATTAATAATGAATATATATACTCGATGCTTTAACAGACATCTGAAACGAGGATTCAGAACACCAAACTGCTCGTTCAATCACATTCCTGGATTTTATGTTAAATTGATTGAATGCAAGCTCGTTCTGCGAAGAAGGATTATTCACTGGGGTCATTAACCAAGGTTCTAATGGATATCCAGAATCACCCAAAAGCCACTTGAACAGCCGGCTGTTATGACTTTGAATAAGCTGCATTCGGACTGACGATGTTGTCCAAATGCCTGAATCATAGCATGATCCAGGGAATTTCGCGTTTAAATGCAGAAATTTAAGATTTTGATCACAAACCTGCACACAAGGACATAGAAATAATAACATAAATTTTTAATAATAATTAATAATTTTTCCTTGTGTGTGGCGGTTCTTTTGTTGCAATTTTTCCTTGTGATGTGCTCATGAGAACATCACAATTTTGACGGTTCTTGTGATGTTCACAAGCTGTGAGGTTTTGCTCCGAGTAAGAAAACCTCACAATTTGTGACTCACCATGCTCTTGAGAGTTGCTGTGACTTAAAACACATCACTGAGGTTTGCCAGAATAGAGGTGTTAGATTGATTTTATTATTTCGAATAATGTTCCTTTTACAAAAATTTAACAAAATCATAATCAGAATGGCTTTGCCGTCTGCCGGATTGAATGTATTTTATTATGTACAAGTAATAATTATTAGCTCTCCATGTAAAAAAATGCTGATTTCAAAAGTTCCCTGTAAGGATATTATCTCTGTATTTTAGTGATATTTTGCAGTACTTAAACAACTTGCTTACGTCCATTTCGTTTAGGAGTGGTAGGATTTCTTGTTCCGATAAGTAGTTCTTTCGAAAAAAGGATGTCCTAGTTTCCCTTAGGGGAGGGCATGGGCCTGTGCATCCAGGGCAAAGTTGTTGACTGCTCTCAACTTGGCGAGATGCCAACAACGATCCTTGTTAAATGCACAGGTCAAGTTGACATACAGCGTCCTCGTGGCGTCCTCTGGATAGCCTTTAAAGCAACCGCTTAGAGGTGAACTAATGTATGCAGCGGCCCCTTGTCCAAGGGTTTAAACCAGGACCCGGTCCTACAGGTTCGGGGGTTGTGCGTGGAGTTAACTTCCCCACCGTGTAAAAAAAAGAATAGTTCAGAAACGACGAGAAGCCTCGGATACGGATGACCCTACTGCTGACGACCATGGACAACGAAATAAGGACAACGATTTTGAACAACGTCAATGAACTTGCGGAAGCCCTCGAAGCTTACAAGGCAGATATCACCGCCATTCAGGAGGTGCGATGGGATGGGCCGGGCAAAAAGAGGATGAACAACTGCGATATTTACTTCGGCGATTGCTACAAAGAGCGAAGGCAGCGCTTATTCGGATGCGGGTTTGTTGTTCGAGGCAGACTTAGGCAAGAAGTCTTAAGCTTTAAATACATAAGCGAGCGCCTCATAACAATCAGCATCAAGGCTACATTCGGCAACATCAGCCTGATATGCGCCCACGCCCCAACGGAGGATAAAGATGACGACAGCAAAGACGACTTTTACGATTTCCTAGAAAGAACGTACGATCTACGCCCCAGCTACGACACCAAGATCGTTCTAGGAGATTTCAACGCAAAGCTGGACAAGGAAGACATCTTTGCTAGAGTCATCGGGAAGCACAGCCTGCACGACAACACACACATTGCGATCGACGTCAGGAGTGTCTGACCAGTATTCTCGATGTCCGAATATTCCGAGGAGCCAACATCGACTTGGATCATTTCCTTGTTGTAGCCAAGGTAAGAACACGGATATCGATAGGACAAAGGAGTAAAACAAAACCAAAACAGTTTGACGTCGGAAAGCTACAATCGCAATCGACCGCTATCAACTTTGCCGATGGAGTCTCCCTAAAGTTCTCAGAGAGTCCAACCCTGCCAGGCGAAACAATCGACCAACAGTGGAACCGTTGTCAAAAAGCCATCAGAGAAGCTGCATCTGATGTGCTGGGTTTTAAAACGCCACCCCAAAAAAACCCCTGGCTTGACAACGAGTGCAGGCAGGCACATTCAGCGAAGCAAGCAGCATACAAGGCGACGCTGGACAGAAGGACGAAAGCTGTTCGTGAGCTCTACGAACTTAAGAGAAGGGAAGAGCACCGGCTTCTCAAAAAGAAAAAGAAAGAGCATGAGAAGCGCGCGATCGAGGACATGGAGAGGTGTTACGGCAGAAATGACGTCCGAAAGTTCTACCAACGGGTGAAACAGCTATCCAATTCATACAAAATGCATGCATGCACAGAGACGAGCTATACAACGCCATGTCTAGTTTTGACATTCCTGCCAAACTTGTAAGGTTGTGCAGGATGACGATGGAGAATTCTCGCTGCTCCATCAAGGTCGGTAATGAACTCACCGAGACCTTCAATGTCAAAAAAGGATTTAGACAAGGCGACGCGCTGTCATGTGATTTCTTTAACATCATCCTGGAGAAGATCGTGCAAGACTCACACGCCAACACTAGAAGCACGATCTTCCAGAAGTCCGTACAACTGCTAGCATACGCGGATGACATTGAAGTGATTGGCAGAACACAGCGAGCCGTCAATGAGGCGTTTGCTGGTATTGAAGCGGAGGCGGCCAAAACGTCACCATAGGCAGCTATAACTTCGAGGTAGTGAAGGACTTCGTCTACATCGGCTCGCAAGTGAACAGTTCGAACAACACCAGTACCGAGATTAAACGCAGAATTACTTACTTGCCAATCGCTGTTTCTTTGGGCTCAAGAGGCAATTGAGTAGTAGAGTCCTCTCTCGAAGGACTAAGTTAACACTATGAAACACCTTGATCATCCCTGTCCTGCTCTATGGTGCGGAAGCATGGACAATCTCAAAAGCAGATGAAGAAGCACTTGGCCTTTTCGAGAGAAAAGTTCTGCGTTCAATCTTTGGTCCTTTTTACGTTGATGGTTATTGGAGAAGAAGATTCAACCACGAACTGTACGGACAGCACTGCTCCAGCCCGAAGAGTCTTCGACTCCGAACCAGACAACGCAATAGACACGCAATAGAGGACGCCCACGGAACCGATGGCGCACACAGGTGGAGGAGGACCTCAACCAATTTGGTGTGCTTAGTTGGAGACAGCTGGCTAAAGATCGTGCCGGCTGAAGGCTTACTGGTTGAGGCCCAGGTCCACCCCGGGCTGTAGCGCCACCTGAAGAAGAAGAAGAAGTTTCCCTTAGGATCGGAAATGCATGATATCTTTTCCCTCTTCCAAATAACACATACTGCAGCGTATAGGGAGATTCTCGCTATGCGGTATAAAATTCAGCTTTAGAAGTTCGCCTCTAAGTTTGACCATCACAGAAGTTTCCTGAATGCTATGGATATCTATATTAAAGTAATTTCCACTCCCCAGGATGTGGCTGAGCCGGCTATATGTAATGCGATGTATTGATTCCGAACCTTTTTCTAAGAACTGTATTCTTACCTACTAGTCGAGCTGCTTTATTAATTGGCATAGTGAGCCCAATTACTACCATCTGCGTTCAGTACTACTCCACATTCACCAGCTAATTTAATCCACTCTTTGAACCATGCAGTCTTATTTCGAACGGTTTGCATCGCCATTATCTTTGGGAGTCTGTTGTCTGCCGTGTTCATTACTCGGACTATGCAATTCTTTTCCACTTTAGTTATAGTGGAGATATGCCCGTTTCAACCATGAGCATGTAGTTCGGAGTCTTCGGCTTGAGCTTAAACATTTGTTTAATAAAAAAGCGCTGCAATTTCTCCACCTCCTCATAAGCCTTATACCCCCAAACCTGTGCCGCGTATAGCATTATTGTCTCGGATACAGCTTCGTATAATTTAAACTTACTGGTGTGCCGGATATTAGAATTGTTGAAGAATTTTTTCCAGGCTACACTGATAGCATTTTTAGCCTTTGTAAGTTTGTCGTTCGGATGCCTTTTTATATTTAAATTGCTTGTAAGCAAGATTCCTAGAAGTATTGTCAAACAAAATATTTGGTTGCTTATGTGGGGGTTCTCTAATTTTTTTTGGGTTAAAAATTATTGTAATACAATCCATACCGGTGAATTGTACGCTGACCTTGAATGCCCGATTATGCAATCCTTAAGATCTGCAGGCTCAACTTCGTCTTTAAGAGCCATGAGTAGGAGTAATATTTTGAATAGACAGGGGTATCACTGGTTGTTCTAATTTTTACATTTACTTCCCGCTGGCCTTTCTCTCAAAGCTTTACTGAACCTGGGGACAACTGGCACAATGTATAACCCGCTGGATATTTGGTCGAGTGAATTTCTCAGTTCGCCTCTTTGCTTTAGAGGGATCGTCATTTTATCTGAGACCAGTAGGCTATCAGACTTTGGAAAACACTACTTCTCTTGAGATGGTACCCTGATTAGATGCGTTGATTGAATGTTGAGCACTGATTTGAAGGATGTAGCGGTCAAAATTCGACAAAAGCTCCATTCCGGAGATCTCAACGCTGAAATACGAAGCGGACATTTCATGTGGAACAAGCTAATATCTTATATTGTAACTTTTCCTGAGGAACCGTCATGATTGTCCGTAATGCAGGGGTGTAGGTTCTGGGGGGGTTCGTTTTAGCTTTTTTAGAGTGCCCATTATTAGTGGTACAACAGCTAAAAAAGGTTGAAAATGATGTCCTTTTCCGGTCCACTGTAAAATACACGACTAACCTTATGTTCAAAATGGGACCATGACGAATGGTCTGTAAAGAGAGGTGTCCCTTAGAGATGGGTTTCCAGCAAATAGAAGTTTCACTGTATTATCAAAAATATGTTATAAAGAAGTGATTGTGCTAGAAATGCTGTATTACAACTCCTTCAAAATTTTAGTTTTCTGATATTTATGTGTATACAGGACGGGCAAAATACAAGTTTATGTTTAAAAATACAATAAAATGAACAAACAAAGGTAGTTTCCATGTGTTATGGCTTTATTAGTAAGAATAAACATTTCCCATTGTTTATAAAATACAACGTCGTTGTGGTCGTCGTGGCTGCGTCGACTGGCAGAGTAGTAGTAGCGTATCCTGTTAACACAATTCTCCAACACCTTGTTGCCGGTATCGGGCTATAGATGCCACATTGCTTGGATGACATATGCTTTAAGTACTTGAATCGTTTCCGGATTGTTGGCACAACATCGGTCCTTCACGGTACCCCACAAAAAAAAAAAGGCACAGCTCCGAGGAGCCCAATTGACATCTCCAAGACGGCTGATAGCAGGATTTGGGAATTTGGTGCGCAAGATCGACTGTACCATGGGCTGTGTGGCATGGCGCTGAATCTTGCATAAGCCTGGGGTCGTCCGAATGTAGTCTATGTCTTCAATTTCAGTTGAAAAAAAGTCGGTTAAAATGACTATAACGTTCACCGTTAACAGAAAAGTTGTTACCAGCCTCATTTTCGAAGAAAAATGGTCCAGTGATTCTCTTGGCACAGCAGCCACATTCTGATCTGAGCGACGACATAGACTATGAGTGTTATCCACTAGCATACCAGTCTCACGAACTTTTTAAGATGAAATCAAGGGGAAGAGACATCAGTTTACTATTTCATTGGATAATAGTATAAAAGTAGAAGGTAACCAACAAACCTTGAACGCAAAATAGCATAGCAATTAAGTCCCATGATAAGTAATATATAATAAAAGCCCATAAATTATGACAGTTATAGGTTCATAGACCTGCAGGCCTTGTTTACGAAAAAGTAGCGCGTTGATATTTCTAAAATATTTGACAGAGTTTGGCATCAAGCTCTCTTGTCGAAAATGCGTGCCTATGGTATCGATGAATCTCTTCTTCTGTGGATTAGAAATTACCTTTCCAACCGTTCAATTCAAGTTGTGTTGGATGGGTTCAAGTTCAAGTCTGATATCCACGAAAAAAATGCTGGTGTTCCCCAAGGCTCAGTTCTGTCTCCGACACTCTTTCTCATTTTTATAAATGATCTCTTGTCTGCTATCCATTCCTTCGCTCATGACAGCATCCTCAGCTTTTCATATTCGTTCCAAGAATCACGACCCCGCTTTTCGGCCGTAGAATTGGAACGGCAGCGTATGTTAATCACATTGAATTCCGATCTTGACAGCATAATTAACTGGGGAAAAAACAATAGAGTGGAATTCAATGCTTCAAAAACTCAATGCTGTCTGCTGTCACTCAAGCGAACCCTTGATAATCAGCCAGTATCCATGAATGCCGCTTGTGTCGATGAAACCGAAAAACTTTCCATCCTTGGTATGTGTATCAACACAACACTTAGTTGGAGCGATCACATATTTGAGGTCGCCAAAAATGCTGCGAAGTGTTCAGGTTTCCTTAATAAACATTTCGCCCCTTCTGATTTGGCTTTAATTTATAAGGCGTACATCCGCCCCAAGCTTGAGTATAACGCTTATCTGGATCTGGTGCCCCCAAGACCCCCTTGACAAGTAAACGATAAAACTTATGGGAGAAATTAGACTCGCTTGAACATCGACGTACCGTCTCTTCTTTATCGTTATTTCAAGAAACAATGCTCAAGTGAGCTAGCCAACTGCATTACTTCTCTCCATGAATCACCCGCAATACCCGTCTCGCCAGGAATGCCCGTCAGTATACCCTCAAGCCTACTTTCGGACGGACCGTTAAATTCAGAGACTCGTTCTTCAGCCGCACTGCACGAATATGTGATGCTCTTCCCAGCCTTACCGCAGATAATTAAGCAGATATTTAAGACCAACGTGCACAGGTACCTCCTCTCCTTCGGCCCATGCTGTGTCTTGACCCCGGACACATTATTATTAGCAACACCTTGAGCACGCGCAAATTATAAAAAAAAAGTTATTAATTTAAATGCTCAAGGGAAGAAACTAAAGCGCCTCAAGACGTTATGGCATATAGGCAACATGTAACCAAGGCAGCGGTTATTGATAAACCAGGGTTAGCAGTAAAAGCCATTATGATATACATTTTTCATACTCAATTCTGTTCAGTTATTCACTCGTCCGCAAATTAAATCCCTTAGGGGAAAGAAAGCATGGTCCTTTTCACTTCTAACTCGGTGTGCCCGATGAGGGAATCTAGAACGCTTGGGAGAAGTGATGTTCCCCTTTAATATCTCGTATCCATAAACTGTCACAATCAATCTGAAGTGTTTTACATTGCTTATGCCCATCGGCTTGTTAAACGGGGGCACTGAAGAATCTCACAGCTTGTGTGCAAACTGTGGAGCAAATGGGTTTTTAAGAAAGTTAATTTTTCACTTAAGGCCTAAACCCGTAGAATCATGTACAGCTCACAAGCGCTAATGAAAATAATGCCTGAAACACAATAGTGCGCTGCGCCAGCCGACTTCATCTTACGGAGATTAAATACTCATTTCATCAGCGATTCTCTCTCTCTCATCTACTAGATGAAAAATATTGCCGCCTTTCTGCATACACTCATTTGAAATGACCTTTGTCGTTAAATTATTTTTAATCAGCTGTTTTCATTTCTCAAATGACAGTTGACACAAAATACTCTCCATTTGGAAGAAAACTCCCAATCTGGGAGAAAATCTCTCTCACAGCGTACCCATCTGTCAAAAAATATACAACATGTTGAATAATGATGTGCGATGGACTACGTTTTACGTTTTATTACTATCCTCTAATCTCTCTCATTATTCACTGACGCAGGTCGACGCTGTACTTTGTGCTTGGCCATTGAATTGTGTGCGTTGAAAGCCAACGCCAGCGCAAACGCACTATTGTGTTTCAGGCATAACAGAGACAAGAAATGCGACCCACAAGTGGAATGCATTACGACGGATGGCATTAGCCAACTTTTAACTTTTTGTGCTGCTGACAGATGTTTCCATGGAGATTCATTTGGGTGCTTTTTATGAGTTATGTTACGATATTTTAGGAATGAATGAATACGTTTTTAAATTTGTTTAAAATTTTTGTTGAATAATTCCTAATAATTCTGGAACTTTAAAATTTCGCACGCAACGTCCTCAATGGCTCGACTATTTGAGGTGCGCGATAAAAACGTTATGTGGGATCTAAACGCACACACGCAACGGATTCTATGGGCTGAGGCCTTTAAACATTGCAGTCTGTATTAAATTATTTTTTTAAAATTATGTCCAGGATGTTTACAAAACAGACGTGAGCAAAAATTGTAATAACTTTTGGTAAGATAGTGCAAAATTTGAACAAGGCGTAATGAAGTGCCTTTACTGTTAGAATTTTATATATATATTTATATTTTATGTATTTAGTCATGGGGATAGAGTACTTAAGAAGTTATTGGCTTAGCTAGGAACAAAAGCTAGCATTAATGTGAAAATTGAAATGTGGCGTTGTGCGTTTTATCGTAAGCCGAAAAAATTGTCCTACTATCTGCTATACATCTCGAGAATTATGTATCACGTGAAGTCATTTGTTCCAAGTGATAACAATTGCGTTTCAGTTGCTATACATGCTGTCTTTTTTAACTTTCTTTCTTAAATTCAGACTCGTTTTCCTCAAAAATGTGGGCGTTTGAAAAGGGGGCGCCCTTACGTAAATTTAATAATGTTTATATTATTTATTAACTTCGGGAGCAAGAACATCATCGTATATTTTTGTGAAGTATCTCTCAAAACTTAAGTCTGCCAAGCATTTTTTGTGCGTGAACGCTAAGCACCAATTTGTCGTCGAGCAAATCGAAGCTACAAAAAAAAGCGAACGCCCCTATTCTCATTCGGTACTGTTTAAGATAACATCAGGAAAAATCTTCCACCTCAAAATCTCACAAAGTTAGCTATGTGAAAAATGTTTTTCGCGCACTTCGAGCAAATGTGCACCAGCGACCTTCGAAGTCCGTTTGAAATTGGTTCCTGAACTCCAATGAATCAACCACGCCTAAAATGACAAGGAAAATAAGTAAAAGCGTCCTTCTCTGAACGACGCTATAGTTAGACTTGTCTCCAACTTCTGCAGTAACCACTCGTATTGTGCGGTCTTTTCTTGCCTCACGAGTGAGGGGAAACTAAGAAAATTCGAATGAATTGCAATAAAAGGGTAGAATCAACCCCATTTTATCGCGTAGTTTAAAAAATAAATCAATTCTCAAATAGAAAAGTTTCTTGCGAACATTGCAAGATAAATCGGTGCTAATCGAGGAGCATGAAAACTTCCTCGTAATCGCAGAACTTAAACACACAATTTCATTCCAGTACGGTGGAAGCACTCAATAGATTTTTTCTCTCTGGACAACTCAGGTTGACAGAATGTTGTGGAGAGTGTGAAAAGTCGATTCAATTTCGCAAACTTGACATTGGACTCCTCCTTTATGGAGTTATGGAAGTGTTCAGAATGTGGATTTATATTATTTTGACGAATGCTGCGGGTAGACCACATACACGTGCATGTGTTTGACGGGGCAATTAGTTGACTGAATATTTTTTACAATAATTTGAACTTCAGTGTTCCTTTATATAAGAGAATTAAAGGACATATATTAAAAGACTATATATGATTGGAATGAATTAATTAATGTTGGGAACCTCATCATTTTTACCAACTCAACAAGGTAATTATCGTCTCAAATGAAGGACCCTATGTTCATATCACTCATTTTAAAAATAGTGTCTCCTGTAGGGGCTTGTTGACTGAAGTTTAAGTACTTCTCTATCCAAAGAAAAAGAGGATACTTTGAACTGACTTGATTTTAATATTTAAATATTCTAAGTAAAAACCCAATAAACCTTGTTGATTTACACGTGATTTTCGGCCAAGGAGTATGGTCTTTTACTAAATACTTTCAAGTCACCTCATCGGATACACTGAAATTATACATCGGGACATTATTAATCGCTCAGGTTCATCCAAGTTTTAGGCCATTAAATATAAACGTTAATATATTTGTTAATCACTCTCAATCATCCCATTTAGGTACCTTCAAATCAAAACTAAAAAAGGGTCAATGAAACAATCAGTAAAAAAAAACTGTTTACAAAATTCCAATCCATTTGACTCCAGCAAGTGAAGTCGTAATTTTTTTCCTGGCCTTGCGGGACATTATTAATCACTCAGGTTCATAGTCTCCCGCAGAAAGGTGGTTCCAGGTGGAGGCAGACTATTTTTTTTGTTCATCCTCAATACTAATTTTTCCGGAACGTCGGGTGGGGGTGGGGGGGACTATTAATTTCGCTCTCAATTAATAACGCAGAAGTAAATGTGGTATGGTGTTGGACTTTTACGTACGTTATCAGAAGCAATTATGGACACTTTGGGATTTGAAAATTCTTCCTTCTTCTGTCTTTCGGGTCTGATACAAGCATAGTTTAGATATACATTTACTTTATAATACGCAAATAACATGGGTTGCACGAGATTGCCATATGCTTGGCTTCTACACCATCCACTCGTATTGTGCATGCTATTACTCAAAGACGAGTGGATGGGACCTACAGTTTTATGGCTACGATTTTAAAGCTTTGACAGTCTGTATCACTCATTGAGCATTGTCAGTCCGTCGAGCCGTAGTGAAGCCGTTAATTATGAGAGTTGCTAAATTCGGGGACAAAAACTGGCATCCCGGGTGTAAGAGCCAACGCACCAGACCACTGAGCTAACTCAAAAACATCCTTCAATTGGTCGCCGTTGGGACATTGTGACTTGCAACTGAGACTTTTATTGATGACGAGCGAATAGAATTCTACCCCCATCCAGGCTACAGTCCGAGGCAGACCTGGGCCTAGCTTCTCAGCAATCACTTGTGTTGTGCGTGCTATTGTTCTCTCACGCGTGGAAGGGACCTACAGTTTAATGCCGACTCCGAACGGCCAAGTTTGAGAAGCTTTTTCTAGACAGGAAATACTCTTTGAGCATTGTCAGTGACTCGAAAGAGGTGGAACCGTGATATATGAAAGGTGGTGAATTCGGGTATCGAACCTGGCACCCTGTGGGTAGGAGTCGACGCACTAACCCACTACGCTACGGCGTTAAAGTATTTATGGGATATTAATTCTTTGACGTTAGGCAATAAGGGCTGAAAGACAGAAATTTAAGTTAATATTGGTCATATATGCATTTTTCAGTATTATACTAAAGCCTAAATTGTTATAATGGAAAGCAGCTCTGCTAGTATTAAGTCATTAATTCCAAGCAAACGATTTATGAAAGAGAAAATTGAGTTTAAGCCAATCATAAGCCTGTAGGGGAGTTTACTCAAAAAATAAAAATACACGATGACAGCTCTCAGTTCCAACGCAAGTAACATACTCTCAGTCAGTCTTTATTCATGTTGTTAACATGCAGTTGAGCACTCCATGCAACTGCTAAGCACAACTTCTTTTGATGGTAGTTCTAACTTTGTGTCTTTTGCAGAAGTGAATAGTATAATTTCTTGCTCAAAAACAAATAAATCATCTGGTTTTGATGAGTTGAAAAATGTATATCTGAAACATCTCCCTAAAAAATGTGTTCAATTTCTGCAAGGTCTGTTTAATAGCTGTTTCAAGCTCAGTTATTTCCCCTTAGATTGGAAATCTGCCAAAGTTATCCCAATCTTGAAACCGGGTAAAAATTCTAGCTTGCCTGAGAGTTATAGACCGATAAGTTTACTTAGCTCCTTGAGCAAATGCTTCGAGAAAATAATTAAAAATAAATTAGTGACGTTCATGAATTCTCACAATATTTTGCCTCCTGAGCAATTCGGATTTAGGGCACACCATAACACAACCCAACAGGTTCACCGTATCTCGAATTACATCAAAAGAAACTTAATTGAAGGTAGGAGTACAGGTATGGTATTGATTGATGTGGAGAAAGCTTTTGACACAGTTTGGCATAAAGGTTTGCTGCACAAGCTTATGTCTTTTAATTTTCCTATTTACCTTGTCAAGATCATTGATTCATTTTTATCTGAGCGCTCTTTTAAGGTGTCCGTTAATAACGAATTTTCAAGCGAGTACTCAATCGTTGCAGGTGTTCCTCAAGGATCTGTGCTTGGCCCTATCTTATACACTATTTATATTTCTGACTACCCAGAACTTAATAATTGTCAATCTGCTATGTTTGCTGATGATACCTGCATTCTCTCATCAGATGCCTTTGGTTCAAATATTGTAACCAATCTGCAATCTGCTTTGGATGTTGTACTAACGTATCTCAGTAACAATAAGATTAAAATAAATGCTTCAAAGACTCAGGCTGTCTTTTTTACTAGAAAAAGAAAAGCCTGTTTCTTACCAAGCAACAAACTTCAAATTAACGGAACTCAGACTGAGTGGAAAGACAGTGCCAAGTATCTTGGTGTACACCTGGATAAAACATTAACATTTGGCTTACATATCCAACAAACGATACGTTAGTTAAATGCTAACATTAAAATTCTCTATCCGTTTATAAATCGCAAATCAAAGCTTAGTATTGAAAATAAATTGATAATTTTCAAGGTAATTTTCCAGGCAATATTGTTCTACGGATGTCCCGTTTGGGGAAAACGTGCAATCAGCCATATACGCAAACTGCAAATTTGTCAAAATAAACTGCTGAAAATGATATTTGATCTCCCATGGCATTTCTCTACTGAAGAGTTACATTTGTTGGCAAATGTTGAAAAAGTCCAAGCCAAAATCTTAAGACTATCAAATCATTACAATATGTCTTGTAGTTTGTCTGATAATCCTTTGATTTCCAATCTAGTCACTTAAATGCCACCTTACTTATTATCACAGATTACTATTTATATCTCATTACTCTTGTTAACATTGGTTTTTTGTTCTATTTACTATATTTTTTATTATTTGTTATATATTATATATTATTTATTACTTATTATTTATTATTTATTGTTTGTTATTTATTATTTATTATATTTATTTAATATTTATTATTTATTATATTTAATATGTTTGTTATCTATATCAAGTTTGGTACTGGTACTAATTGTAATGGAAATCAAATATAAGTTCAGAAAGTCGGCCATCGCCTCCCCTTCCGTCATACCTAGTATCTAGGATATATATTATTTCGTTTCTTTTTTTTTTTGTTTTAATGAAGGTTTTTCGGTAGCTTTTCCTTCTAAAATCCTAATTAATTTATTAATATATTTTCTTGCAATTTATAATAAGTTTTCAGTAGTAAGGTAGTGTATACCGTATCTCTGTAAATTGTGCAATGTAGTTTTAAGATAAATGTACTTTTTAGCTACAATAAAGAATCAAACTTCATGTTGTTAACATGTATATATATAATAAGATGATGCTAGTGGAGACTTATCAGTTTAAACACCCGATAGTATGGCATAGCACATAGCCAATGTTATTCATTTGAAGTTTATATGGCAATAATGTAATAAATACAGTGGTCTACTAAAGTTGATATACTTTTAAATTTTATTTGCCTACAAACCCAAACTCAGTTTCATGAATTAAGACCTTTTTGCCTACCGTCAAAGAATTAATAATCCTTATAACACACCTAAGTTGTCAATGTCCGGTGTCCTCGTGCTTATACTTAAATAATTCACACTACAGCCATTTACACACGGTAGGTACTGAACTAACCCACTGCGCCACGGTTCAAAACTAATCTTTGCACATTAAAGCCAGATCAGACTTGTAATTAACTTTTAGTGAATCCATCTCTAATCACATTCTACTCATACTCAAAATCTGAAACACTCGAAGCTATGTTTTCGAAGTCGGTAATTACTATAACTTGAGAATAATATTAGCGATCAGTTCGAAATTTGTATCACAAACTGGATGCATCTGCTTTGCTGGGTGATTTAATCATGAAGTATGTCCGTACAGTGGGTCGCCATGGCGTAGTGGGTAAGTGCGTCGACTTAGACGCCGAAAGGCAAATAGATAAGTAAGTTTAGATTATTTTAGAGCACCTGCGAAGGGTCAGTAGGATAGATTTTAAGAACATGAATTGTTTAGATATTAAGATAGATTTAATCATTTTTGTCTAGTTTTAAGTATCATGAATTAAAAAGTATCATGAATTAAACTGTAGGTCCCTTCCACTCGTGAAAGAACAATAGCACGCACAACACGAGTGGGTTGCTGAGAAGCTAGGCCCAGGTCCGCCTCGTACTGTCGCGCCACCCATATTATCTTTTTTTTTTCTCAAATTGTATATTCATTACCTACACAAAATATGTTCTCTTTTATAGATGTAGTGTGTTCGGTATTTTTAGAAAAATTAAAATTTTCTTAAATTCAGGTTAGGTTAGGTTAGTGGGAAGGCATGGTGTAACCACGCCTTACTGTGGTCCCGGACTGGACACACTGTTATGTCCAAGGGGGATTTTAAGCCTCCTATTCCCTACTCGTACTCCAGGTGATCCAGGTGATAATCTACTACCATTCGCAGCAGTAACTTACTTCGTAGAAGGAGTTTGGTGGACCTTGCGCTGTTGAACCTCGGCCATAACATTCGGGTAGTCTCGCAAGAGTTCCTTTCTTTAGCTTGCTTCATGATTATGTCATCCATTTTCTTCTTGACGTTTGCCTGAGGTGGATCAATGCATGGGATTGCTTGGGATGGGTCAGCTTGGGCCCCTTTCCTGGCAAATTCATCTGCTATCTCGTTGCCTGTTATGTCAGTATGAGCTGGGACCCAGCATAAAGTGATCAAATGCTGCGTAAAAAGAACCTCGTGGCAGCTTGTATTTAACTTAGCTTTAATGTCCGCATGACAGCCGGTGATATTTCCAACAATGATATCATTTTGGCCGCTTCTTTGACCGTCAGGACCTCCGTTTGGAAAACATTGCCATGATCAGGTAATCTAATAGAGCAGTGCAACCTTAGGTTAGGTTAGGTTAGGGCTACTAGTGAATTCACCAGCACAGATAGACCATATTGATCCATTGTGATACCCATGCATAGTCAGACTACTACCACTGATTGAGTACTCCAGTGATAGTGCCGTTAATTTGAATCCAACGGAAAATGGTGACTGGACCAGCTTTGAAAACTAGATAAAAGCGTATTAACTTTGCTTTCACTGGGATTCGAACCGGGGACCCCGCTAACAAGGAGTAGGCACTCTAACAACTGTAACATCCAGTCGTTAGTGCAAGGTTAAGACTTCGGAGAAAATGCCCGCGCCTGTGCATATTTCCATCTGTATATATACCTCTTCGATCCATCTGTATATAAGTTAATGTAACAAATTGTATTCGGTCCCGCGATTCACAACGTTAGCAAAATGTGTAACTTCGTCATTCCATCATGCACGCGCAGTCACAGGCAGCCACCCGCTACACCTGAGGGAACATCCGCAGATTGCAGACAGGAGATGTGTCAGCAGAATTATTAGTATTTAAGGTAGTGTAAGAAAAAAAGACAACAGTGCCGCGAATAAAAAATAATTTTTTTTTTTAAATTAACAAAAAGTAAAATTAATTTTTATTTACATGGATGGAGGTCGAGTTGTTGATGGGTTCATTAGAGTTCCATTTCTCCCTTGTTGGGAAATGTCACCTAAATGGTCTTTTAAAATCTAGAGAGGAAAGGGAATAGTCACTTTCGTTTTGTTCAATCTGTAATCTATCAAACACACATGCGTGACCCTAGGGGCTGGAGCGCAAGACTTTGAATTGGAAAATCTAGTCTTATCATTAACTAATGATCTCTTTTTTTCCTTTTTGATTTCTGATAGTCCAGTCATGAGCTGCAAGCTACAGTGTAGGTACACGACAAACCCATTTTTTGGACTTCGCGCAAATTTATTGTGTTGCACATATTTTCTTAAATTTTCATTTAAATTACATATTTACAATATTTTTGTTATATGCATATTCTTGATGTTGAAAAACTGGTATTAATTATTTTAATATGCCACAAATTTTTAGTTTTTTTTTTTTGCTTGGGTTGGTGAAAAGCTTCAACAAGACACTATGTGACCCGTGTCCACATAGCAGTGTCAGATTTTTATTGACTAAAAACACACTTCACTTTTGGTTTTTCTTTACTGCAACTAAGTTTCCTTATCTAGTAGCTCACATTTAAGGATATTTTCGTGTGTTGCAGGTAGACCTTCGGTAAAATCACCTGCCATGAACATCGTTAGGATGGTTTATTACTATTGCCCCAAATCGAGCGGTTTCGTACTCTGGAGTCGGCGTATTAAACGACTCATGTCCAAAGCTTGGAGGATGGCATTGTTACAATGACCACGAAGTCTGATACTTGTCTTTCGAGTGGAGTTTGTTATTTCTTCGTCGACGGTAGTTATCCCTTGTTCCCTTTGTATAAGTTAACACCAGATACATTCTCCATGCAGCAGTACAGGTACGTGACGGAATTTTCCGAATCTGCATCCGTACATCATCCAAGGTTGCACGCGCAGTCACCTGACTCCACACACCAGCAAGAGAGGAGTCGTCGCCGACTATGCCGTTAGCTGTCACCCGAGACACTTGTTTGTAGAAGTCTCTGTCTCCCACTGGTTCCCACATTTCTTTCCCACGATCCCAATACACCGTAGGTTAAGTTCTATGTAAGAAATGTTTGTCAGTTTAGTTCTAAGTTTGAGCTTGTTCCATAAAGAGGCTAAGCCTTTTTAATTAATACAAAATTAATTTATATCACAATTCCTGAGATACCAGGGAGCTTTCACAATATCCCGTATAATTTTGTTTTGAAAGGACTGAATAAATCCTCTGTTATGTGCTTTGGAACAACCCCATAGTTGTATGCCGTAAGTCCATATAGGCTTCAGTACTTGCTTGTATAATAGCAGTTTGTTGTACATGCTTAACTTGGAGTGCCTTCCAAGTAACCAGTACATTTCTCTATACCGGTGTTAGAGCTCATCCCGTTTGCTTTTCACGTGGGCCTTCCACTTGAGTTTCACATCGAGTGTCATACCAAGATATTTTGCTTCATTAGCGCACGGTATTTGTACAGAATTAATGAAAACTGGTAGATTTTCAATATTTCTGTATGCAAAATTTCTGTGCGTTGACTTGGTCTCATTGGGAGCAATGCGCCAGCGTTTTGACCATTCGTTTATTTTGTCCAGAGCTCGTTGCAGTTTTTCAGTTGAAGACTCAATTGAATTTCCGGTTGTCACGATCGCTGTGTCATCCGCAAATGTAGCCACAAGTGTCTCTAGTGTACAACAGGTACAATGTAGGGCCAAGGACACTCCCTTGAGGGACTCCTGCTCGGATCTCTTTAATCGGAGTATTCAGTTCCGTGTTTAATTTTAAATAATCTATTATCGAGATAAGATTCTAGTATCTTATACAAGCTTGTCGATAGGAACCTGCTTAGTTTGTATTTTAGGCCTTCATGCCAGACTTTGTCGTAGGCCTGGGAAACGTCAAGTAGGGCGGTGGATCAGATCTTTTTCTAGTTTAATGCTCCTTCAATTTTATTCGTTATTCTGTATGCTTGGTCAATTGTTTTTTCCCAAAAAATTCACGAATCGGCCGCCATATTGTGGTGAATTGACGAGCGTTTGAAATGTATTAGTGAAATGCAAGGGATTACCACTACATCTTCGTTGTGGGCTAGGGGTAAAAGTGTAACTCTCGCTGTGTTTTTTTGCAAGCGTATATACGCCTAAATTTCACTTTGCATGTAAAATACACTAACAACGAGTCCTATATCCGCTTAAGTTACTCATCATATCGTCTCATCAATCGTTATTTTCTGTGTGTTCATTCCTGAATTCATTGTTTAGGTTGCTGTATGTGGCTTACATTTGCAGGTGGGGTTGATGTATTAGGTTATTTTTAATTTTCTTGGCATCCATAAGTATGCAATTTTTGGTATACTCAGAGTGTCTCTGCTATACATTCCGTATAGCATTTGATGAACTTTTTTTTTATTTTATAATTATGAAGCGTTTTTGCTTTTAAAGTGATGGTCACGCTACTCAGTCACAAAACGAAGATTGTGACCATCAAAGATCAACCATCACCTTCCACGACTACACCCCTGACTTCTCAGCAATGCAACGATGAGCGTATTTATGTGCACTTATAAATTAAGCGTATATAATATAATAAATTAATAATAATAATAATATGGGTGGCGCGACAGTCCGAGGTGGACCTAGGCCTAGCTTCTCAGCAACCACTTGTGTTGTGCGTGCTGTTGTTCTCTCACGAGTGGAAGGGATCTACAGTTTAATGCCGACTCCGAACGGCGAATTTGAGAAGCTTTTTCTAGACAAGAATACCCTTTGAACATTGTCAGTGACTCGAAAGTGGTGGAGCCGTGAATTATGATATAGGTGGTAAATTCGGGTATCGAACCTGGCACCCTCTGCGTAGGAGTCGACGCACTTACCCACTACGCCACGGCAACCCACTATTATATAATAAATTAGAATATAATAAATTAAGCATATATAAACACAGCCAATGTTGCAATGTCAGTGAGACAATGACGTGAGCGCAGTGAAGAAAATATCACTCACACGACTTTCTCAACAGTTACGCATCTCTGTGGCGTCGTTGTGTCGAATTTCACGAAAAGATTTTGGCCTACACCCGTACACAACACACAAGAACTAAAGCCGTTGGACTGTTTTAAGCGTCGCCAAAGTTAGATGAGCTCAGAGCCAATATTGAACGTGAAATAGCTGGAAATTCGGACAATTTATGCGAAAAAGTGGTCGAAAATTGGATTCAACGACTGTACTTCCAACACGGTGACCTTGTGTTGGTCATGCGAAGGAAATTGAATTTCATACGTAATTGCCATGAAATGTTCTTGAACACATAATACATATTTTTTTGGATAAATTTATCCGTTTTTGTTTTGTTTTTGAAGCGCCCTTAATGAAAAACCCTTTATTTCTGGACGTTCCTTTTAGGTCTACACCCTCAAACAAACAAACCAGTAGAATTTTCGAAAAACAGGTGCATTTTAAGAGATCAATAAAAATGCCACCCATTTCACTGTCGGACAGGTATTCAAAGAGAGCTGATAAGAATTATGAGCTCAGACCAACACCAACTTAATTTATTCACCAATGTCATCCCCCTCATCGCCAAGAAAAAAGACTGTGTGGCAGAGGAGTGGAATGCTTTTAAACGATTCGCTGATTGATTTAATCTCTCGAGTTAGTCTAGTTTGAGAAAACACGATGAAAATAGACAATTTCATTGGATTCAGAACTTTTTTGAAGAAAAATAAAAAAAAAATACTGCACCCATCATCCACAGAATTGCTGACGTCACAATGCCTTTAGTCACACAAGCCAACACAATTCGGCGAAAACACAAAGAAAATAATGCCACAGCGCCACTAACACCAAGTACAAATCCTTAAATAACAAAACGAATAAATTTCATCACCCCATCTGGGGGCGGCGCCATCTGTCACCAAACACTGCGCACACATAGTAATCACTTATCATGTTGCACGTCCATAAACCATCACACTAAGATCACAGTCAGTCAAATAAACGCTACGCTGCCATCGATTACAAAAGACACATGCCGCTAATAGCCTGCCCAAAAATAATCCCTCGGTCTTTGGAAGTTGCAGAAATAAATAAAGCAAAATCAAAAAAACAGTGCGGATCACCCGAAAATAAACACGCCGCACCGGGGTGACTCGATGATACCTCACCGGGTGCGGTGGGCGGACAAGTCGATTACTGTCGCATATTTATTGGAAGCGCTCCTCATATCGGAGCTATGTGTGTGTATTGCGAGCTTGTTGTCACACAAATCCCTCTTTATTTTGCACGTAGACAAACCTTTCAAGTTTCGGGAATCCATGAATAATTGCCCGTCACTCGGCTGGGCGAGATGAATGACTCTAATCCCTCGAGGGTCCGTTGACATTGTTCGGCTGCCTTCGGCTGGGAAGTAGCCCAGGCTGTTGGTGGCCAGTTTCCAAAGGATTTTCGCCACTTTGTACTTTATGCAAGACACCAGCTTACGCGACGTGAAACACTCCTTCTGGTTCTGGTCGAGGAACTCGTCTCCCGGTGGCGCACTCGAGTTCTGGGCGGACACTGATAACGCGCCGACTAGCACCGAAACAAGGATGACACGGATCATCGCGGATTACAAGTCACACACAAGTCCTTTGAGACGATATAACCACGCCGCCCGATTGATGGACACTGGTCGGCGCTAATCGATGGTTTCGCCTTATAAATGCCTCTTATGGCTGCCGGATGAACTGGGTCAGTTTTATTAGACAATCGTCTAACTATAAAGAAACGCCACTGGTGCTTCAGGAATGAGAAGAAAATCCGATGCCAATCAAAGGCGGGCGCAACGTATGACGAATGTTTGCACCAATGTCAGTCGGAGGCCTGAAAAGCCGTGACTTTCACGTTCGTTTGTACCGCACATTGTGCGCGCTATGGGTGCGCATGGTGGTGCGGGAAATGGGGTGCTACATGATTTTCATTTCTGGAAAATCAAGGTCACTTGTGAGATTGAGAATTGAGATGAGTTTCTTTTGTGGCCTTTCAATCACCGGAGATCGGAGCTTTGGTGGCTGTCTGCAACAATTTGCGGTGCGTTTTAATGGCAAATTGCTGCAAATTTATTCACACCTGATCGTCTGTGTCCTGGATGTGCGATCACGTTGTCTGAGAAAGTATGTACTTAAGTATGCCTGAAACTGTACCGATTTTGTTCTTCATTTTGAAAGAGCTCAGGGTTAAGTTCACATTCGTGTGATTCAAGGCAGGGCACGGCCTTCGAAGGGAGCTTAACGTCCAACATTTGTGTACCCACTTTAAAGAAAATTCAAACTCCTACAGCTATACCGGCAAACAGCAGCATCTCGTGCTCCCCGACCACTGCAACTAAATCATTGCATTAAGTACACTGAGAAGTTCATTCGCCAGAATTGACCACAGGAGATGGGATAGACCTGAAGCACAACCCTTGATGGTCTTAATTAGTGCCTCAGATGTACCCAATTTGTCTGTTATAAGTCTTTCTCTTAGCTTGACTTCTTCTTCTTCTTTATTCGGCGCTCCAGTCCGGGATGGACTTGGACTTCAACCAACAAACCTCTTCAGCTGGCACGGTCTCTGGCTAGCTGTCTCCAGAGTCGCACGCCAAGTTGATTGAGGTCCTTCTCCTCCTGGGTGCGCCACCTTAAACGCAGGCGTCCTCTGTTGCGTTGTCCCACGGGTTCGGAGTCGAAGACTTTTCGGGCCGGAGCTGTGTTGTCTTCTCTTGCTAGCTGCCTACAGAACCATAAGTTGGTTGAAGACTCTTCGGGCCGAAGCTGAGTTTTCCATACGCTCTACATGGCCTAGCCATCTTAGGCGCTGGATCCGAAGACGCCTGACTAGACTCATGTCGCTTTGCAGTCCGTACAGTTTGTGGTTGAATCTTCTCCTCTAGAAACCGTCAACGCAAACAGGACCAAAGATCGCACGTATAGCTTTTCTCTCCAAGAGACTAAGGACTTCCTTACCCGCTTTTGAGATTGCCCATGCCTCCGCGCCGTACAGCGGGACTGCTATGACCAAGGTCTTGTATAAAGTCAACTTGGTCCTTCGAGAGATGGCTCTACTACTCAATTGCCTCTTGAGCCCATAGAAACAGCGGTTGGCAAGAGTTACTCTGCGTTTGATCTCGGTACTGATGTTGTTTGTACTATTTACTGCGGAGCCGATGTAGACGAAGTCCTTGACTACCTCGAAGTTATAGCTGCCCATTGTGACGCTCTGTCCAAGACGTCGATTTTCTTTGTCTTTCTTGCTGACAGCATATACTTCGTTTTGCCCTCATTCACCGCTAGACCCATTTTAGCCGCTTCCGCCTCAATGCCAGCAAACGCCTCATGGACGGCTCGCTGTGTTCTGCCAATCACGTCAATGTCATCCGCGTATGCTAGCAGTTGTACGGACTTCTGGAAGATCGTGCCTCTAGTGTTGGCGTGTGAGTCTTGCACGATCTTCTCCAGGATGATGTTAAAGAAGTCACATGACAGCGCGTCGCCTTGTCTAAAACCTTTTTTGACATTGAAGGTTTCGGTGAGCTCGCTTCCGACCTTTATGGAGCAGCGAGAATCCTCCATCGTCATCTTGCACAACCTGACGAGATTGGCATGAATGTCAAAACTAGACATGGCGTTGTATAGCTCGTCCCTATACACGCTGTCATATGCTGTTGTTGTTGAGGAGACTTATCCCTCGGTAGTTGCCCCAGTCAAAGGGGTCTCCTTTCTTGTGGATCGACAGGACAACAGATAATGGCTTCCGACAAACAGACTGCGACAGCACGTAATATCATAATAAATAAAATAAATAATAAATAAAAGTAAGGTCGAACGGCCAACAATATCGACAACATGGCATGCTTTAAATATCCTGGATGTGCGAACATTCAGGCGATCGACGTCGACTATGATCATTTCCTTGTATAAGCACTATTCAAACTTCAAAAGCTGCACCAACGAGGAGTTTTGAATTAGACTCCTGAGCCCCCCCCGGAGATTGGTAGAACCTACGAGAAGCAATTAAGTGAGTTACTCTCCGGTATTATATATAGCTGATGACGGTCCATTCCCTTGGAAGTCCATTGCTTTTGGAAGTCTCGACTTCTCTTCATCCTTGAGCTCTGTCTTTCCTCTTGGACTACGAATCCTTAGTCATCATCCACCATTATTAAGTCAGCACAGCTGGCAGCTGGGTCGCCGCGGCGTAGTCGGTAAGTGCATCAAATCCTACGCCGAGGGTGCCAGTTTCGTTACCCGAATATACCACCTTTGATAATTCACAGCTCCACCTCTTTCGAATCACTGACAATACTCAAAGAGTATTCCTGTCTAGAAAAAGCTTTTCAACTTCACCGTTCGGAGTGGGCATTATACCGTAGGTCCCTTCCACTCGTGAAAGAACAATAGCACGCACAATACGAGTGGTTGCTGATAATAGCTGCGTTTTTTTGCAAGCGTATATACGCTTAAATTTCGATTTGCATGTAAAATACACTAACAACGAATCCTATATCCGCTTAACTTACTCATCATATCTATCGCCGCTTAAGGAATAAGCGCGGATAAAAACAATGCTCCCAATCATTATTTTCTGTGTGTTCATTCCTGAATTCATTCATTCATTATTTAGGTTGCTGTATGTGACTTACACCTGCAGGTGTGGTTGATGTATTAGATCAATTTCAATTATTTTGGCATCCATAAGTATGCAATTTTTGGTATACCCAGAGTGTCTGTGCTGTACATTCCGTTTAGGTTTCGTAATCGATTCTTTTCAATTGATGAACATTTTCCTTATTATATAATTATTAAGTTTTTTTGCTTTTAAAGTGATGGTCACGCTACATAGTCACAAAACGAAGATTGTGACCATCAAAGATCAACCATCACTTTAAATGACTACACCCCTGACTGCTTGGCAAATGTCATAAATGTCGTCGGTGCTGCCAAGATCTTATGATGAATCCTTAAGCGCCGATGATCGTTTTTTTGTGCACTTCAAAATTAGGCGTATACACGCTTGCAAAAAAACACAGCTAATCTATGCCCTGGTCTGCCTCGGACTGCCGCGCCACCCATATTTTATAAAGAAAGTATGCTCGACGAGTGGAATCTCAGTATCCTCGAGAAAATATATCCCTTTGACTGTTCAAACTACCGACGGATATCAACCATATTATTGTTATTATTAACGTTGGCATCTACTACACTCGGATATTGGAGAAGGATACCCTCATCCTCTTCCTTTAAAGAGATTTCAGGTATAGAGTCGTTTTTTTAGGTTTCTGATGCCTGAAATTATTGCTTGAAGAATTTGGATTGTTAGGGTTGATTTTGAATCCCACGAAAGGAAACGAAGTCACACTTGTCTTGGAGGATGAACCTCCCTAATTCCCAACAAATCTCATCTCCTAGCGGTAGTAAGTAAGTGGTAAGTGTTCAACTGATGTCAAACATACAATCTGTGATATAAAATCATAAAGAGCGAGAATTTTAATATTTACACTTCCTCGATTAACAATTGGCACAAGTTGCAATGGCATCCGCTTGCCGTCAACGAATGAACATCTCGTCAAGAGATCAAGACAGGTGAAAGGAACCTCTCGCCCTCGTCGTCACTCACTTCTCCAACCCACAATCAGCTCTTAACTGTCCGCCATGGGAATTTAATCACGTGAGCCATCAGTCCCCACCAGAAGCCAATTGGACAGGTGAAGAAGTCAATGATTTTGCTGTGAACATTATGTCCATTACAGGACTAGTGCCCACCCAAACAAGATTTTCCCCGCAAAGCACTGCACCCACTTCCCACTCAGCCGACATCAGTGAAGTAGTTCGCCAATCCAAGAACGAAAGTTAGCCGCCAACAAGCTCGCCATACCCTTTCATGGATCCAAAGCAATAAAACTACACGAATCCAAGAGTCCTATCAACGTACACGGCGCCGGCGGCTAATTTTACTTGGCCTTCTATTTGTCTTTCTCCACAGACGTCACTTCTCCTGCAAGCCCTCTCCGTAGCTCGCAGACTCAGCGGATGAGAGAAACTATTCGCACAAGATGTGCGTGTACACAGATGACCCAGTAAATCAAAACACAATCAATAACATAATTAACTCATTTCGATGATCAACACGTTGCCGGTGATGAAGATGGTGACGCCGATGATGGACTGCGTGCGTGTGCTCTGATTTTCCGAGAAAATTGTTCCCTTCCCTCCAATGGCCTTTTCTAGCGAGGAAAATCTCAGAGATTTGTGATAAATGATATCGAAGGCGATGAACAATTGAATCGAAATCACCAGCAGAAGAACTGATGAAAACAGTGAAAAAAGTGTGCAATTTATTGGAATTCCAGTGACTTTACTGCTCTCTGGTGCGGACGGCTTCTGCTCCGTGAGCCGATTATCAATGGCAGTTAATTGGCGCTGGCTTAAGCACACTTTCGTCGGCGGGCGCCTCTGTAATGCCAATTATAACTGCAACCACTTATAGTGATTCCCTTGGATTGAGATCTTTTTCTGTGCTCCAAAAAGCATGCGTTCACCTTTTACAGATGAATCCAAGACGGGTGGCTAATTAAATCTAAAGAATGATGAGCTAATTATTATTGTCGACGAGGTGCTGCTAAATTAAATTTAATGGAAATGAATAAACATATGTTGACAGTATTGGCGTGACGTGACGATAATCTTAAGGGTGATTGGTGTGATGACGACAATGATGGGATGATGGTACGACAAAATAAAAAACAATAATCACGGCGAGGCACTGGCCACTGACAATGATCAAAAAATAATAACTATCCACAAACAGCTTCTACACCTTGGCCGGCCACTCGTGAAAGAACACTAGCACGCACAACACGAGTGGTTGCTGTACAAGCTAAGCCCAGGCCCTCTTCATGCTGTAGTGCCACCCATTTTTCA
Source organism: Eristalis intricaria (assembly GCA_964034865.1). Classification (NCBI taxonomy): domain Eukaryota; kingdom Metazoa; phylum Arthropoda; class Insecta; order Diptera; family Syrphidae; genus Eristalis; species Eristalis intricaria. The sequence goes on along the minus strand of OZ035873.1, from coordinate 105,203,627 downwards.
ATTATTATTAATGCGCTGTCGTATGATTTATTCAAGCTGGTACTAGAGAAAATACTGCGGAGGGCAGCTGTAAACGCGGAAGGCACTATCTTCTACAAGTCAGTCCAACTGCTGGGATACGTAGATGAAATCGTCTTCATCGAGCGTTCCCAGCGCGACGTAGTGGAAGCTTTCATGGGGACTTTACGAAAAAAGGCGAAACGAGCTGGTCTCAAAAGTCAATGAGGATATATGCGACTCGAAACCTTCCGTCGCAAAACACCTTGGACAAAACATAATGATCTAAGGCTACAATTTCGAGGTAGTAAAGGAGCTTGTCTACCTCGGATCTCCACGAACGACATCACAGTGGAGGTCCAACGAAGAATCGCCCTTGGCAATCTCTTTACCAGGATGCCTCTTTACAAAACAACTCGGCCTATGATCGATCCCAAACGATCGCTTAGCTCGATCAGATTAAGCAGGCCAAACCCCAGATCTGTTATTGGCGTTTTAACAGGGCATTGTACCATCGGAACTCACGCCTCTAGACTAGGCCTTCCCTGCAATGATTTCTATAGAAGCTGCATGGACGAGGATGAAGAAGAAACTATTGAACACTTGCTATGTAGCTGCAGTGCTGTCTCATCCTGTAGATTCAGACTTCTGGGGCCCATTTCTTTGGCTGAACTGAGCAGCATCAAAATCAGCCCTGTTCTTCGCTTTATCAAAAGCACAGATTGGTTTGCGGAATAGGTGGCCTAAGATCCGCGTGGTAACACAATATATATTTGGGCTGAGTGTGTCTGCTGTTCGTATGCGCGGCAGTCAGCCACCTCAACCTATATAGGTATAATTAGGTTATGACTATAGCCAGTTGGTGGTTTTAATGAACTTGAAGTAGCTACTTACATATTTTCTTCTTGTCTCCGCAAAGGCTGGGACAGGTTCCGAGGTAGTGTAACACGGTTTGCATTGCTTCATGCTCCTCATCCATGCAGCTTCTGCAGAAGACGTTGTAGGGTGCGCCAAGTCTTCTGGCTTGGTTGCCAATTAGGCAGTGGCCGAGAGGAGAGCTCTAGTTCTTGGTGGATCTAGTGTAGGCAACATCGTTTTCGATGAACTACAGGTGTCCAATTCCGCCCATCTACGATTGGTATTGATTATGGCGTCTGTTAATTGCATTGTTTTTATCGCTCTCATTGGGGTAAGGTTTCTCCTGATTTTGCGGCAGTGGTAAACTCGCCTCCCTTCTTGCTAATTCGTCGGCTGTCCAAGGGAAGGAGATTGAGTAAGATTTCGAGGTCCGCAGTGGGTGTTGAACTGAGTGCACCTGCGATACAGATGCATGCCGATCTTTGTATTCAGCTTATCCTGATAAGGTTTTGCTATGTTTGTAGTGTCTTCCAACACACTAGTCCAGTACTGGTCTTATGGAGTACTAATGTGGTGGATTGCTATTATCGTGTAGAGCCAGTGTGTTGTTTTCGGTCGGATTCCCCATTTCGGTTCGACTATTTTTTGCAGGTGTAGAGTGCAATCGATGCTTTCTTGATCCGCTTCTGAATGTTATGCCTCCAGTTTAAGTTGTAGGGCTGATTCCATTGTGTCATTTATGGTATCTGGAAATCTCCCTGTGATAGCTAGTGGATAAGACTCCCCATTGAGGTGTGCCAATGAAAACTCTTCTTACTGTATTATGGTTGCCTCGATGAGATTCAATTTTTCTGTTATGCATGACATTGCTTATCCACTCTTGGATCCAGATTTCAACATCCAAGTTTCGTCGAGCGTTTCCTATCGCTTCGAATTAAACGTTGTTGAAGGCCCCGTTCTCATCTTACAAAAATCCGTACAACTGCTATCATACGCGGATGTCATTGACGTGATTGGTCGAACACAGCGAGCCGTCAATGAAGCGTTTGCTGGTATTGAAGCGAAGGCGGCCAAAATGGGATTAGCGGTGAACAAGGGCAAAACGAAGTAGCAAATACGTCATCGAGAAAGGACGCACAACATCGACGACTTGGCCAAAACGTCACCATAGGCAGCTATAACTTCGAAGTAGTGAAGGACTTCGTCTTACTGGGCTGGCAAGTAAACAGTACGAACAACAACAACACCAGTACCGAGATTAAACTCAGAATTACTCTTGCCAATCGCTGTTTCTTTGGGATCAAGAGGCAATTGAGAAGTAGAGTCTTCTCTCGAAGGACCAAGCTAACATCATATAACACCTTGATCATCCCTGTCCTGCTCTATTGTGCGGAGGCATGGACAGTCTCAAAAGCGGAAGAAGAAGCACTTGGCATTTTCGAGAGAAAAGTTCTGCGTTCAATATTTATAGAAAAGTTCTGCGTTCAATATTTTACGCAGACAGGACGCGTTTATGGTTATTGGAGAAGAAGATTCAACCACGAACTGTACGGGCTGTACAGCGGCATGAGCCTATCCAGGCGTCTACGGGTTCAACGCCTAAAATGGCTGGGACATGTAGAGCGCATGGACAACACTGCTCCAGCCCGAAGAGTCTTCGACTCCGAACCAGTGGGACAACGCAATAGAGGACGCCTACGGAACCGATGGCGCACCCAGGTGGAGAAGAACCTCAATCGACTTGGTGTGAGCAGTTGGAGACAGCTGGCTAAAGATCGTGCCAGCTGGAGGGGCTTACTGGTTGAGGCCCAGGTCCACCCAGGACTGTAGCGCCACCAGAAGAAGAAGAAGAATGCCGAGTTCTATGTCCAGGAAATCTACTATTGTGATTACTAGACAGTGTAGTGCTGACTCAATCAAGTAGCCGAAACTCACTCTAACTTGAACAAATTATGGTATCCCGTGACAAGTCCACTTAGGGGGAGTCCTCCATACACCCCTGCCAATCAGCGGATTGTACTCTAAGGACATGCATCCTACTTTGTTTTAACGCACGACCTTAGATCAGCATCGCCCATGTGGTGTTAGGACCTAACAGTTAGGTGGTGCCAAGGCATGGAAGTAATAAGCTTCGTTTAGCACACACGTATTCACAGGCCGCTAACTGTGAAAATGTTATAAAAATGCTGATAAATGAAAACGATGGTGAATAGAAGTGAAAGTTGGATATCTCTTTATTCCCTTATCTCTGTTCTTGTTAAAACTTGGTTTCACAGTCGCGTCCATCATGGATGGAGTCAATCAGAGTCTCATGCGCGAGGACAGACATTTTTTCTGCATATGATAACGTTCAAAACAAATAGTCCCGACCTTAGAATGTCCAACCGGGCCCTTTAGGATGTCCAATATATCTGTTTATTGGACATGGACATGTTAATCAAAAAAATAAAAATTTAACTTAACGTAAGCAACAAGTGCGTGCCTTGTATAATTCAGCTTAACGTTATGCTTGCTTTACATACAACAAATGCGACTGGCCCTCTATGAAGCGTTAGAAAACATCGTACTCGGTCATTTTCTGTGTTTGCACAAGTTTCATTCGTTTTTAATATTTCCGCATTAGTTAACTTTTATCACTTTGTTTTATCTGATTTTCGTAAAGTTTCTATAGTTTGGAAAAAGAGGGCAAATTTAAATTAAATACATTTATAAACAAAATAAATCTTCCTTTTTATCCAATACACAAACCTCATACACGCCATCTATCACTGACTAGTAAGAAATGCCTTAAACTTGGTAAACTGTCATTGTTGCAATTTTCCCAACATTTGACAGATGTCAAATAATTTCTTGGTGCAGGAGAATCGCTGTAAAAGTCACATCAAATTAGAAGAAAAAAAAAATAAAGAGAAACAAAAGTTTTTCTGACAAAGAATTTTCGCTGTATTCGGTATGAGAAATGTGAATTAAGTAACAAATAAAGATCTATTCAATAAATTACAATAATCTTGAAATTTTTGCATGGACAGGATATACCGCTGCAAGATGTCACAAACAGGCACTCCAGCAACAACAGCACTCCAATCAACAAATTGTACAAAAGTCTTCATCCAACGCGATTACAGTGAAGGAACATCTGTTAAATTCCACACAAGACTTCCCAGCGAACTGGAGGGTCTTGTAAGTATCATTATTTGGGGATTATGTGAACAATGCAATGAACGCTGTGCGTCCTTGTCAAATGGGTGTAGTTCGGAATCCACTTGCAAATAATATTGAATACAGAGGCAGTGTTTTTTTTATGAACAAATTCTAAATTTAGAATCGGGTCAATGGGGCTCATTGCGATTGAAAGTTTTGTGAGTAATAGTTCTGCCTTATCTGGAGATATTGATTTTGATAGTTTAGTACAAACCTTATGAAATATTCGAGGAAACTGTTCCGGTGGCATATTTATTCCGTTTCTTGGGGACGCTTCCACAACGACGGAGGAGAAATCTGTTCATTGAATTCCCCTGGGAAATAAATAATGTCTAGCTCTAGAGATAGATTTCTCTGCCAACGGAGACACGTATTTCTTCATGGTTACCTCCCCTGGAAAGAGTAGTGGGGCGGATAAAATTTCACCTGCAGCACTTGGCGCACAGTGATAAATGGGCGTCGTGAGGGTGCTTTTACAATTCTTGTTTACTTGTATTTATTATTTGTAGTATTCCGTAAATTTGTTTATATTTTTGTTTAACGAAGACTGGTTCGTTTGTGTTTTAGTTTTGCCATGTTCGAAGTGAAAACAGACGACGGCGATGCTTTCAGCTGACTGCGCAGACCGTGAAGATTTGCACAGTCGACTGTCTGTTCAAATATTCAAGTTCAAAGACAAGTGAAACGGAGTGTTTAAGTCGCGAAGGCTTCGCATTAGCTAACAAGGCGTTCTAACGGATATGTGCTTGGTGAATTGGTTTTGGACTTTTTCCATGCGTTCAGGAAACGTTATGAAGGAGGATTCCAAATTGTGGTCACACACGATATCAACAGAACATGGTGACTCAGTTGTGTAGAGCACAACATGTTCGTCAGTATCTCTCCTAGCCGACGCCTTCTTTGCAATTCGAATTTTTAACTGAACACCGAAGCTTCTCTTTTAAGTATTTCGATTACTTGCAAACGAAGTTGGAGATTAAAGAATGAAGGCATCCTAGGCACGGATTAGAAGTCTTGGGTGAATGTCTTGAAACCAGTTATAAGTCGTTAAATTCATTTCAAGCACAATAATAAATGCTTGATATGTGAAATGAATGAGTCAACTTATTTGAGATTCCTCGTGTGAGTATTAGAGCCATTTTAAGACAGCCACTTACAGACGTGTACTCATAAGAAAATATGTTAAATTACACCAGATTGATTGCGGAATCAAACTCATCCAACTCATGTTGCATAGCAACATCGCTCACTACTCTATGGCAACCAGAAATGAACTATCACAGAGATGCTAGACTTCTACCTCTCTTGACCCTTAAGATTTTTGACAACTGTTTTTTTATTACACGTTCAAAAACTTGACCAATCAGAGGGCGGCTTTTAGGTTATTTCGTGAATAACCGTAAAAAATTCATGACTATCTGTCGAAAAAGTACTCAAATTAATCGATGGACTAAGGGGCAATCAGCTGTGATGTCGGCTATCTCTGTAATACTTAATTTCTAATGGCAACTATACGACTTTGTACACTCTTTTCCTTTCAATTTATTAACAACTGTCGGACAAAAATAGAGGACACCCTCGTCTAAGGTGGCGCATCGAAGTGGAGATGAGGCTCAACCAACTTGATGCGCGCAGCTGGAGGCAGCGCGTCTGAGATCGCGTCAGCTGGAGAGGCTTGTTGATTGAGCTCGAAGTCCAGCCTGATCTGTACCAAAGAAGGAAAAGAAGGTTACTGGGTAAATGCGTCGACTCCTACGCAGATGGTGCCAGGCTCGTACCCAAATATGCCAACTTTCACAATTTACGGCTACACCTCTTTCGAGTCTCTGATATTGCGCAAAGTCGGCATAAAACTGTAGGTGCCTTCCACTCGTGACAGGGGACCTACAGTTTTATGCCGACTACTTCCACTCGTGCCAGGACAAATAGCAACCACAGCTACAAATAGCAAGCGCATGACATGTTTCTGAAAAGAATGTTCTAATTGAATAAACAAACTATTTCGTGATGTAGTTAATGTTTTTGATACTAAACAGTGGATATTCATTTTGTAGAAGTGCCGCCGCTGCAAAACCCGAAATGATCGCAAAATTTCTTTTTAACATGCTATTAGTTCACTGTCTTTTTGTATATCATTACTTATTGCTTCTTTGTAATAAGGGCATTAGTTTCTCCAAGTTCATAACTTGTGGACATTTTGATATCACATTACAACCTTGGTTTCTCAAAGATCATTTAAAATCCTTTCCAGTGAATCTAAAACCCCTACCAAACCATTACCTTATTCAGGACCTTTGGAAACCAACATAAGCGCTTAGCACACTCTTCCTGGGTACTGCAAGAGCAAGGCATTTGCAGATTGAGTTGAATTTGGTTTCTTGTCCCTCTTCATCTCTGCGACTCATACAGAAGTCATTACAGAGTGCACCAAGCGTCTGTGTGTGTGTGTCTATCGATTAAGGCTATTTGTTTGTTTATTTTTCTAGCTTCATTTTATATCTTCTCTCTCTTCAAGTATTTGATTCCGCCCATTCGATTAGTCTCGTTGGTAACAGCACGATAGCAACAACGATTCCATCCATCAATCATTAGTATCCATTTTAGTATGAACTTTCGATTTAGTTTTTAAGTTTACCTAACAAGAGGTAGGTTAGGAAAGACGGCAGGTAAACATAGGCCAGCATAAGCGCATTGTGCTACCAAGCGGATCTATATATTATACCATTTCTTCTTCTTTATTTGGCGCTACAGTCCCGGTTGGACCTGGACCTCAACCAACAAACCTCTCCAGCTAGCACGGTCTCTGGCTAGCTGTCTCCAGTGTCGCACGCCAAATTGGCTAAGGTCCTCCTCCACCTGGGTGCGCCACCTTAAACGCGGGCGTCCTCTGCTACGTTGTCCCACGGGTTCGGAGTCGAAGACTTTTCGGGCCGGAGCTGTGTTGTCCTCTCTGGCTAGCTGCCTACAGAGCCATAAGTTTTGTTGAAGTCCTTCTCCACTTGCATGCGCCACCTTTAACGCGGGCGTCCTCGGTGCGTTATCCCACAGGATCGGAGTTGAAGACTCTTCGGGCCGAAGCTGAGTTTTCCATACGCTCTACATGGCCTAGCCATCTTAGGCGTTGGATCTGAAGACTCATGTCGCTGTACAGCCCGTACAGTTTGTGGTTGAACCTTCTCCTCCAAAAACCGTCAACGCAAACAGGTTATGAAAGCCGCAATGAACTTTTTCGTGAGGTTCGTGAGGTATACATTCCTGTAGTCCTAGGCCTTCCTTAATTCGGCTAACCAAAGATATTCTGAGCTAACAAACTGTACTGGCGACGCACTCCGTGGGACTCGACTGCTACTCCCTGACTAAACATACACGTGGTCCACGTATTCACATTCAACGTTAGCCGGTACAACTAAGTACACTCGCTACAAAACATCAACGAACACTAGCTTTTGCATTAGAAAAATCCTTGAAACTAATTACAAATTCTCTCCTTTCAGGTTGAACGCCAAATTTTCGAGTCGACAATAAATAGGTTAAATGAGTTCTTCGCCGAAGCCGAGAAGGGCACCTGCAGTACATACTGCGAGGGTTGCATTGGATGCATCACAGCATACTTAGTATACATGTGCTCAGAGACGCACTATGAAAAGGTATGTTGATGCCCACATCTAAGCCTGGAAAGATAAAAATAATCGTTTACTTTTAATTAATTAGACGCTGCGTAAAATCTCCAAATTCATTGCTGCCCAAAACGAACGCATTTACAACCCCAAAGGCTTACAGGTCATCGATCCCACATACCGGGGATTACGTGTCATAGAAATTTCCATACTCGATCGTCCCGGACGAACGTGACTTCCGCTTTCCCACTCCACAGAGGAATTCTTTATGTAACGTCTGGTAAAACTGATCTTTTCTCCGTTCTTTTTTCACTGATTTCCTTGTTCATTCTATTTGTTTGTCTTCGGTTTGTATTCTTCTTCTTCACGTAGAGTAGCAGGGATCATTATTCATAGAATGTTGATTTTAGATTGTAAGGCAAATGTAAAATTGACCAGGGAACATTTGTAAAAGATGTCGGAAGAATTAGTCTTCAGTTTTCGATGACAGTCTTTTGCCAGAAATATAACAGAGTTAAAGTAAGAAACATTAAGCGTTTTATAACAATTTTTTCGCGTCTGCATATCAATCACTCATACATCCATTCCGCTAAGGATTTATTTTCGATAAATTAAACTGTGTTTTCATTATTTTTTGAAAAAGAAACCAAATTCTGAGGAGCTGGGAAATTCCACAAAAGAAAGCAACCAAATACTAAAAAACAATCTAAATAAATATAATCATAACATTCAAGTGTATAAATCGCACCTTCAGCGTGCGCTTATTTAACGGGTGTAATCACTTTTCAATGTTTGACTAACAAATAAACTCGATTTAACCTAACTATGTGCATGTGGCACAGGCATACAATTATTCCAACAGCCCACACCCCAATAGAGGCCTTTCCGAACTGTGCAAACCCAATTTATGTTATTTGCATGCTGAACTGCATTATATTTCTGTCGAATCTTTGCTCAGAGTATAGGACCACACACACACCCAATTAGAAATGTTCCAATCGTTTACCATTCGGTTTTCAATTTTTTTAAGTACAATACAAAGTAAATGTTATAACTATTGAAATATATGTAAACATTAATTATAAAGAAAAACAAAAACAGTAAGAAATGTAATAAATAAACATGTTCATAAATGTAACTTTGAATTGACATTGATATTTATAAAATAAAATTTACTTAATAACAAGAAATTTTCTTTTTTGACACGTCAACAACATTTTTAGCCCTTCAGTAGGTCCGTGGTCTATGATCGTAGGCCGACCTTATGCATTTTTTAATACATGCAAGTGAGTTGTTTTAGTTCAGAATTTATTTTCATTGTATTATGAATAACACAATGAAACTTCTCTAGAGCGGACAGCAGTGCGACCATCATCTATTAGTGTCCGTTCTAAAGGGGTTGAAATACACGATTATGTTCTTGCCAGGACCATGACAAATTGTCCGTAAAAAGAGGTGTCCCCCCAAATAGGAGTGTGTTGAATATAACAACAATAGTATGTGTTGAATATAAAACATTAAATGTTTTTCTACATTTAGAATATAATTTGAATACATTGAAAGCAGTAAAAAACGTCTACGACTATAGACAACGCGATCCGTAGGCTTAATGCCGCGTTTGCGCTGGCGTTGGCTTTCAACGCACACAATTCAATAGCCAAGCACAAAATACAGCGTCGACCTGCGTTAGTGAAAATTAAGAGGGATGCGAGGATCGTAATAAAACGTAGAACGTAGTTCATAGCACGTCATTATTCACCATCTTGAATATTTTTTGACAGAGGGGTGCGCTGTGAGAGAGATTTTCTCCCAGATTGAGAGTTTTCTTCCAAATTGAAGCTTAGCACAGCGGTAAGTAATAAACCCCTGAGTCTAACAGTCAGTCTCAGTCCGACAAAGCGGTGTCCCTCTTGTGGGAACGTCGTGGAGTTTGTGCATTAAAACCAAATCAAGTGGATTGTTTGAGATTAATGCTAACGTATCTAGTTTGAGACAACCAGAAATGAAGTATTACCGAGAGACCCGACTTCTACCTCCCTTTCCCCCTTCAAATTTTTGACAAGTGATTTTTTTTATGTCGTTTTCTCAATCCAAATCACAGGACAGAATTCACGTTTTTCCGTGAATAACCGCCAAAATCTGCCAAAAAGTCTCTCAAATTAGTCCATCGACGCAAGGGGCAATCAGGTGTGAAGTTGGCTATTTTTGTAATACAGTAATCCTCAGATAATTGGGGCTCGCTTAATTGCGTTAACCGTTTAACCAATCGAAAAACTAAGCAAATAAGAAATTCCATAAGCAATGTACATAGCTTTTCCAGTTTAAACACGCACCCCGTTAATTGCATTGAATTAAGTTAAGTTTTTCATAAAACTGCATATCAAATCTCCTGGATAATAGAACACACGCAATAAAAATAAATGTTTGTGCTTTCAGCTTAAATAAAATCAAGCAGAGTTGAAAATTGTCAAATTGACATGTGCTTACGGCTTAAAAAAATCCAGAAGAGTTGCCAAGTCAATTGTCAATTTGGAATCAAAAAGTTTTGCGATTGCTGCGGATTGACCTGAATAATAACATATTTGGATGAATAATTAGGAATGTACATATGTCATACCTTGTATTTATTAGATTAATGATTACGCTTGAATCAATTTCGTGATGTCCATTTCGATGTTTAACAGGCAACTATGAACAAACAAAAAAACCTCACATTCTTTAAAGCAAAGGTTGCAAATAATTACTGAAGCTACGGAAAACAACAAAAAAGTGGATTGTGTGCTAAATATGGATGCTGCTGGGCGACGCTGAATCGGATTATACAGAATCAGGATACCATTCTTCAAAAGTCGATGACTTGTAATCTGACAAGAATGACGAAGACTTGCAAACGACTCACGAGTGGAGCTTTTCCCCAAGTGGACGGAGCTATTACAGTTTAGCTTAACCAAATACAGTTTAGCTTAACCAAATAATATAGTTTCTTCAAACATGGTTTTGGAGAATGCAAAACAGTTTTTCTAATTTTTAAAATAGGCTTTATTGGGTTTTGTTGGTAAATAAAGCGTTTTTTCCTTTATTGCAATTAAGCGGAGTTCTTGTAAATGCGTTCCTGGGTTAAATGCGTCTAAATACAGTACATTCTCGATTTGTGCAACTAATAAAAACAAGCGTAGTTGCAATGACCGACGTTGTTGCAATAATCGCGTTTATATTTTTTTAAGTTCAATTCAAAAAGACAAGGAAAATCAACACTAATATGTAATAAAAATAAATAATCTAGCAAATGTGTATATTAAACGTAACCAATTTTTATTGAATCTTTGTTTTGGGAGTAAGAATCTTGACCTCGAGTTCACTTTCATAACATAATTCGACTGATTCATTTTTATAAATGGTTTCACGTACCCAATCGTTTATGTCTTCATTTGTAATAGATTTGCTACAGGAAAGGTTATTTAAGAGAGTTGATAGTGATTCGATGATCGCGTGTTCATTAATAATTTGAGATCTCACTGTGCTCAAAGGAAGTTCATCAGCATCTTCCCAATGACTATGAAAATCCATCAGTACATTCCAGCATTTTTTTATTGAATCTGTCTGCAATCCTTGATAGAAGGCAAAATGCATCTCGTAAGTTAAATGCTTTAAGTTTTAACTCAAGACACCAAACCAAGAACACCAATAGACATTTCTTATAGTGCAACTTCGTCAAATTTATACATTCTGGTCCATTGGCTGAAGAATTGCAGTGCAGTTTGCCGGAAAAACACATGACAACAATCATCCTCACTTTTTAATTCTCCATCTTTTGGATGACAAGAAGCGCTATCCAAAAGCAATATAGCTTTCATTGGAAGACCCTTCGTCGGATCTAAAAGACACAAAATCGCATTAATAAAGCCCTACCTTAGATGGTTTAGTTTTCTTACCTCAGGCACAAATGTCGATTGGAACCACTGTTCAAAGAATGCCTTAAGGCATATGTTCAACATTTTTAAAAGATCGTGGGCTTGCAGATTTACCAATTACGAAAAGCTTAACTTTATGTAAACAAGCGGCATTGGTGCATTCGACGGCATTCTTTCTTTACTTATCTTTCGGCCAGGAGGTGAGGATTCCCTAAAAACGACAAGAGTTTTGTTGGGGCATAAGTCGGTAGAACAATCAGGACTCGTCAGCGTTATAAATTGGATGGGGAGTCAAGTCAAGCTCTCTGACTTTGTCTTTAAAATTAATTGAAAATTGACACAAACTGCGGTTTGTTTGACAGTTTTTCTCCGCAAATTTTCAACAGGCGAATTCCGTGCCACTTTTTAAAATTTGTCACCCAACCATTGCTCGCATTAAAATATCCTGGCCTTTCTATTATCTTCACATGCAATGAGGAAGCCTTTGTCTTGAGGACCTCGCTGGAAATTGGCGCATTTTGCTATCTTTTTTTTAGGAACCGCTTGTACAGTGCTTTCTCCATATTCGGGTATTCGCCAGCCCTTAAAGTTATCCTCTTTCCGGGTCCACATTTGGTATCGGAAACAAACTTTCTTATTTCGCCCCCCTCTTCCTTTTAATATTATGCTGATTGTAGATTTAGGCACATTCTACTCACGGCATAATGAAAGTATGGAAGCTGCTTTCATAATCTTTTCTTAAATTTCACTTTTGATTGAAATTGATAATTTTAGAATTTTTTTAATGACACCCATTTTTAAAACTCAAAAGCGACTTATCACTGCACTGAATTTATTAAACTAACAAAACGACTGGATGGCGCAGTTGATAGAGTGCCTACCCCTGGTTAGCGGAGTCCCTGGTTCGAATCCCAGTGGAGGCAAAGTTAATACGCTTTTATCTGGTTTTCAAATCTGCACCATTTGCCGTTGGGAACAAATTAACGACGCTATCACTGCAGTAGTCAATCAGTGATAGCAGTCTGAGTACGGATATCACAATGGACCAATATGGTCTAAGTGTGCTGGTGAATGCACTAGTAGCCCGTCTACCTAACCTAACAAACATGCTTTCAATACATACATTCATCGTTCTATTACTCAGTCGTAGCGGTAAAATAACTGCCAAGAGAAAATGTAACGCAAAAGAAAACATCAAAGATTGCCAAGAAACTGAGTAAAAAAAAATATGCATAAAACTATCGAGTAACTTTTTTTTTTAAATTTGCGATTACCGCGTCGACAATGTTATAAAGTTAGCTGTTACGAAAACCGAGGAGTTGCGTAAATCGAGCGTTGCGTTAATCGAGGACGTACTGTACATGCATTTTAGCAAACGCAACTAACCGGGGATTGCTGTACTTAATTTCTGGAGACAACTATACGGCCATAAGAAGGCATGTGGCACGAGCGGTTAGTGTAGCTGTTTTCTCTTTGTTTAATGCCTTCCGTGTTGTGGACTAACAGCGTATTTGCATAGTTTTAAGGTAGGTTAAGCAGAAAAATGTACAAAAAAAAAATTTAAATATATATATACCAAAAAAAAAATTAAAAAAAGGGGTCATCAGGGCGTTTGCATTGCATATGTTACGCGTAGACACATGCCCTAAAGCACGCAAGATGCGGACATAGTTAAGATAGCTTTAGTTTTATTAGGGTTCAGAAAGGCATAGGGTAGGTTAGGTAATTTAAGTAGTCTTAGAAGAGCCAAGTTTTCAAGCTTTCTTGGCAATAAAGAAAAAATAATTTAATACGTGTCGCACAGAACAAAAAAGAACAATAGTACAGGCCGAAAGGCAATTAGAGTAGTAGACCAGATTAGCTTAGTGTACTCGCATAGGGTCAGTTAGTTAGTTATAATTTCAAGTGAAAGAAAAAAAAATGAATTAAAAACTCAAAACTAAGCTGTTTTAGATCGGCTTCGCTCTTTACCGAGTGAGAGGGCTTGTCCGTAAGTAAGTAACCCATGGCTCTCATGGGTAAGTGAATTTTGTGGTATAAGCCTTAGCTTGGTCCTTCCGTAGTCCATTGTCTTCATCCGCTGATGTTAATGTTCTTGACATATACGAGCACTTACTTGAATTTCCGTTTGTGGCACGCTGGGCCTTAGAATAGGCTAAGTAGGCGGGCTGCTAGTGCAATCACCAGCGCACTTAGACCATATTGGTCCATTGTGATAGCCACAATCAGACTTCTACCACTGATTGACTACTGCAGTGATGGTGCCGTTGACTGACCGGTGACTGGACCAGATTTGAGAACCAGATAAAAGTGTATTAATTGGCTTTCACTGGACGCAGGCAGTCTACCAACTGCGCCATCCAGTCGTTTTTTTTATAGCAGTGGTGAGACAAATATATTTCCGGCAACGCTGGACACAGACTGCCACTAGCATCCTTATGATTAAAAGAGGCCATTAACGAAATGAATCCCTTCTTGCTCAGTGTTACCGATATGACCATCGCCGTACATATCCAGACTCAGTCAACGACATCTAATTCTTCCGTATTACAAGTATATTGTATAATTTCTCAGAGTTCTCTACATGGAGTGTATGAGAAATGCAATAGAATAGCATAAGAGAACTGGTTACTTGTCATCAACTCATTTGAGCTCGAATAACAAAACGTTTCCCAAAGCAATAATTTCACGACCATGTCGAATGTAAAATTAGATCTTCAACACGTCAAGATGTGTGACCTGAGGATCCAACACCACTGCTGCTCATTAGATAAAATAAAACCAGTTTAATTTTTTATTTTGCCATCATAAAAGAGGCGGTTAGACAAAATTTCGACTTAATTGGAGGTCAAATTGGCAAGGCAAACCACTGTGACACATGTGTTTTTGTTTGTTTTTCTTCTCTTTTTTTTTGGCAGACAATATGGGTGAGAAAAGGTGTCGCTGAGTTCTAGTGATAATTATTTGAAGATAATTAATGACAAGTGTTCATATTTCCTTTTATTCTTTGTTCTGGAATGAATCACCTGATATCTGAGTACAAAATCGTCTAATAAATTAACCTGGGGTCGGACATTATGGTGTCGGCCTTCAGAATGCGGTGGTGATGATTGTATCCTGTTCGATTGAGTTATGACCTGCTCTTGGTCTTGTAATTAAACTTCCTGTCTTACGTATGTATTCTCCAGTGGCGTGGCGTCCACACAACCAGATTCCTACCGAGTTGCCTCTTAAAATTCCATTCTTCAACAATGTATCGATACAACAAGCAACATAAATTGGAATATCTGCACATAAATATAATATTTGTCCGTTTCCTACACCTGAACATGTAAGACAAAAATTCTGCGAACACACAAATCCACAACCCACTTGTCATTTTTTTTCATAGCTTTGTACTGCCCGCGTTTTTTGCAGTAGCCACAGGTTGAGTTCTTCTTCTTATCGGCTACGGGCATCTTTTTCTTGTTATGGTGAATCAATGCCTTGTCTGCAGGAGGATCTCTGGTTTGTCAATACAAGCATCTTCTCTTCCATAAGGCGTTGTGTCAAATCTTATAGTGTTTGTTCCGCTTGTAACACGGAATCCCGTGCGGATCTAAAATGCTTGAATTGTGATGGAAGACTACAAATGATTTTTGTAAATATTGCTGGTTCCGCCATAGAAGCACCCAATTTCTCGAGCTGTTTGGTCATTTGTTCTATAGCTGATATGTGTCTGGCCATTTTGTCATCATCCGACTTGCGATATTCACAGAACTTCTGTTGCAGTGTGCTGAGGGAGACTCCTGCTTTCTGTTCATAAATTGAAGAAAGTTTGGTACATATCCTGGCTGCAGAGTCACTTGTCACCAAGAACTTTAGCTGGTTAAAGTCCATTGACGAAGTGATGATAAGTTGTGTCTTGTTGTATTTCTGAATCCAATCAGCAAGAGCCGAAGCGTCTGTTGGCTTTTTCAAATCATGGGCACGCAGATAAACCAGAATCTGAAACTTCCAAAGCGAATAATCCCTTCCACTGAATTTCTGCAACTACGTAAACAATCGTGATGATCTCCAACTTCACCTGACACATACTCCCAAGCCCACCAGAGAACAACCGCAAAGCGGCAGCAAAATAATGCCTGAAACACAATACTGCGCTGCGTCAGCCGAATTCATGTTACGGAGAGAGTGCGATGACGCACTGCGTTGAAATAAATACTCAATTTATCAACTGTTCTCTCTCTCATCTAATAGATGAAAAATATTGCCGTCTTTCTGCTTACACTCATTTGTAATGACTTTTATCGTTAAACAGAAATGATGTATTACAGAGATGCCCGACTTCTACCTCTCTTTCCCCTTAAGATTTTTGACAACTGTTTTTTATAACGTGTTCATAAACCAAATTGACCAATCAGAGGAAGGCATTTACGTTACTTCATGAATAACCTTCAAAAATTCATGAATATCTGTCAAAAAAGTACTCAAATTCGTTCATTGACTAGGGGCAATCAGCTGTGAAGTCGGTTATCTCTCTGATAATTCATTTATGGTCGTTAAATTATTTTTAATCAGCTGTTTTAATTTCTCAAATGACAGTTGACACAAAATAGTCTCCATTTGGAAGAAAACTCTCAATCTGAGAGAAAATTTCTCTCACAGCTCACCCCTCTGTCAAAAAATATACAACATGTTGAATAATGACGTGCGATGGACTACGTTTTACGTTTTATTACGATCCTCTCATCTCTCTCATTATTCACTGTCCCAGGTTGACGCTGTATTTTGTGCTTGGCTATTGAATTGTGTATTGAACGCACTATTTTGTTTCAGACATAAAGAGTGAACAATTATAGTAACCCGAAAAATCTCGGGTTATACAATATCTGGCGGTTTTGAATAAATTGATTATCTGTTCTTGTTTTGCCTTCATCGTTCGCTGTAGTTGACTCCTCTCTGTTTAACACAGGCTTTCTTATGCAAAAAATAACTCGCTTTTCATCGACTTATTTGATGATTTTGTATAGTTTTCTCTCTTTATTTCTGTTTTCTGGTTTTGCACGAAATCGATTCCAATTGCATTGAATCCTCAGGCAATTCCTTTGTAGCTCACAACAAAAATGCCGACAGAAACCGTAAAGTACTAGAACGTTTTATTTTAGTTTAGTCTAGTTTTTATTGTCCCAGACTGTTTATAAACATTGAGTTTTTTCAAATATGTTACAAAGTACCTTACAACATTTCCATAGAGTTACAACCTCAATGCTGGATTTAACCTTGAAGCGGTAGAAAGGAATTCATTTATAAAAGACATAATAAGCAAATACAATAGATTACAATAAAAGACAATAATAAAGAACCTGCGAAGCCTGAAGGCTTTTCTGCAGAAGATTGGTTACAAATATTTTACATAAATTATTTTTGAGTAATTCTTGTACTTGTTGGGAAATTACGTGTTTCGTTCATACTAGGTATAAGAATAAACATTGTTTAATATAATATGGGCCTAGCTTCTCAGCAACCACTCATGTTGTGCGTGCTATTGTTCTTTCACGAGTGATAGGGACCTACAGTTTTATGCCGACTCCTAACGGCGAAGTTGAGAAGGTTTTTCTAGACAGGAATACTCTTTGAGCATTGTCAGTGACTCGAAAGAGTCGGAAGCCGTAATTTATGCAAGTTGGTAGATTGGGGATTTGAACCTGGCACCCTCTGCCTAAGAGTCGACGCACTAACCCACTACGCCACGGCGACTCACATAACACATAAACATTGCTTAACAATATATAATTATTTAATCTTCGTTTTCGGATGTGCACTGCCTGGATATTCCACAGAGAACGTGGAAGTTGGTTGAAAACAGTAGGTACCACAAAAGCGAGTTTTTTTTAATTTCATTTTTATTTTATTTCCATGACAACTTATACTTGACAAAAATGACAAAAAAAACGATCTTAATATCTAACAATTCATGTCCTTAATTCTATTTTACTGACACTTCGTGGGTACTCTAAAATATTCTAATCTAACTTACTATTTGCCTTTCGGCGTCTAAACTATTGTTTCTGTTTTTTTTTGTCCTTAGGACAGACTTTACTGTTTAAGACTTACTGGCCAAGAAAACTAAGAAAAACTTGACGCTCTATACATTCTTATTATTACCTAACCTAAATCTAAGCCTAAGCCCTATTACCTATTAAAAAACCTAAGAAAACTTAATCCAACTTAATCTACGTCCGTAATACTACGGGCGTGTTCACAAGGGCGTGTATGTTATGTAAATGCGTAACATATATAATCCACACGCCCCTGTGTACCTTTTTTTTCACAATAAAGCGAGTTGTCGCTCATATGAGTTGTGGAGCCTAGGTATCTTAAGATGTCCAGCTGCCTCTTGTCTTGTGTTAACGTCGTGTTGATCGTAGTATGTGTCATTTATTAAATTGAAAACAAAAAGTTTTTGGACAGTTAATAAACCTAAGTGCTCACTTGGATTACTACAGTTCTCCACATACCTGTTACCATATTTAGCTCGTAGTCGTATATTAAATATTCTTTTCTGAGCCCTTTGGAGTTCCATGATCTTATACTGTGCTGTGTTACCCCATGCTGCTACTCCATACTGAAGTTTCGACTCCACCAAGGCAACTTGGTTTTCGAACTTGTTTTCGAACTTCGCACGATGTGCAGTTGCTCAAATGATACAGAGCATAAATAATGTAGTTCTTTTAGGCAAACAGGAACAACCATTTCGGGGTCACAATGAAAAGTCAGATTCTAATAAACGTCGAAATTATGTCGCAACGATTCTATATTTATCTAAGTATGACACATTAATAGACTCCCATTTAGAACAGTGTTCAAGTGCACATAAAGTATCAGATATGTTCAATATAATTATTTATTTAACAAAACGCCATTGGTGAAATTCCTTATTTATTATTAATATAATAATAGGGGTGGCGCGACAGTCAGAGGTGGACCTAGGCCTAGCTTCTCAGCAACCACTCGTGTTGTGCGTGCTATTGTTCTTTCACGGGTGGAAGGGACCTATAGTTTAATGCCGACTCCGAACGGCGAATTTGAGAAGCTTTTTCTAGACAGGAATACCCTTTGAGCATTGTCAGTGACTCGAAAGAGGTGGAAGCCGTGAATTATGAAAGTTGGTAAATTGGGGTGTCGAACCTGGCACCCTTTGCGTAGGAGTCGACGCACTTACCCACTACGCCACTACCACTTATTATTGCCATTCATTATTACATACTATCAATTTTCTTTAAGTTATTGCTTTTTCATCTGCCAAGAAGTTTTCTTTCGAACCCACTTTTATTATAATTAAGGTTTACTGTAATTATTACCTTCAATGAACAAAATTGCAAAACACCATACAATTGCAAAAAGCGTATGCAGATTTTCCACGCCACGCCACTGGTACTTACCTTAGATATATTTAAGGCACTTGTTCTCAAAAAAACGTGATTTTGTTTGCACCGGTTAGACGAAAATAATTGAATTTGCTTTTGCAACATTTAACATATCGTGCGGTCTTTAATTAAATCTACAGTTGAACGCTCGAAACAAAAGGTCTAAAGCAAATGAACTTCGAGAGGAATGCGTGAACTTTCGATGAATGGGTGGATGTGAGCGTGTAAAGTAACGGTTCTGTAAGAATCGAATTAACACCACGTAGATGCAACGACTGATCGGCGCTTAGGATTAAACGACCCGGTCGTTTTATAATTATTTACTATTCTTTGCACTGTAGAATGTGGTATTGCAATAAGTTTTCTAATCTCCCGTAATGATTTTCCTTCAGAACTATGTTTTATTATCAGTTGCCGCAGTTCAGTGGAACCTTACCTGCTTTTCGCGTTCATCTTGTGCACAACTCAGTAAATATTTATTAAAAAAAAACTCACAGTCCCACACTGACTTATTAGAAGAACACAGCTGAATAAAATGCAAACAAAAGAAAAATAATTGCAGAACTTTACCACACAAAAAGGAAACAGCTGCAGCTGGTGTACGTAAACTTTTTTCATTCTGGTTTTACTTAGATTTGCGGGAAAATAAGTTGTTTTCTTGTTTTCAACTTTTTTCTACGGAATAAATGTTTAAGTCTATAATTGATCGAATAATAAAGCGAACCGTATTTACTGTTTTTTTTTTTTTTTTAAATTGTACTGTGTTTTACTAGAGAATAACTCGTTTATTGCCTCGAACTTCTAGTGTACGTAGACTTTTGTCGTTAAGTGTATGTATGACTGCAAAGGTATGAGTGAAGCTAAATTTTAGAGTTCGCTTATAAACTGAACATGTTGATCATGGTAAGGTACACGAACGAGAAACGTCTGCAAATTATACAAATTTTTACCGAAATTCGGAAACGGTGATCGCAACTTTAAGAGCAATAACTCCAATTTTCGACGAAGCTCATTTTTGTCGTCGACGGTCGGATGAAAATGCACATTTACTTCATGCATCACTACTTCATCCACAAAAAATAACTGTTTGGTGACGTTTGCATGCCGGCGGCGTTATTGGGCCATATTTTTTCGTCGACGATAACGATCGTCACGTGACTGTGAATCGTGAGCGTTATCGAGCCATGATTACCGATTAATTTTGGCCCGAATTGGATGATAAGAACTTGGGTACCACAAGCAACACAGTACACGTTACAATCGATTTATTGAAGAGCAAGTCTGGTGAGCGTGTTATCTCAAGAAATGTCGATTGACCGGCTCGTTCGCGCGATTTAACGCCGCTTGGCTATTTTCTGTGGGGCTACGAAGTCCGTGGTTTATGCCAACAAGCCGAAGACTTTGGAAGAGCTAACATTGAACGCGAAATAGCGGCCGTTTCGGCCGAAATGTGTCCCCGAGTCATTAAAAATTGGGTAAAACTAATCGACATCTGCAAACAACTGCCCGCGGTGGCCATATGAACGCCATATGAAATAATAAAGTTTTGGAAATATCTGAAATGGTTTGCGTGTTATTTAAAAAAAAGTTGTCAAGTCCTTATTGGAAAACCCTTTACATAGGTTAGGTTTTGGTAGGAGAGTGTGATCACTGAACATCACTTCCACTCGGAAGTCTTAGGGTCCATTGTGAATCCCTTAATTTCTGGAGTACACGTTCTCATTAAACTTGTCCTGTATCACGTGATGGCTTACTCTGCCCTGTGCTCTTAGATCCGCGACAGTCGCATAAGTCCGCAGTCTCTGTGAACAATCTTTGGTCCAGCGAAGCTAGGCGCCGATTCTACTCTGCTGGGCAGTGGCAAAGTAGATGTTGGATCGTTTCGGTCTCTGCCTCGTCACCGCAACTGCTGAGATCGCTGGATTCCGATGGGGCAATGTCCTGTGATCATTCCGAAGAACATCTGGATCGAGTTGCGGTCCAACGCCATATTCTTCCAGCAATTTAAGGAGTTTTTTTTTTCTGGCATTTGTACACTTTAAAAACCTAATAGATAGATCATCACATCACCAAAAAAAAAAAAATCCGACTCATCGGCATCGTAAATTTAGTTCTTAGACGGATGAAGTTAATAAATTATTTTTGAATGGCACAACTGAGCCACGATCGGATTAAATCGGCCAACTGGTCGATTTTACCATGATGCTTAAAAAACTTATATAACGCTCTTCCATAAGAGGATGCTTTAAGGTTTTCCTTTTCAACGAACTGATTTGACTGGTGGTCACTGCTTTTAAGATTTTGTCCTTATTTTTTATTCTTGCTGAAATTGTGTACACCGTACTGCCGAGACAAACTCTAACTACTTTCCAATTTCTGTTTATTAAGTTTTAAAAGTTTCGGTTTTATAAAAGACTGTACACTGCACTGCAATGTACTCTTCTAATTGTATGCAAAAACTAATAACGCAGCAAACGAATGAATGAACATACATTTTTTGTTCAGGTTATCGAGGTTCCCATTGTTCACGGTATAGAGTACTCTTTATAAAAATATGGGTGTTCACGCAGCGGAGTGTTCACGGAATCAGGCGTTTACGCTACCCAGACACCACTGTAATGTGCGTGTGTACTAAAGTGCAACCACTTGTAATATTTCATTAAATAAACTTTTAGATCAAGAAAATATTTGCTTTCTGTTTTTCAGTTCTCGCAAAATGTCCTCTAGTTATCATAGAACGATTAAAACAATTAATAACAAAACTATCTTCTAGCGTCTAACTGGGGAGACAAACATAATTTACTCAGCCCAGCTCGTCAGCGACAGCGACGGGAAACATTGCTAACCACGTATTCCATGCAAGGAGTAACGTCGGCTGATGCAGGTTTACACAGCATAGCCAGTTCCTAGTTATTTTTAACAATAGTCTTTCCGAGGAAGACAGTACCACGAATTCTATAAACACCGTGGTGTTATACAGAGTTCAGTGATCCTGTGATTATAAAGGGTGTTTTTTTTCGAGGAGGGAAATTTTTATTAAATATTGTGAACATTCAATAAATAATGTATGTCAGCCCTGTCGCCTTCTTCCCGTGATCTGTAGTTCCAATTTTCACATACTCTTCGCAGTACACCAGGCAATACAAAAAGTTATTAATCATGCCTCTGTACCGACTACCATTGACTATAACGTTTTGACCATAATCGTTTTTGAGTACCTATTACAAGATGGTGATTTTTTGTAGAAATCGTCATTACACCCAATTCATCCAAAGAACCTAGGTTCCGCCATACATAATTGGAGTTTAAAAACCTCGCGACTTCGTTGAAATCTAGTTGACATCCCCCTCGTGTTCATCCGTCCGTGAGAGGTGGCCAAACCGAACAAGCATTTAGAGTGAGCTTCAGTTCATTTTCTAATTTTCTCCCTCTCTCTTTTCTTGTGTTCTGTCAGAAATTAGCTGCTGTCATTTGTCAACTGCCAATTTTTAAGTGGTCGGCAACACTTAAAAACTGACAGCTATACGACATTTGAAAACAGTTCAACTCGTCGGGAACGGCAGATTGAGATTTTAGTAAAAGTCTTTTCATGATGAATTGCCGAACCAAACTAACATAAAAAAAAACTAGAACTGTCAAATCAGCTGTCACGGAAAACAATGTTGCCAATTTAAACTTATCCGTTCTCTAAGAAAAACTCTCTTTACTCATGCTCAGCTGTGTCGGACGCTTGTACAGTAGATCAATAATGTCTGTGAACCACAGCCTGGTCTCGAACTCATATACCGTTTGGCCATCAAGGCTGCCATGATCCAGGAACAGAAAGAGACCTCCATGCCTCGTTGGTCCAATGAAATATTATGGTGCCCCACATCTAATCGACTGTGATAAGATACAAAATAAAACAAATTGATTCATTTACTCCTCTCCTACTCATTTATTGGTTGAATAATCATTTCCTTAACTTAAACTTCTCACGTCAATGTCGTAGATCAGACCCTTGTCATTGGTCGTCGTTGGCGGAACAGTACTTGTTGCACCGTCGTTGTTGAAAATGGATTGGATCAAATCGTCCATGGATTGCTTTGAGTCCCTAGACTCTGAATTGTCACCTGACGGAATGATTGGCGGCGATGTAACCACCTTCGGGGGGCCAAGGTTGCCTGCGTGCGGTGTCTTTACCTTTCCATCAGGCCCTATACCTGGGAATACGGAGATTATTAGATCGTTGCCGGGCGCATTTGTGGTCGACGGAATATTCTTGGCGGGTTCTGGTGGTCCAAAGACTCCAGATATCAGATCATTCGGCAAACCAGTGTTGGGCTGTGGCTGTTGCGGTTGAGGTTGAGGTTGAGGCTGAGGTTGCGGCTGTGGTTGCGGCTGTGGCTGTGGCTGTGGCTGAGGTTGAGGCCTAGGTTGTGGCTGAAGTTGTGGTTGCCGTTGAGGATTTGGCTGTGCTTGTGGTCGCAGCTGAGGATTTCCCTGTTTGCCGGCGTCGCCGCCGCAGTTCCCAACGCAGCCAACATTGCCATTATTCCAATTGTTGTTGCCATTGTTCGGAAACTGAGGGAAACCATTCGAGAAATCGGGAATTTGCGGAGCTTGAGGAACTTGTGGGAATTGTGGAAATTGTGGAAACTGCGGTACTTGAGGGAAGCCCGGCAGTTTTGGAAACGGTGGCGGATTTGGAAAACCCGGAACTTTTAAAAACGGATTTCTGGTCAGAAATGGATTCCCTGGATTCACTACAAAAGGCTCACCATTGAACTGCTGCTGTGGAAAGAAAGGCTGTTGACCAAATGGTGCGGGTGGTGAGGGACCACGGAATGGACCCATTGGCTTGGGTGGCGGTGGTGGTTGGTTATAACCATAGCCATGGTGATGGTGCTCATTATGGCCGTGATGTTCGTCATGGCGATCACGATGATGGTTGAACATCTGTGGAGCTCTCGTTAAGCGGTCCGCCATGTGGTTGAAGGTGTTCGATAAGGCACCAAACAGTTGACCAAAATGTGTTGCGAAGGGATTTGAATGGACTTCATATCCGTAGCTGCTAGAAGATACGCATGTGTGTGAATTAAGGTAATCTGAATGTAATCATGGGAAAATTTACCCCTCTGGTTCATCGTTGTATGAGCGTTTGGTTACAACCGCAACAGTACATCCAAAGATTGCAAGATTTATCTGAAAAAATAGGAGAAGAAAGAAAATATTATTTGAATACTTTACGAACACGGCTGCAAGCGATATCGAAAGGCAATGCAACTTATTGGAAAGAAATCGTGGTTATCAACATGTGTCAAATATGTCAGATGTTTGGTGACAATTCAATTGATACTGTCGGAGTACCGTTGTTATACAGTCAGTCGGACAACTCGATGGTGCATTTGGTTAAGTGCCTGCCCTTTTTTCGTCGACGATAACGATCGTCACGTTACTGTGAATGGTCAGCGTTATTGCGCCATGATTAGCAATTAATTTTTACCCGAATTGGAAGATATGGACAAGATGATTCCACAAGCCACACGGCACACGTTACAGTCGATTCATTGAAGAGCAAGTATGGTGAGTGTGTTATCTCAAGAAATGATCCAGTCAATTGGCCGCCTCGTTCGTGCAATTTTATTTGAGCGGTCTCCGGTTCGAATCCCAGTGAACGCTAATTTAATACCTTTTATCCAGTTTTCAAATATGGTCCAGTCACCATTTGCCGTTGGGATCAAATTAACGGCACTATCACTGGAGTGGGTATAAGAATGGACATGCTCTCCGTGGGTTGGTGAATTCACAAGCAGCCCCCTGCCTTACCCTACCCGGTACAGTAAGTCCCAAAAGTGAGCATACAGCATAAGGATGAGTGTGATCTCAAGAAAAATTTATTTCAAACGGGACTCCGAGAAAAAAGCAGTTTTCTACAGAAATTGAATATTAAAAATAAAAATTTGAATATATCTCATGATCATCTCTCAAAAACTATAACCACAGCGAGTCAGTCATAAACAGAAAGTGTAACGAAAATTAGATCACCAATAAATAATCCCTCTAGACTTTGGCTACAGTCGTTATTATATAGCATTTAAAAACTGCATTTAAAATAGATTTTTCTATGGAGTCTCGTTTGAATTCTGTTCTTACTAAGAACGTGTAATACCTATTTGTTGTGTCCTGACTTTTGGACTGACTGTATGATGAATAGCTTCAGATGTTTTTTTCTTTCTGGAAAGGTCATCCTTATAGAGACTAAAACGGCCCTTTCTCCTTGAAAAACAAACTTCTTTCCCTTAAAAATTATTTCAATCATGTCATGGGATGTGTTAAGATGACTCTTTAGATTCTAGTTAACCTCCGTTGCGATTCAAGATTCAACCAAGGTGGAGAAGGACCACCGCCTTAAACGCTTGCGACCTCTGTTGCGTTGTCCCACGGGTTCGGAGTCGAAGACTCTTCGGGCCGGAGCCCATACGCTCTACATTGCCTAGCCATCTTAGGCCGTTGGATCCTGACTACACTCATGTCGCTGTACAGCCCGTACAGTTCGTGGTTGAATCTTCTCCTCCAGCCGCAATCAATGCAAATGTGACATTGGTTTCTCGGAAAGAGAAGGATGAAGATCCGTATCTGAAATTGCCTTGTCCAGCGCGGCGGTGGTAATATCTATTTCAGATGCGGATATTGACCCTTCTCTATGCATTTGATCACGGTACCGAGGGTTTTTAGTTCAGTTTCACTGTTCATTCTGGAGTGCCTGACCAGAGGCTATATTCTGGTACCATGGGAGATAGCAGGCCCCGGAAAGGATATTTCTTTTCCGTGCTATCAAGAGGTAGGCCCCCTAGTGGGAGTATCATGGTGGCTGTGGTTGCCCAAAATCGCGGGCGCATATAGCGTCCTATGATCCTATAACATCCAGGATCTGTGGATGCTAGAGGTGTTAGATAGGCCTCGCCCTCAGCAAGGTTTGTGGTCGCCCTTAAGCGTCACTAAATTGTTACTGGGGTGGTGAATACCTCCTCAGGGCGGTGGTCAACGCTTAATTTGACTCCGTTATTGTGGGTAGGCCAACCGTGAAGTTTGCCAATAATTGGCCGGGTATTCACGTTAAGCACACTCTTCGACTTTCTGTTCATTCTGGAGTGCCGCTCTCAGCATCTGACTGGAGCGAGTGCCGGAATGTTCAAGGTCTAAGTGCCCGTGAACTGAAGGCCCTGTTGGAGAATGGCGTACTGTCGAGGTGGCAGTTGCGTTGGGGGGAGAGCAGCAAGGGAAGAGTAACTTTCGAGTTCCTTCCTGAAGTTGCTTATGCGTGTGGGCGGGAGCGTCTGGCCTTCTCTCTCTATGCGGGGTTTCTGCTGAGTGGGCATGGTTCCCTTAATGCTTTCTTGCATGAAAGGGCCCTAGCTGCATCAGCGGAGTGCTCGTGTGGAGACATGTGCTAATCGAGTGTCCGCGATATGCTCACTGCAGGGATCTCTCTGCGATGGGTGTAGTGCGGGTAGGTGACACTTGGGATTTCAGTCGTGTTCTCTTCTCAAGGGAGACGGCTGACAATCTAGCCATCTTTGCCGAACAAATCTTTCGGATATGGATCCAATAATGGCAATGTTGTCCTTGTTGTAGAAACTGCTGCTTAACAAGGGGTTCACTTAGCGCTGGCCTCAGTTTGTGGTGCTCGACTCACAAAGAGTTCTGGCTATACGAGGTTGGCGCAAGTCATAGTGTAGTCTGCGGCTATATGCTTCCAGGGCTCCCGATTTACTGGCAGGTTGGACTTAGTCCGCAACCTCCTTGTAACTTGCAGATGGTGGATGTTTGGGCGGGAGGGGGGCCGTACAGGTCTCATCCTGACCCACTCGGATCCCATTTGGGGGTTCTCCCCAACATTGCTTCTTGCTATGGTAATGGCGCCTTATGTTGCTGTGTTTTTACTAGGTAACATTTGGGCCGGAGCCGTAATAAGTTGTCGTGTGGGGCATGGGGTGCCTGTTCATGAGATCGGTGATGACTCGACCTCGCAACTTTGCGTCGGTTACGGGGGTGTGTAGCGCCAGTGGTTCTATGCGCGAACTAACCGGTTCTTCGAGTAGTAGTAGTTTTGTTGTCCTTGTTATTAGGTATGCCAGTTTGCCTATGCTTTCTGGGGATTTTCGGTAGAGATGAGTGCATGTGTTACGTTCTTGCACTCTCCTGCAATGGGATTTTTGGGTAGTGGTGTTGAACGATTTGGGTGGTGCATGCCTCGGTCTGACCTTGTTGGGATTTCCGGGCAGAATTGTGTTGTATTTTTGTGTAGATGATACATTTCGACCATTGGTCACTGATTCGAAGTGCGTCATTTAAAAGGTTGCTAGGCCTTGAGTGTTAAGGCACTTATCTAGAAGTGACCTCAGCCTGACCAGAGGCTATATTCTGGTACCATGGGTGATACCAGGCCCCGGAAAGGATATTTCTTTTCCGTGCTATCAAGAGGTAGGCCCCCTAGTGGGAGTATCATGGTGGCTGTGGTTGCCCAAAATTGCGGGCGCATATAGCATCCTTAGCAAGGTTTGTGGTCGCCCTTAAGCGTCACTAAATTGTTACTGGGGTGGTACACACTTCCTCAGAGCGGTGGTCAACGGTTAATTTGAGTCTGTTATTGTGGGTAGGCCCACAGTGAAGTTTGCCAATAATTGGCCGGGTATTCACGTTAAACACACTTCGACTTTGTGTTCATTCTGGAGCCAAGCTCGGGGGGAACATGGGGTACATATAACACCGACGTCTTGACAGAGCTTGACTCTGTTATTGTGGCTAGGCCCACAGTGAAGTTTGCCAATAATTGGCCGGGTATTCACGTTAAACACACTTCGACTTTGTGTTCATTCTGGAGCCGAGCTCGGGGGGAACATGGGGTACATATAACACCGACGTCTTGACAGAGCTTGACTCTGTTATTGTGGCTAGGCCCACAGTGAAGTTTGCCAATAATTGGCCGGGTATTCACGTTAAACACACTTCGACTTTGTGTTCATTCTGGAGCCAAGCTCTGTCAAGACGTCGGTGTTATATGTTCCCCATGTTTCCCCCGTTCATTACTAGACCAGTTTCAGTCGCTTCTTTCTCGATTTTAGTATATTTTAATATCAGCTGAACACATTTCTGAAATATCGTGCCTGTAATATTGAGATTTACCCGGTATGCTTAAAATCGATCTTGAAGTCTCAAAAGCTTGTCGAAAAAGTTCATCAAATTGTTATTGCTCTTTGAGCAGAGTAACTCGAAAGAGGTGTACCGGGAATAGAACATAACCCAATTATACTAAAAAATGTATAGATAACTTTATCCAAATAGATATGTAAGTAAGTCACAAAGGCGCGTTTTGACACGTCCTGAACAAACATTGTTGGGAATAAAACACCATG
The DNA here is from genome assembly GCA_964034865.1 of Eristalis intricaria. Lineage (NCBI taxonomy): Eukaryota > Metazoa > Arthropoda > Insecta > Diptera > Syrphidae > Eristalis > Eristalis intricaria. The sequence continues at coordinate 105,175,236 of OZ035873.1, read as the reverse complement.
TGACCATTTGTTGGTTAAGTTGAGAATATCTTCTATGATTTACACAGAATATGACTGTAGTGACACATATAAGCATAGTCAAGCTCACGATCATTAAGTGTGCATCGAATATTTATTCGTATACCAAGCAATCATTAAAAGCGGAGCAGCTTTATGGTTTTGTATAATCTCTCGAGTGTTGAATGACGTCCATTTGCATACATGCCAAAACTTTGTGTAGTGCATTTAGTACGTTCGTTGTATGTGTCTACACTCCAATCTCTTTGTGATTTGTATGCACGACGCCGTGTAGTGTTTGATTAAATAAATTTTTATCATATCTTTGGAACCGGAAAATTAATCACACTGCCTTCTAAGTCAAGATAAGAGCGCTTCACCTCAAAGAGCTTTTTTTTAAATCAAATTATCATTGTCAATTAATCGGATTATCGTTTACTTAACGCCGGAATGCTGGAGTTGCGATGATGCGAAACACAATTTCAATGAACTGGTCAACCGCATATCTTTCCAAGAATCAGCACAAAGAAGGTTTGTTTTTTTTCTGTGGCTTCTGTAACATCACGACAGTCTAGTTAAGCAAGAATTACTCACAAATCAGGCTAAGAGTTTTAATTGCTCAAAATTGCTTTTGATGTTCTTTCAGTTTAGTGATGAAGGTCGTTAGCGGTTTCTAGCTTGGCGGAAATGTGAGTGTGTTAAAGTTTTGTTGAGATCCTGTTTGAAGATAATTCTAATCACATTCCACATTCATTTAGATTGTTTGTTTCACGTTATAGACTTCAGGTTAATTGAAATTTTAATATGGCGTTAGGATCGGCGTTTGGGCCTCTAAGAAATCGATTACAGTCGAACTTCCATAAAATGAATTCGCCAGGGGACCAGAAAAACTTCATTATATAGAAATACACTTAAAATGGAATCAGAAAGCTGTGTCTTTGAAATTATTTTATTATACAGAGAACTTCATTGTATAGAAGTTCACTATAGGGAAGTTCAAGCTCCCATCGATCCGAAATCGCGTGATTTGGATGAATTCTTACTTAGACCGAAACACGACTGGATGGCGCAATTGGTTGAGTGCCTGCCCCTGGTTAGTGTGTCCCCTGTTCGAATCCCAATGAGAGCAAAGTTAATACTCCTTTATCTGTTAGAACCAAATTAATGGCACAGTCACTTGAGTGGTCAATGGATGGTGTGAATAAAACTGAGAATAGACTCTGAGTAAGAACACATGAGTCGAGTATGTTCGTTAAAGGAAATACTCAATTTGGTGTGAATAAAAAATTGCCTCAAAGTGGGTGCCCTCCCTTCAGTTGACGTTTGAAAACTAGAGTTCTTGGCGTTTAAGGGTGAGTGCAAACTCAGGTAAAGGTGGGTGCAAAATATATGCAATAACGTTTCTAAACATGCAAACCCGAAAAACAAAGAATTATGTCCTTTCGGGGACACAGGGGAAAATTTCAAGAACGTGTTTAGATTCGAGTTTGATAGCATTGAATGGTTAAGTACTCATTTTCTTTCCGATATTCCTGAAGAAACCGGTGGTGGTGCCATAACTTTGATTGCTTTTGGTCTTTTAATGTAATGAGAAGATTGCCAGTCTTTTGCTTATCGTCTGTTGATTTGACGCGGGACTTCATGTTATCAATATTTTTCTTTATTTAGGAGATTTTTTTCTTTCTATATTTCGTACCCGGTTTTGCCCGGGTTTGTTTCTTCAACCGATACATTACCTGCATTAATACCGTAATTTTTAATTTAAAACAATAATAAGACTGCTCGAACCAGAACTCAGAGAAGAATTTGAATTTTCTTTGGTCATTGATGCCTGTCCCAAGCTCTCATTCACATCCCTACTCATAATGAGTACAAATCGTTGACTGTGTGCATACATGTTGAAGTTTGAATTATCAATGTGTGTTGCAGCGAAACGGACGGAAATTACGGTTTTTTCTTAACCATTTACACACAACGTGGAGTTATATCAAGCGATTCATAAAAAAAAAGTTCCTGGAAATCCCATCTATGTACCTGCGCGAGTTACGAGAACACCACCATAGCCAACAGCAACAACAACAACAGCAAAGTGCATCTTCAGCAATCGAACACCACGGAAAGAAACAGCAGTAGCAGCGGAATAGTGCGTTGTCAACAGTCTGGTACTTTTCCAAAGCAAAGGTCCAAAAAGCAAAGGTGATCGCCACAAAATTGACTTATAAGCGTCTGCTGAACTTCCGGCGACCGATCACCTTTGCAAATGTTAGGTGACATGGAATGTTGTAATTAGGTGATAAGTTAGTTCTTGTTCGGTATTCAATAAAGAAGGAATAAAATTTGATTTTTTTTACTCGAACCGCGTCTTTAAATTATAATTCGCGCGATGTTCACTTGTTGTGCAAATTGAAGTCGAACTTCATGAACCCTGAACACATTATGTAATTAGTCTAGCTCTGAAATTTTATCTAAATCGGCTAATTCGTTCAGAAGTTCAATATTCACAATTTCAGCAAAATTGAATGATTTGTTTGTAGCTGTGTCTGTGTTTGGGTATGAGAAAATAAGAAAAGTGCGAAAATGTTTATTGTTTCCTTTTCGTTTGGTGACCCAGGCAGTCGTTCGTATATGTTCGATTGAAACATAGAAAAAAATGAATGGTTGCACCAAAGCAAAATATGAAAAATGTGTGTGTATATATGGTTGATATCCACGACTACGCAACTTGAAATGGTTTCATACCGAATTTTGAGAATTTTATTCCCGTTTAAAAAGTGCTCGAACCGTATGTCGTACCGCCTTAAAAATTGTCACATTCAGCATCTAAATTTTAGAATGATTTTTGTTGAAAACTTCAGAGCTCTGCGACGTGTAGTTTCGGACCCTTTGTCGGTCAGACACATAAACTTTCTGCTTTATAGTTAAGATTTCATAGCTTCAGTGGATTTTATTTTTCATGTCTGGAGTTTTGCTTTTTTCCAGCAAGCACGGAAAATTGCAAACAAATAATGAAATCGACATCGTCCATTCCAGATTTCCTTTTATTTTTGAGGATTAAGATTTAATCCGTCGAAGCATTCCTCTTCCGAAGCAGTTTTTGCCATTATTTTAAATTGTTTTCACTTTTTTTTTCTCTTGAAGTCACCTCCCATGCACACTCAAATTCTACAAGCGATATCTGAGCATATTCCATCTTTATTCACAACAAAACGGAGGAAAGACCCAGCTGTCAAAATATCTGAGCCGAGAGGATTTGTTAAACTCAACGAAATAAATTTGTGTTCACACTAGATGGAGCATGTACTCCAAAATGCTAAGGAAATGCTCACACTCAGTTTTTATTCACACCACCTAATCGGTGGCAGCAGTCTGACTGTTGGTATCACAATGGACCTAACCGGTCTAAGTGTGCTGGTGAATTCACTAGCATCCCCTCTACCTTACCTATCCTAACCTACTGAAACCGAAATAGGCCGTTCTCAGCGAACTTGACGTGTTTTGAACTGTTATTTGCTCTCAATTTTAAAGTGGTGGACAAACCAGCTTGTTATTAATAGTGTAATGAAGTTTTGAGAAAAATTAGAAAATGAACACCAAATTGACCAAAATGAACTGAAATTAACGCTCTAGGCTTTTTTGGTTTGACGACCTCTCACGGACGGACAAGCTCGAGGGGGTTTCAACTAGATTTCGAATCGTGAGGTTTTGAAGCCCCGATAATGTATGGTGAAACGTATGAAATTGGAGAAATTTGATGAAATGTCGCGATTTCGCTCGGTAGAAACATGTTTTTAGCAGTCCATTTCAGAATGTTTGTATACACATGTTTTTATACTCTCAGATTTCCAACAACGTGAGGCAACAATTTAGGTACCACTTAAGTTGGCAAAACTAAACGAAACTTAACGAAACTAAGTCGAGTTATCACGGTGTACAATTTCTGTGTATTTGCTTTATGACCTTAGTTGACTTATGTCTACCATTTAAGGGTGGACTATAATGCGCATGAGCTAGTGTCAAATGCGCATGGTTGAGTGAGCGAACACACCTACCCTTATGAGCCAACCTATAATTCTCGTCGACGAATGATTGTGAAAATTTCGTCAAGCATGTGTGAATTTGGCAGATGGGATATTGTGTGCACAAACCACACAAAAGTTTCGTTAAGAATGAGCTAGTGCGCATACGCAAATTAGACAGATCAAAGGGAAAATATGAAGAATGGGCAAATCAGCTGATATTGGATTATAATTCGTTTACACATACATATGTTAACGAACTGAAAATGGGCAAATCTGATGATATTTTATATCCATTTATATGCATGTATATGAAAACATGAGAAATTGTTTCTCTTTTTTATAATTAAATGAAAAAATAAGGCAAATTCGTGAAGAATTTCAGACAGATGGATATGCGCGCATGTGCTTATTATGGCTACTCATGTGTTTTTCGCAAACATAACGAAGCATTTCGTTATAATGTGACACTAGTTCATGTCTCTTCATGCGCGGAATAGTTGGCCCTTTACCAGCAAGCAAAATTAAACGAAACTTAACGAATTTAACGAAAATGACCAAAGTGATTACGGCGCGGAGTATCATGTCATTGTAATTCCTCGAAGGCTTAAGTTGACTTAACACTCCTTATGTTTAATTTCACCAAGAATGATAACCAATGATAACCAGGTTGTGTCTGATTCTTAGAACTACGTCTTAAATCTACGTCAGTACAGTACTCCCTGGATAATAGCACATGTGCATGGGCATAAACTTGTGTTGCTTATAAGCGGGTTTTCAGTGGCATTCGAACTAAGCGAGGATCTTAGGTAGGCTTAGGATGGCGTTGAAAAATCGCAGCTGAACATAATTGTTGCTATTGAAAGGGTTGTTCTTTTAATGGAGTTGCTTATATCCGGCGAGTTCTGTGTCGTTGTATTACACTATTCTACCGGGCAGATTGAAAACAGACAAGAACATGGCAACAAACCTAAGCTGCTCCCACGTTATGGAGCACTGCTTTAAAAAGACGCAATACGCTTTTGTAGAGAGGGAAAACCGAAATTCCGCACGATCTGTCTAAGATTAAGAACCCATATGGGGTGGTGGACAAAAAGCACATACGTTTTCCTTTCTTTTAACGTTCCAGACTACAATTAAGTCAGTTTGTGTTACCACACTGTTCCTATTCCGTAAACCAGTTGGGGCTTTTGAAAAAGCCTTGGAGTTACTGATACTGTTGCTACTTAGTTCGTCTAGGTTTGTAAAGTAGTAGGGATCTAAGTGACTTCTTCAACGGGAGGAGAGAGGACTTCAATTACACAATAGTCTCTTCCTCCACCTCGACTCCTCAGCTTCTGCAGAAGTCATTGTAGTGACGGCAGAGTGCCTGCAGATGGCGCCGATAAGAGTTTTAAGATTCGGTCTACTCATTCTGATCACGCTGTGTGATCGTTTTGGATCGAGAGTAGGTAGGTAGGTGTAGTGTATTGGCAACACCACGGTAGAGTGTGGTGGCGCGGGGGATGCTTTCCCATATGTCATTTTAGCTCTTATCTTTGTTGTCTTGTGTGCATATCCAATCTTGTCTCAGGGTAATTGTGATCTGACCACCAGCAAGTGCCGACATACTGGTGAGTCGACAATACAGTAGGTAGTGGCAAGAATGCATTTATGCCAAAGCAGGCCCATAGTACCGCCACGTGGATGTTTCAAATTAAAGAGAGTTGCCGTGATCTCTCACAGCCTATTAGTGCGTTAACTTGTGTTTTGCTGTGGTGAATTTCCTAGCCAAGAGCAGTGCAGTTGCAGATGAGGTGTTGGATGGTTTCCTCCTCCTATTCGTCTGGGCAGCTTCTAATGAAGTCGTTGGAGTATAGTTTTTTTACGTGAATTCCTAGTAGGCAGCGTCCAATAATCATTCCCACTGCGGGGCACAGTTTATGGAGATCAGGCTAATTGATCTTCTTGGATTGAGATGAGGCTAGATTTATTTTGAGATTCGACAAGTGATGCCTATCAGACATCTGGCATTGGTTTTCTTTTCATAGAGAGTAATCACCTGTAACTTGAAGGTAGCTGTGGGAGTACCAATGTTACGAGAGAGTCCATCAATTGGCAGTCTAGGAGCGTGTTTAGCGAATTAATCAGTTTATCAGTTTCTCGGGATGTCCCTGTGGCCTTGCAGACAATTTTAAACTGTTCAAATATCTCGTTAAGAAATGAGCGGCATCCGATTACTACTGTAGACTTTAAAGAGAGCGATTCCAGGGATTTAATTTCCGCTTGGCTGTCCGTAAAGATACAGATATTGTGGTCGATTATGACGTTCAACCTAAGCCAGGATAGGGCTTCGGTAATCGCCATTCTCTCCTGTTAATTTCCACTGGCAATTATGTACTCTCGGGTTGAGACTTAATCCATGGCAATCAGTGGCTTAAGTTAAAGCACTATTTAAGTGGAATCTATCACTTAACTTCCACTATGAAAAGGAAATTCCTATTGATTCTGAGGTTTTGCGATCGATCGGCACTTAAGCTCACACTGTATAATCGGGCATTAGAGATTGTGAATTGAGCCAGTCTTCTGAACATCTCATGCAAGATCCTTTCTGCCGTGTTGTGTGAACGCCTAAAGCCGTTCGTAAACAACCTGGTCGGTCCATATGAGTGTGGCTTTAGGCCAGGGAAATTCACCATCGATCAAATATTCACAATACGGCAAATTTTGGAATAAACAATAAGTATGAGCAATTAATCAATACCCATCACCTTTTCATCGATTTCAAGGACGCGTATGACAGCATCTATAGAGACTAGCTACACAAAGCAAGTCAAAGACTTTGTCTAACTCGGAACCGCTTTCAACTCAGACAACGAAACCAGCCGTCGATATCAAACGAAGTCAAACGAAGAACAACTCTTACCAAGAGTCGTTTCTTTGAGGTAAGAAAGCAATTGATAAACAAATCCCTTCTCGAACAACCAGAGTAAACCTCTATAAGACCTTAGTCGTTCCAGTCCTGCTATATGGCGCAGGGGCATGGACTTTGTCAAAAGCGGACGAGGTTGCTCTTTGTTGCTTTGAGAGGAAGAATGGTCGGGGGTTTTCGGTCCCGTCTGCATAGAAGTTGAGTGGGGGAGAAGCTGTTCATCGACATCGATTTAGCCAGAAGAGTGAAGATCCAATTGAGATGACTAGGCATGTAGAGCGGATGGAAACCAATGCTCCCGCCCGGAAAATCAACGAATCCATCACCCAGGGACGGTGCAGTAGAGGAAAACCAGCGACTCAGGTTCCCCACGCCTTTGAAAAGGGGCCTCAACCATGGAGGCACCTAGCTTATCACCGAGCTGGCTGGTGACGCTCGTTGGTTGAGGCCCAGGTCCACCCGGACTGTAAGTAAAGTAATCAAGTACGTAATTCACTCTGTTCTTAATAACTGCGACTTTATTGATTTTGTAATTGTTACATCACTGGTGCAAGCGCAGTTTGCTTGTGTGAGCTTGCAATCAAAGCGGAGACGAGATGATAAGGACCGCATTCAATTCAAATTCACTTCAAAACATACTCAAAGCAAAACTGCAAAACGCTCTTGAATCAAACACATTACGAGCTCTGTCAGTAAGGTCATCGAAATGTGTATTTGAAAACAAAAGCCGCGAAGCACAAGTGGCATGTACAATTCATGGTCAACGCGCACACAAATTTGAAAAACAATCAATTATCGATGTGATTTAATCACAACAGGGGCTGTCCCAACTGCACATCTATGAACCTTCATTTGAAGGCAATAATGATACGACGACGCGAGGCATGCACGAAACGACCGTATCTCTAGTTCGCTGGCAACTTGACCTTGAAAATTGCGAAAAGTAGAGCGAAATAATTCGCTTCGCCTTAAAAACAGTAGAAATGAGAACAACGAATTTGATAAGAAAAAGTCAATTCGAAAACGGGTCAGCAATGTTTTTCATTTGATGTGACCAAATCTTTATTACTACGAGATTAAAGGAGAAGCTGGACTGGAACTCGGAAATAATCTAAAGTCACTGGAGTCAAAACTTAAAGATCGAAACTGTTGAAGCCTGTCACTTATTCGATGCAAGCGAAACACTAGGCAATTAAAACGATGCACTGTGGAGTGTTTGAACACAACATAATGTCAATCTGCCAAACCTATTGTTAGCAGCGATGTGCAAGGTTGAGTTAAAGTTTTTACTCTTTGAGCACTGTTTGTTCCTCGAAAAAGGTGGGACCGTGAAAATAATTTTTGGTCGTACCGGCCGGGAATCCAACCTAGGCAGAGAGGTTAAGTTGTGTTATGGGCCGACGCACATACCCACAATGTCATGGGCTCCACCATCATGTTTGTCCGTTAAATAGAGGTGTCCTTTTTCTTGAAATACACGAATATCTTGATGCCGGGACAGTGACGAATAATCCGAAAAAGAAACGTCCCTTGTAGAGAGCTGTCCGTATAGAGAAGTTTAACTGTATTTATATTCCACTTCACATATTGGTGGATCGAAGAGTTATTATTTTTCTTACAAAAATTGTCCAAATGCACGACCAATCAATACTTACTGACTTATTTGTGCATGTATTCTTTTATGTATTATATTGTATGTTTTCTTTTATTTATTAAGTTGTTCAGAGATAAGGGATAATAGAGATATCCAATTTCTACCTCAGTTGCCCCTTGACAGCGTTTTTTATACGTTGCTTGTGAATACGGCTGAGCTCTTGTGAACAGCTGGCTAACAGCTGATACCCGTCCCCAACCTTAGCAGAGGGGTGAATTAGAATTCATATTTGAATATTCGCTCTTTAATTGAAGGTTTTTTTTCAAATTTCGGTGTAAAATTTTCAACACAGTGTGGAGGGGTGAACGAACGAACAAAGCTTATGTTCTTGAAGTGTGCGTATATTTTTGTGTAAGGTAATTAATAATAAAAATATTATTAAAGAGTTTTCATGAATCTCTCAAAATAAGGACATTCCTTGCTCATTTTAGATTTCCCCAAAATAGACAAAAATTAGCTGTTTTTTGCAAGCGTATATACGCTTAATTTATAAGTGCACAAAGCAGCACCGACAACGCTTATGACATTTGCTAAGCTGTCAGTCTTGGAAGATGATGGTCGAGCTTTGATGGTCACAATCTTCGTTTTGTGATTGAGTAGCGTGACCATCACTTTAAAAGCAAAAACACTTAATAATTATAAAATAAAAAAAATGTTCATCAAATGAAAGAATCGTTTATGAAACCTAAACGGAATATATAGCAGAGGCACTCTTGGTATACCAAAAATTGCATACTTATGGATGCCAAAAAAATTAAAAATGATCTAATACATCAACCACATCTTCAGATATAAGCCACATACAGCAACCATAAACAATGAATGAATGAATTCAGGAATGAACAGACAGAAAATAATGTTTGGATGCATTGTTTTTGTCCGCACTTGTTCCTTAAGCGGCGATAGATATGATGAGTAAGTTAACCGGATATAGGATTCGTTATTAGTGTATTTTACATGCGAATCGAAATTTAAGCGTATGTACCCTTGCAAAAAAACGCAGCTAATGTTTACAAATTTTGACAACCAGTTTTATGCATTAGTTATAGTTGCGATATCTTGCCATTGCTCTTATCAAGTTACTTTCTGTGAGTTTTTTGAATTCATGAATCAATCGGATACAGCGGACCTAATTTTTTGAGTTAATTTGTCAGGTATGGTCTATGAATAGGCTGTATTTAACTTAGGCACAAAATAGAGGTCAAATAGTTCCTGTTAAAGTGGCATTGAATTACATTTTTACTCATGAAAGACCATATTAAAATATAAGTATGGTAAGCGCGGCAAATATGGCCCATCCATATATTTTCTAAAGAGCACAGAGTTAAGCTTAATTTCACAACAAACTTATTGGAATCGGTTCTGCCCGAACTTGTCTTCGATGGCCTGGTGCGAGAAATGTGCAACATACGAGTATAATTGTGATATTTCTGTTTTCATTGTAATTTCTTGGTATGTTTTAATAAGTGTTTTCACAGTGAATGTTAGCTGATTTCATGATATCTTCTTAAGGTTTAATAGTAATCAATGTGTTCTTATTTTTAGTCATATCGAAGTTAAAAAACAATTTTAAGAAGCTTGATTAAATTGAACACTAGTAAAATGTATGTAAGATGGCCTACCTCAAGTGCCTACCATACCGCCTAGTAGGCCATATTTAACACATGACTTTTGCCAGACTTGCGCCAGCTTGCGTACAATGTGTTGTATGCTCAATGTGGGTACAAGCAGACTGTACAGGCAAGGAGTAACAATGTGTGAGTCTTTTGGTGCATTTAAACCCAAAATCATTACCAGGCCATATTTAACACCAGGTAGGCCATCTTAGCCTCAAGTTTTTTGAAAATTAGTTTTTTCAGTATACCTTTCTGTTGTATTTTTTAAAAATGTTCATAGTACTTAAGTGTGAAGGTAAACTGATTTTAATGAGTACACAAAATATCCCATTCTATTTTACATCTATACAATCCCTCTGGAGTTATAATTTTTGTAAGCTCAGGCCAACATATTGCTACACTTAAAATGATCTTCAGGGCCAAAGTTATCTGTAGATGGATATGATTTGTACACAATGTATATAACACTCATCCACCTTAAGAACTAGGAACTCCTGTTGGAGCCCCTTGGAGCTTTTCCTCTGCAGTCAAACAAACATTAAAACTTCCTCCCCGCAGAGGGTAATTAAGATCCCAGTTAAGAGATTGAATATCTAAGAGCTCTGTCAGTGGATTCATTTAAATGTTTTTAAAAGAAGGAGATACATAAAGAGTCGAACCTTTGTAAGGCGAACATCCTTAAAATTTGTTTAATGTTTCAAAATTTTGACTTAAATTTTCCTATATTTTATATTCCATAAATCGATAATGTATAAATAGTGAACTAGGGGTTTTCACGTAAAGCACATACAACAACCCACTGCCTATAATATCGGCAGTTATTTTTTTGTTCATACATTTTGACATCAATTTCGAACAAATAAATTTCTGTTTCATATACAGTAGACTCTCCCTAAATCAAACTCTCTCTAAGTCGAAATTTTTCCCCATATTTTACATACATTTCCCTCAATTTTCAACACAAAAACCTCTCTCTAAGTCAAACTCTCTCTAACTCGAACAAATTACGGCATCCCGTGACAATTCGACTTATGGGGAGTACACTGTATTTTGACAAATAAAAATCAAAGCTACTGCGAATCGTTTTTCTGAACCTTACTTCGCTTCACTATGGATAGCGATGAAAAAACACGGCTAATATCTTTTCTCGTGACTGTTGGACGATTTTATAGTTCGAGGTTCGACTGCATTTCTTCTAAAAATGAAGCCCTAGTTGCATTCTTTCCAAGCATTATTAGCCAAGGAAGTATACACTTTGTATACTATACAAAATTGTGTATACCTCACCAAGATCGCTAAATGCAATTCCTAGACTCCACTGGCTGGATTTAGCTAACCCTAACAACCCAGGTTTTCGAGGTGTGGTATGTTGGTATATACTTGTGTCTGGTTTGAGCCAAATCGGGTTAAACCAATTAAACCAACCAACCATGACCAAAGTTAAAACCAAACATTTCATTTTTACGCGGTTACTAATTTTTCTAATGCAGCTATCGACTTGAAATTCCAGGCACCATGAGACCGTTTTAAGAGGTTTTATAATAAGTGTCCGACGGAGGGTTAAGAAATACTTTGAAATCATAAGCCCGTGTTATCTTAGAGTACTTAGACATACAACTAAGTACACACACTTTGACCTATTTTCCGCTCTCAGCCAACGTTGCGCCGCCACGTCTAGTTTTGACTATTAAATTCGTCACGTGCGTCGTGCAGGATGGCAATGAAGAATTTTCGCTGCTCCCACAAGGTCGTTAACGAACTCACCGAGAGCTTCAAAGTACTTAGACAAGCGAAAGACTTCTTCAACTTAATTCTTGAGACGATATTTCAAAAGAAGAGGAGATCTTGCAAAAAGATCGTCACATGCAAACACGAGAGGAACCCTCATGCGGAAGTCGGTACTAATGTTAGCATATGTGGGTGACATTGAAGTGAATGGCCGAAGGCAGCGAACTGTCAATGAGGCGATTTGCTAGCATTGACACGGAAGCGACGGAAATGTATCCGACGATGAACGCGGGACCAATACAACACTGACGTCGTAGTCAGAGTGTCGCAATGTGCAGTTATATACTGTGAGGTAATCAGAGTCTTCGTCTACATCGACTTCGCAGCGAGCAGTGTTAACAGCATCAGTACAGATAGATCAAGCGGAGAATAACTCGTGTTCGATGGCTGTTATTTTGTCCGGAGAGCTGTCTTCCTCGAAAGACCAAGCCAGTCATGGTCTACGTTTTGGAGGGAAACGTCTTGCGTGCGATCATTGGCACTGCTTGCGTTGTATGCGTCTAGGAGTAGAGGATTCAGCGACAGCTAGCCAGGCGCCTACGAATACAAGGCCCAAGGTGGCTCGGTCATGTAACGCATGCACAATTTCCCGCCGATGTGTCTCCAACTATGAGCGTGTGGGACACCACAACGGAGGTTGCCCCCCAGGACTGGTATACAAGTGAACTTGATGGGCGCAATTGAAGGGAGCTTGCTGCTGGAGAGGCTCAAGCTTGAGCGATATACAAGCTCCCTCCAATTGCACCCATGTCCAACACGGACAGAAGAAGACAAACAAAACAAACAAAATAAAGCCCGGATCATTGGCGTGACGCGACTTAAAACTCTTGATGAAAAGAACACGAATTACGTGATGTTTTACTTTTAAATGCTTGCATACTCTAAGAAACACATAAATTTCCACCAGGTTTCCAGCAAATCGAACATGGAAGTTGAGTCTTAACTCAGGGTTCCCCCGAAATTGCATTTTAGGAGCACTTGTTTCATGTTTGTCACAAATCTCACGCACAACCTCCTCTTCGTGCAGTCTTCAGTCGTTCAATCATTTCAAAAGTTCCTCAGCTATTTTTCGGGTTTAACGTGTTCTTGAAGTGTACCCCCTCCCTTAGGGAAGCAACCAGATCTTACGTGGGAGAGTACACGAGCACACGGTTAATCACAGATCTTAGACAGATCGACCAGCCGAACGTAAAGATCAGCAAAAATCTCGTTTAGCAACACATTTCCATAAACACACACAGTTCTAACGAAGCAGGAACTGTTCACGCGCAAACAAGTATCCACTCATGTCCGCTCGGCGTGACGTAACCAGACAATCTGACAGAGAACCCTGCCATGCAGCTCACTGCACAGACACAGCAGTCAACGTTACAACGATGGTCATGTAACATTGCCGACAAAAAAAAAACAAAAAGAGAAACATATTTCGCGTAAACTCAGTAAACACACAACGCAATGCCCTATGGCGGCGCGGCTGTTTAATAATCGGTCGTTTCACAATACAACACATCCATCCATTAATGGGCTTCATTAAAATACTTGTTCCACTGTTTTGTTTCTTGAATTTTTAATTACGTCTTTCACTTGAATTTGGTTTTAGTGGAAAATGAAATTTGAATGCACTTGCAGCACATACTCACCACGAATAGCTTCCAGATCATGCTGGGGCTGGAATATGTCACAAGAAGACGAGACTGATCTTCTCCTCACGGGTGCACTGCGATCCCTAAATGTCGACGCGATGCTCAATCTCGACTGATAAATTTTAATCGGAAATATAAACTCGTCTTAGATGTATATGTACGCAAAACTCGAATCGGACGTAGAACATCAACAAACACGAACGACAGAAAACGCGAGATGCTGGGCACACAACAAACAATCTCAGGCACGGAGATAAGGCAGCAACGATCTGTCGGGGCTAGGGCACAGAAGCGAGTGCTAATCTCGGCTCTAGAGTTTGGTTTTGTTTGGCCAGTATACACGGCACCGTAAAGTATCGCGTTATTGATTAGCGTTTGGCATCTTCGGACGTTCCGACGAGAGAGAGAGCGAGCTATTTGCTGACCAGTTATCTGAGAGAGTATGTGAGAGTTGTTGTCGTATCGTTGGTGAGTCACTTGCCAACTTACCTCCAAAAAGTTCAAGTTGCTCTCTCGGTCTCTGCTGAGGGGTTTTTACGCTTGCCCCACAGCTGGCCTTTGTGAGGTCAGATGGAACTATGCAGAAGGGAAGGCAGCTGCTGCTGCTGCTGCGGCTGAGGCATGATACATGACTCAAGGGCATTTTTTGGGTTTTTGCTGAGAGACAGGTTCGAAATGTTTGCAGCAGTCATCAAAGCTTTTTTGTCTCTCCCACCGAGTAGGAAGTCAGTGTGTTGTCTGTCAAACTTTGCTCTTGGTGATATTTAATTGAGTGGGCAATCCCTGAGGATATGAGTGTGCTCAGGAGGCTTCAATCTGTCTGCCATTGACGTTTGCAATTGGCTGTAGTTGGGTTAGGTCAGTGAGTTGCTAAGCATGTAATTACTTTGTGCCTTTTGATGTGGCTCAGAGTTTTGTGAGCGGACGTAGCCGTTCCGGGTGTAGGCGGATGTGAAGGTTTCAGCGACTTGCTCAGTGGGTACAGTGTTGGCCAAAAATAAAGCAACCATTTTTTGTTCGCTTCCATTAGTTGGATTTCCCAAATGTTTCTAGCCAACCAGTCCAACCAGTAGGTAATTGAGGGCCTGCTTTGGTTATATTTTTCGTGGAGGAATATTAACTGTACAGATTAAGAGGCTGGGTTGCTTTAGTTTTGACCAATACTGTATGCATGGATTGAGTAGGCCAGTTATGAACTGTGAAAAATCTGGTTTTGGCCAGGGCAACATCCCCATTTATTCAGGTTAAGACAAACAACACGCATAACTTAGTCTAACTTAATCTGTGGACGGTGAAAAGGCAAAGATCATGATGGGTAACGACGATGAATTCGAGTGGATTTGAGGCACGATGTGCCACACTTCTTCGTAGCGTGCTACTAAAGGGGTCGTTGAGTTTTTTGTTTGCAAAAAACACTACGTTCTCTAAGTATCGCTTTACACAGCAGATTTTTGCTGCGTGGCTGAGGATCATCTACTGATTTTGCATCTCATAGATTACAAACATTAATATATAATTAAGGAATAGTCTATGGATACATTTTTTAAACCCTAATCGAGACAAGCTGAAATCATTTTCGTTGCAAAGTTCATTAAAAGTTCTTATACGCCTCGTAATAGGTTCGTTACAACCATTGTTGGTTCTATTCCTCTTATAGTAGTGTCTATAGTATTTCTCAGCCGAAGAGATCTTTGGGGAGCGTATGAGAAAAAGTAATTCTTGCGGATGAACATGGCTGGGTTTCTTGGGTTTCTTAAACGTTCTTGTTATGAATTTTCTAATCCGAATGCCTTAAAGTCAGTCTACATGTTACGTCCGTATCTGGAATGCTGTTCTGTAATATGGTCTCCATCGTATGTAAAGCACGTGTTATGTCTAGAAAGGGTTCAAAAGTCCTTCACGAGATTCGTTATAAAACGAATGAATTGGAACCTTGAATCTATGCCTTCTTATCAAATAAGATGTGCCTAAATTTGTTTACATACACCAGAAAAAAGACGAAGTGTTCAATTTATAATGTTTATTTATGATATATTCTCGTACCGTATAAACTGTCCTGATATACTTCAATGTGTTAAACAGTATGCTCCAGAAAGAAATCTTCGATCAGGAAACCTATTATACCAACCTAGACACTTATATAATTATGGTTTTAATGAGCCGCTTACTAAATGCATTTTAAATTTTCATTTTGCCTGTGTTGAAATATATCTATGTGATGATAGATGTACATTTAAAAACTCAATTCTAAATCTCTGATTAAAACTCATTTCGTACCTTAGTGTTACATGTTTAAGTCACACTGTTGTCTATTTAATATTTTGTAGGGTGTCCAAATCATACGTTTATTTATTATTACTTATTATTGGACCCTAGTGTCCTTCTTAGCAATCCATACTTTTATTTTTAGTGTTCCACTAAATGTCATTTATACATTCATTCCTTCTTCTTTTTAAGTACGCCTCTGAAGTAAGACCTTGTGTCAGAAATCGAATTCAAAAATCTATTATTAATAAAATTATAATTGAATAAATAAGAACCAACACTTATTATTATTAATTGTATTTATTATTTATTATTTATATATATTATGTTGATTTACTATTATTAAAAATACTTATACCTATATCTGCAATATGTAAGAGTCAAGCTCGGTAGGTGAAGTTAAGAAATAATAATAATAATATGGGTGGCGCGACGGTCCGAGGTGGACATGGGCCTAGTTTCTCAGCAACCACTTAACCTACAGTTTAATGCCGACTCCGAACGGCGTAGTTGGAATACTCTTTGAGCATTGTTAGTAAATCGAAAGAGGCGCAGCCGTGAATTATCTCGGTGGTAAATTCGGGTATCGAACCTGGCACCCTCTGCGTAGGAGTCGACGCACTTACCCACTACGCCACGGCGACCCACCGAAATTAAGAAATAAAGAAAAAATGTATTGTGTTGTTAAAAATCCTTACTATTTCTTTTGAGAAAACCTAAAATAGCGGTAGGTCTCTATTATATGAAAAGTAATGTGATAATGCATTATGTCAAGTTTTTAGTTTGGCATCAAAAATAACACCGAGATCTGTAAGCTCTCCTAGGCGATTAAGTCTAAGATCAATCATAGACAATGGAGGGTGTAAATAGGTGTGCAATAATATACACATCCTCACAAAATTATTCGCAAAAGACTTCATTTAACGAAATAAGCTAAATTCCACTTGCTTACTCGTGAAAAATTAATTCAATAAAATTTAAAAAAATTAGAATTAGTAAAAGATTAAAAATTAGTAGAAACAAATCAAATATTAATAAATCCAAGTAGGCAAAAACGAAAATAAGCAAACTGACTTCAATTAAACGTAACACAAAATTATTCGCACAAAAATAAAAATATGCAGAAATACATAAAATAAAGTAGGTGAGTGGCACATCAGTATCTAGTTGCACCACCCTTAGCATCAATAACGGCTCTTAGTCGTTTTGACATACGTAAAAGTAAAAGTTCCCATTCTCGTTGTAGAGCTTCTTTATGAGAAGCTTTTCTGCTGATAGCTCGATTTCGAATATTTTTTTCAAGCTCAGCCCACAAATGTTCAATGGGGTTGATGTCGGGTGACTGTGGAGGCATTGAAAGCAGCCACATTTTGACATTGTGAGCAGTGTGCTTTGGGTCGTTGTCTTAGTGAAAGACTTATTTTGACCCTAGACCCATTTTAGTAGCGCTTTGCTGCAAATTTTTGCATACCCAATTGCTGCAAACCCTTTGCTTCCCGTCATTGCCAAACAAGTTAAACTTGCTTTCGTTACTAAAAATAGCGGTGTTCCAAAAGTCTAGAGTCTTGTTAACACACTCTTTGGCGAACGCGAGTCTTTTTTCATTGTTAACTTCGGAAATAAAGGGTTTGCGACGTGCAACTCTACCGTTAAAATTATTTCACCTTAAAGTCCGACTTACTGTTTCGACAGAGAGTGGTTTTTTAATGATTCCTCTGCGGTCAATAATTTTACTGGCTTCTTAGGGTTTTTCTTGATTTTCTTAACAATATGCCTCTCATTTGCCTCCGATAATATTTTTTTTCGACCCCTACCTTTCTTATTTTCTAAACAACCCTCATTTCTGAACTTATGGACAACATCCCTAACTACGGTATATGATCTTTCAACAAGTTCACCAGTCTCTCGGTACGTTTTGCCTTCGCAAACTAACTTTAAAATAACCTTTCGCCCTTCTATAGAAGTTTCAGATTTTTTTCGTCCCATTTTGCTCTTTTTTCGTTTTTTTTTTTTATTTTATTTTCTCAGAAATATCATCCATCCTTCTGCTTGTAGCCTCGATCACAGCATTCAACAGAATGAGCGGTTATTATAACACAACGCTTGAGTTTGTGCGGATAATTTTGTGTCTGCTTTCCTCTTGCCGTATTCGGAGAAGTCGAAAAAAAAAATACCCTTAGGGTTGATTGCATCAGTTTGAACTTTGAATATGACTATTGAATATAATATATATAGCAGATGTATAATACAAAAAAAAACAGTTACTTTTTAAGTTGTACATAGAAAATATTAAATAAATTCGGCTGTAAAGTCTTTGTGCGAATAATTTTGTGAGGATTTGTATGTATAACATTTTTGAACTTTCAGTTCAATCCGTTTTTTAAATTCATTTTTATTTTAAAAATTCATAACAAACTTAAATTCTAGACAAAAATGCTTAAAACTAGTTGGATAAACATTGTTAGATACAATGTTAATCTTATTCTGTGTCTTTCAACCTAATCCAACAATGAATATGTAAAAAAAAATGCATTTAACTGTTCGGATTAATATTAAGATAATTAGAGAAAAACTTACTACAGAACTGGTTTACCTTAAAACTTATTGACCATCAAAGAACCATCTGTTTGAAAAAATTACATTTGCAGGAAACCAAAGATGTATGCAATTAATATCTCATAGATGCGAATACCTCAACACTTTCCGTCAATTTTTCGTTCATGCGGTTTAACTTTGGAATCATTTACCCCTTGAAATAAAGCGCACTAGCAACACTAACGCTTTCAAAACATAAGTTTTTAAGTACTATGCAGACAATGTTTGAATAATGTAATGAAATTTACTATAAAGCTCAGTATTTTCCTTCCTTTTTTTCTTTTTCGTACTTTTTTATATATGAAGTTTCAAATTTAATTTATTTTTAATCCATAATTATTATTAGTATTACTACTTTTTCCTTGTCTTAAAATGAATTATACATTAATTAGCTAAATATATACAAAAGCTTGTTCATATTATCTTAAGTGAATCAAGAATTTATAATAATATAATATGGGTGGCGCTACAGCCCGTAGAGGGTCAGGGCCTAGCTTCTTAGCAACCACTCGTGTTGTGCGTGCTATTGTTCTTTCACGCTTGGCAGGGGCCTACAGTTTAATGCCGACTCCGAACGGCGAAGGTGAGAAGCCTTTTCTAGAGAGGAATACTCTTTGAGCATTGTCAGTGACTGGAAAGAGGTGGAGCCGTTATATATGAAAGGTGGTAAATTCGGGCATCGAACCTGGCACTCTCTGCGTAGGAGTCGCGGCGACCCACGGAGAATCAAGAATTTAATAAATGCTAAATACAAAATACAAATTATATATATACCATCTTACATACTACCTTAAAATACCTTCAATAACTTAACAAAATACCTTTACGAAACCTACCTATACATATATATGTATATTAATGTATGGATATTATTGTGTGCACATTGTATACACATAGGTACACGCAGGTGTACACATGTGTATACTTACTCATATATTTTTGCTTTGTTAATTTTATTTTTTATTTTTTTTTAACTTGTTTTTAAATAGATATTGACATATATACAGTTTAAAAACTACCTTTAAACTACCCTAAGATATAAAAATCGTTCATAGGTTGCGGTTAATAGATTTGAAGACCGAAACCGACTGTGCCCCATAAGGAGGAACGCACTACTCGTTTTTCCACGGATCTAAGCGCTTCGACGCTGGGGTTCCCTCTCTCCCCAGAAAAACAACTTGGCCGTTCAGAGTCGGCATAAAACTGTAGGTCCCTTCCAATCGTGAGAGATCATTATCACGCACAACACGAGTAGTTGCTGAGAAGCAAGGTGCTGGCCCTCTGCATGCTGTAGCGCTTTCCATATTATTATTATACAGTCTAACTTCTCTATAACGAACTTCTCTGTAGTGAATTTTTCTCTATAACGATTTTTTTTAAAAACACTTCATCTTCCTGATGTTTTTCACACGTTTTGACCTCTCTATAACGAATTTCTCTATAACGTAGATTTCTATGCAACGCAGCTTATTTAACAACACAGCTGGTGTTTTATGTATCAAAATAACCTCTCTATAGCAAATTTTTTTCCAATGAATTTATGCGTGCAGAAATATTACGATAAAATAACTTACATTTTGTCTGCCTGTGTATTTCGAGGGGGAAAAAATCTGCACGGTTGTTTTTAAATTAAGAAGTCTAAGCGAAAATGTTTATCTTTTGAAAAAAATGGTCTTATAATTTCGGCAGTATTGCAAGGAAATAGAAAAAAAGGATATTGCTGAAGAGTTTGGAATTTCTGCAACTACTTTGTCAACAATTTTGAAGAATAAGGATAAGATTCAAGAATCTAGTTCTTCTGGTGTACATAAGAAATTTAAGAAAACTAGATCCTGTGAGTATCCTGATATTGATGAAGCTATGATTAAGTGGATCATCGTTTCAAGGTATAAGAGCATTCCACTTGCCGGACCCTTAATTAGACAAAAAGCTGTGGAGTTTGCAGAGGCATTGGGACATTCCGACTTTGTTGCTAGCGCTGGTTGGCTTGATATATTGATTTAAACGAAGACATAACGAGAATGAAAAATCAGATAATTGGATACAAAATATATTACCTTCCCTTATTGAAGAATTTGACAAAAATGACATATTCGACGCTGACGAAACAGGAGCTGTAATGTCAAAAAGAAAACAATTTCAAACTGTTGTAAAAAAGCTGGATTCGATAAAGCCATTGAACCAATAGCGGATATTGAAGACGAAAACATTCATTTGGCAGAGTTATGGTCCATGTACATAGAAGAGAACTACGTTGAGGATGTGACTGTCGAAGATTACATTAATGTCGACAACGATACATTTACTATGGAGTGCCCTTCCGATGAAGATGTTGTGCAAAGCATTCTATCAAATCAGTATAGGGTTAATAGTAAGTAACATATGCACTTAAGAATCATGAAGAAAACCCACTAATATATTTTTTTTATTTAAGTTCAGAAAATAATGACTGTGACGCTGATGAAGAAGGAAATGAGTTACCAACATTTTCTCAACTAAAAACACATACTTCCACTCAATAAGAACATTTATGGAATCAAGAAGTTATGTCCCGGATGAAATATTTTCCTTCCTCAACCGATGTGAAGATTTTGCCGATGAAGAGAAATTTACAAGTTTAAGGCAAATGAAAAT
Source organism: Eristalis intricaria (assembly GCA_964034865.1). NCBI lineage: Eukaryota > Metazoa > Arthropoda > Insecta > Diptera > Syrphidae > Eristalis > Eristalis intricaria. The sequence goes on along the minus strand of OZ035873.1, from coordinate 105,154,117 downwards.
AACGGCGTTCTTTCATATTTAATAAGTGTAAATTATGTGTCAAAATATGTACCATCTAAATGTACAAAAAAAAAATGGTTTCTCTAGTAGAGTAGAAGTAGAAATCGGCGATCCCCAGTGACTACGTTATAGAGAAGTTCGACTGTATTATATTATATTACATTATAGTAACGTTTTTTTCCAAGACGTCGTTATTGGTGGACGTTTTTCTTAGACACCATATACTTTGTCTCATCATCATTGACCACAATACCCATCACCGCCGTTACCTTCTCGATGGTCATTAAGTAAGCAGGCAAGCCAACGTTAAGTAGTCTTTCTAAATTAAGTGCTGAATGACTTGATAGCATACTCGGATGGCGTATTCTAAGAGAGTGTAGACAAACGTTGTATAAAGCGACCGCGGCATGCAAATTAGAGAATAATTGGCATACACTCGGAGGCCTCATCTACTCGTGATGGAACAATATGACGCACAGCACGATTTATAGCAGTTTAGAACCTAGCTAGATCAACCTTGGACTGTCGTGACACTCTTTTTAATTATGCTCATTTATTATACTCACTCACTCATTATTATTACACCTTAAGCCGATGTCGCGAATCGACTGAACTACGTTCAAGTTTTAACCGTTTGACAACTGTTGGAACACGTATGTCAGTCAATGTTCGCATAGCCCTAACATAGAAAATTGCTCAAATGTGCTAAAGTGCTAAAGGTAAGTCACTTGAGCAGATCGACATCAAAAGGGACATTGCATATGCCTGAATGTGTGGCGAATGTTTCTTAGAGTCGGAGAACTCTAAATTGACAACATTGTTTTCAGTGACAGCTCTCAGTTGTTTTGAGGTTAGTTTGGCTTGGAAATTTATCCTGAATGATTCCCGCTGGAGCGGCATTTAGATACTTTTCACGAGAAACACAAACTACAGCTATAGTCAAAAAACTTTACATTACAAATTGGTATTAATTCTGGGACATGTTGAATGACCTGTGGCACCGTGGCGTAGGGGGTAAGTGCGTCGACTCCTACGCAGTGGGTGCCAGGTTCGATACCCGAATTTACCACCTATCATAATTCACGGCTCTACCTCTTTCGAGTCACTGACAATGCTCAAAGAGTATTCATGTCTAGAAAAAGCTTCTCAACTTCGTCGTTCAGAGTCGGCATTAAATTGTAGGTCCCTTAAACGCGTGAAAGAACAATAGCGCGCACAACACGAGTGGTTGCTGAGAAGCAAGACCCAGGTCCGCCTCGGACGTCGCGCCACCCATATTATTATTATTAAGGACAGACCCTCGTCTACCCATGTACCTAACCAAACCTATGGCTCTGTACCTCTCACTGCTGACTGTACTGCTTTGACCACAATAATTGTTGAACCAATGATACCACTGGCCCATAAACGTACCAAAAGTGGGATTTTTTTTTGTTATTCTCATGTAATTTGCTTGCATGCTGATTCTAATGCAATTAAAACTACGTGGGGGATTCCGAAATTCGGGATAAAATACATTTTTCAAACGTATTAATAATTATGTCACTCGGAAATGTTAATAATTAATAATTTAAAAAACTACGTGGGGGATTCCGAAATTCGGGATAAAATACATTTTTCAAACGTATTAATAATTACGTCACTCGGAAATGTTAATAATTAACTAAGCAGTGTCTTCCGAAAGCGTGCAAACAAACTGAATCGAATTCAGTTTCACAAACACCAGGTGCATTGTATTCAAATTATGAGAAAAAATTACTATTGAACGTTCAGTACAGTGTTGCCGCTGAAGCTTTCTAGAACGTCTCGAAAAATTAAGCTCTTGCATTGTTAATTAGTTTTCATTAAATACTAATTAACAATGTAAGAGCTTAATTTTTCTAGCTTCCATAAACGTAGAAATCTATAACTATTATTTATAAAAGGTGGTTCGACCATAATGCACGATGTTAATTGTGAGTCACACCTTAACGTCAAGTTTTCATGCCCAACTTAATTTGACATTTCTGTTTTTCAATGTTTGACAAATTCAACCATGGCTCTCCATGTACAAAATTGAGCAGAGCGTTAAGGTTGTTGAAGCATTTTACGAAAATGGGCGTTCAAATCAAAAATGTATTTCGTGCACTTCTTGATTTTTGCGGTCAGCATAATCGACCAAATGCGTCCACAATCGGTAGAATTGTGTGCAAATTTCAGCAAGCCGGGTCTGTATGAAATGTGAAAACACCTGTGCATGCTCGCCCAGTTCGTTCTAGTGAAAAACATTGCCGTTGTTCGCGATAGTGTGTCAGAAGAGCCGTCAACCTCGGCCAAGCATTTACCGTGAATAGTGTTTGCTATCGCGTGATGATAACGGACTTCTTGTGGCCAGAAATTGAGAATATGGAACTGGACGACATGTGCTTCCAACAGGATGGTGCCCCTGCCACACAGCCAACGGAACAATGGTTTTTTTTTGCGCGAGAAATTCCATGGCCGTGTTATCTCACGCCGTGGTGATGTTAATTGGCCACCACGATCATATGATTTGACACCTTCGGACTTCTTTCTTTTTAATATATAATATGGGTGGCGCGACAGTCCGAGGTGGACCTGGGCCTAACTTCTCAGCAACATCTTGTGTTGTACGTGCTATTGCTCTTTCACGCGTTTAAGGGACCTACAATTTAATGCCAACTCCGAACGACGAAGTTGAGAAGCTTTATCTAGACAGGAGTACTCTTTGAGCATTGTCAGTGATTCGAAAGAGGTGGAGCCGTGAAATATGAAAGGTGGTAAATTCGGGTATCGAACGTGGCACCCTCTGCGCAGGAGTCGACGCACTTACCCACTACGCCACGGTGACCCTTCTTTAGGGATATTTAAAAGAAAAACTGTACGTCAATAAGCCACGACAAATTCAAGAACTAAAGGATGAGATAATTCGGCGCATTAACGACATTGAACCTCAATTACGTCTCATAATCATTGAAAATATGGACCATCGGATAGAGGTAGCCAATATTTTGTTTCCCACATAATTGTCACAGATCCTTCTGTCATAATAGAAAATATTAAGATAATTCTCTGAAAAAGTTTGTTTTATTTACAATTATCATTGTGAGTTTTCGTTGGACCGCCCTTTACAAACTGCGACGAAATACTTGAAAAATAAAGGCACCCACGAACCAGTGTCGAACTTTTCGAATTCAGATATATTGTATTGTTTTGGAAGCGTCGACATTAAAGGATTGGTTTCCGCAGAGCATTTGTAACACGATCTTGACTTCTGTCATCAAGCTTAGGATAAGTGCAGTTGCATCTTCTTCTATTTTTGGGCAAACTTAATTTTTCCAAAAATATGTTCGTGCTGGAAAACCGATTCAAATAGTTCCTTTGGCTGGCAAGAAAGTGTTTGCATACTTTGGAGAATATAATTTCCCATTTTTTATTTTTCAAGTAATTCATTTTCAAGCTACAGAGCAGTCTCCATTATTCCAACACCCGGTTTTTGCAACCAATGTAAAGGCCTTATCTATTTTAGATTTTTGCAAATAATCGAAGAAAAGTTTTCGATTTTCGCTCAAAATATAAACCAACATTCACTTATATGCTTTACTATACAATGTAACAGCAAGAGAGAACGGTTAACGACATCAAAAATCGTCTAGACATAGTTCCGTGCAGAATCTATAGAGATGGCCAACTTCACAGTGACTTTTTGACGGTTATTCACGGAATACTACTCGTAGCTCATTTTCATGGAAAGATTAAAAAATAACTCCTGATCATGTCCCTTTGCTTTTAATTCGGGTTCAAATTTTGTCCGAAAATCTACAAAAATGTTGAAGGGGTGGACCTGGGCCTCAACCAGTAAGCCTCTCCAGACGGCACTATCTTTAGCCAGCTGTAGACGCCTGACTTGGCTCATGCCTCTGTACAGCCCGTACAGTCCTTGGTTGAATTTTCTTCTCCAGTAATTATCAACGCAGACAGGCAGAACTTTTCTCTCGAAAATGCCAAGTGCTTCTTCATCCGCTTTTGAGACTGTCCATTACTCCGCACCATAGAGCAGGACAGGGATGATCAGGTGTTATATAATGTTAGCTTGGTCCTTCGAGAGAGGACTCTACTACTCAATTGCCTCTTGATCCCAAAGAAACAGCGATTGGCAAGAGTAATTCTGCGTTTAATCTAGGTACTGTTTGGTGTTTTTCGTACTGTACACTTGAGAGACGAGGTAGACGAAGTCATTCACTAACTCGAAGTTATAGCTGCCTATGGTGACGTTCTGGCCAAGTCGTCGATGTTGTGCGTCTTTTCTTGATGACAGCATATACTTCGTTTTGCCCTCGTTCACCGCTAAACCCATTTTGGCCGCCTCCGCTTCAAACCCAGCAAACGCTTCATTGACGACTCGCTGTGCTTTTTTTTAGCGTGTGATTTCTGCACGATCAAGAATAATGTTGGAAAAGTCACATGACAGCGCGTCACCTTGTCTAAAACCTTTCTTGGCATTGAAGGTCTTGGTGAGTTCGTTACCGACCTTGATGGAGAAGCGAGAATTCTCCATCGTCATCCTGCACAACCTGACGAGCTTGGCAGGAATGTCAAAACTAGACACGGTGCTGTATAGTTCATCTCTATGCACGCTGTCATATGCGGCCTTGAAATCGAATAGGTGGTGGGTGTTGATCTGCATTTCTTGGGTCTTTTCCAGGATCTGCCGTAGTGTGAAAATCTGGTCGATGGTGGACGTCCCTGGCCTGAAGCCACACTGACATGTGGACCTATCAGGTTACTTATAAACGGCTCTAGGCGAGTACACAAAACGGCAGAGAAGATCTTGTAAGCGATGTTCAGGAAACTTATCCCTCTATAGTTGGCGCAGTCAAAGGGGTCGCCTTTCTTGTGGATCGGGCAAACGCTACTGAGGTTCCACGCGTCGGGCATGCTTACCTCCGACAATATCTTACAGATGAGTTGGTGCATGTACCTAACCAGCTCATCTCTAGCTGCCTTAAACAGTTCCCTATACAGTCCATCTGCACCAGCAGCTTTATTAAACTTTAGTCTCGATATCGCCATCTTTACTTCGTCTAGGTCGAGGGGGGGGGGGGGGGGGGGGCGGAATTCTCATCGATCATCGTCAATTGCGTTTAGTGGAATATTCTGCCCGTAAGCGGTATTGGGGCCTTTCTCGCCGTTTAACAGTCTGCAGAAATGTTTTTTCCAGATTCTCAGTATCGATTGCATCTACTACGAGTTGTCCCTCTGAGTCACGACAGCCTTCTGTCCGAATTTTGTATCCATTGGATAGTTGTTTTACCCGTTGGTAGAACTTGTAGACATCATTTCTACCGTAGCACCTCTCCATTTCCTCGATCGCGCGCTTTTCATGCTCTTTCCTTTTCTTTTTGAGAAACCGGTGCTCTCCCCTTCGTTCGGAGAGCTCACGAATCGCGCTCATTCTTCCGTCCAGCGTCGCCTTGTATGTTGCTTGCTTCGCTGAATGTGCCTGCCTGCACTCGTTGTCAAACCAGGGTTTTTTTGGGGTGACGTTTTAAAACACAGCACATCAGAGGCAGCTTCTCTGATGGCCTTTTGACAACGGTTCCATTGTTGGTCGATTGTTTAGCCTGGCAGGGTTGGACTCTCTGAGAGCTTTAGGGAGACTCCATCGGCAAAGTTGCTAGCGATCAATTGCGATTGTAGCTTTCCGACGTCAAACTGTTTTGGTCTTGCTCTACTCCGTTGTCCTATCTATCCGTGTTCTTACCTTGGCTACAACAAGGAAGTGATCCGAGTCGATGTTGGCTCCTCGGAATGTTCGGACATCGAGAATGCTGGTGGCTACAGAGAGGTTTTGGCCCGTTACGAAGTCCAACAGACTGAGTCCGTTCTCGGACGAGCCTGCACGACAGGCTGTACTTCCTGATGACTAGCAAAGTTGTCTTCCGTGCCCAGCTTTGTCAACTCAGTTCGCAAAAAGGCAAACGCGATCCACACATTCACGACCAAAAAATTCGCGAAGATATGTGTGTTTCCTCGAATTGTATCCATTGCACACAATTCAGCTAATAATGCAGCTGTGTTGCTGAAATGAGTTTCAAACGGGAGTACACTCGAGTTTAACTCAGTTCAAGGAAAGAAACTCACGTTGAACCGAGGTTTAAACCAAACGTGGAGCTTAAACTTGCATTGTTAAGCTGGTCATTAGGAAAACAGAATATGAAATGTTTATTCAAACTAAACAAAGCAAAATAAAAAGTTTTATCTATTATATAAAAATAAGTCGGGTTTTCCTTCCTGACGCTATAACTCCAGAACGCACGAACCGTCTCGGGCTCCGTTAGGTTTATAGCAAACAAAATTCGGGAAAAAATTTCAACAGAAGAGCAGGAAAACAGGGAAAGTCATTTTTCACATACAGCGCCATCTCTGATACATAGCATGTACTACAAACCAATATGGTTTTGCATGGTGGTGGAGGAGATGGCGCCAGTACGTGGTGTGTGAGTATCCCTCACGAAAATAAGTACTTTTCATTTTGAGTAGATGGCTTTGGTGCGTGATACTTTGTTTGCTACTCATTGTACTCTGCTCAGTTCATTTCATGTGACATTTATTATGCACACGTTCTTTCAAACGGTAACTTACAACCGGTATTGTGTTCACTGTGAAATTGTGAAATTGAGGTTAAAGTTATTCGTTTCCTAACAGTTATATTGGAAACCATCAAATCAATCACGCGTATTGTTCAAATTTTTATTCAATTTCAACAGCAGGCATTTGTCCTTAAGGTGGTAAGTTGAATTGTGAAAATAATGTGGATCGTGGAGGTTAAATTCACCAGCCTATCCATAGTCCAAAATGCCTAGAGGACGACGTGCGAACATCGGCCGCCGCACAAGACATGTAAGCCGGCAACAAGTGTATTCACAGAACTTAAGCGAAGAAAGACAAAATATAATAAGAGAAAATGCCCGATTGTGAAATCCCTTGGCATTCCAATATGATCCCAGTGACGATGACAATTTAGATATTGGACCAATGACGAATGTATGTCGATATTGCAATGCGTTAAAGTTCAAAAGAGGAACGGCTGGATTGTGCTGGATCATCTATTACTTACACCACGACAGTCACTGAAACCATTGTTCGATGGAAGTGATCCCGATTCCAACCATTGTCTTCAACGCATCCTTGAATACAATAACTGCTTTCGCATGACTTTATTTGGAGCTAATATCATTCGAGAAGGCGGCTTCATGCCGACTTGCAAGGTAAAAGATACAACACACACAACCAATCAATCACACCAAAACAATCAATTGCAACACATATATAACAACTACACATACACCAAACACTACACCATCCCACGATCAGAAGTCACACCGTATTCTTCAACAAATGATTGTTAGCAATCCAAGGACAAATATATCATTTGCATGGTTCAATGGTGCCAACACCAGATGAACCTCATCAATTTCTGCAAATATATTTCATTTCGTCGATGGTGGATCAGCTGAATGTGCGGTGCAATATACAGGGAACACAACGGTTAAGGAGACGAATTATTGAACAGTTGCAAACATTTTTTCACGCTAATAACGCTGTGGTTAATATGTTCAAAACAGCATTGGAACGGATGCCATCGGATACGCACAAATTTGTCATAAGAGCGGATTGTACCTAATCAACTAAATCACGAGAAATTGTCGTTCAGCGAAGAAGCAATATCATGCATCGTGTAAACGAGACATATCGTCATATCGACATATCGAATAACGTAAAAACATTATCGCTAACCACTAATATGAGAGTTCAACTTCAAAATGATAACAGTGCTGTACAATTTTCCAAACAATTGTTAGCTGTTGGAAATGGAAAAGTCCCAGTTGATGCAACAACTGGATTAATTACTCTTACGACTTTTGCCGATTTGCAGACTCTCAATTAGCTCTTATTGAAAATGTTTTTCCGAACATTAGGGAGAATTATTAGAATTATGCTTGGTACACGCACAGAATTATGCTGGATGTACACGCACAGAATTTCACCATTCAATCAAAAATCGCTGGCGATTTGGTGACATACAAATCCGTTGATTCCATAACAAATCCCGATGATGTAGTAAATTATCCAACGGAGTTTTTGAACTCTCTGGAGTTAGTAGGATTTCCACCACATAACTTGCAACTCAAAGTTGGTTCAGTTATTAAGATATTGTGTAATTTGAATCCACCGCAACTTTGCAACGGTACTCGACTTGCGATAAAAAGACTTATGCCGAATTTGACTGAGGCAACCATTTTTAACGGAAAGTACGCAGGTGAAAATGTATGTTCCTCGAATACCAATGATTCTGACTGATCTTCCGTTTGACTTCAAACTATTGCAATTTCCGGTTCGCCTTGCGTTCACAATGACAATTAACAAGTCGCAAGGCCAATCGCTTAGTGTTTGCAGGATAAATTTAGAAAATCATTGTTTTTCACATGGGCAGCTATACGTCGCGTGTTCACGAGTAGGTAAACCATCCGCTTTGTTTATGTTAACGTCAGACCAAAAAACAAAAAATGTGGTTTACCAAAGAGCACTTCAATGAAACGGATAATTTGCGGAAACGTATAACGCTTCGATTCAGTATTTACTTTGGATTCACTTTCCTTTTTTACTTAGAGAAGTTCAACTAAATTACACTTCGTTTTTGTAATCGAAATGAATTCATTACTGTTGTGACATGAAATAAAATTTTTCCTTTTGAAATATAAAAAAAAATAATAATTTTTCTTCATCTTTTAATCCTCAAACGAAATGTTACAAAAAACGAAGCCATCTGGTGGCGAAACGGAGTTAACTAGTTGCATATAAAAAAGAAAAAAATAATTTTTCGGATTCGAACGCACAAGCTGTGCAGAATCGCGAGCAACGCCCTAACCCACTCCGCCAACGAACCACTTTAGTTTCAGGTTTTTTTTTACCACATACTTACATACTTACATACATAACCCTTTATTATTATTAGATGCTTTGAGAATTGCCACGATCTCTGCCTGTAAAAAGTTACAATGTTTTATCAACCAATCTGATAATTGTTGCCCCTTAAAAACCAATCAATTCTAACACTCATTTATTAACTAGCTTAACATTTCTTAACATCAATGTGACAACATCCTAACATCAATGTCATAGATGAGACCCTTGTCATTGGTTGTCGATGGCGGAATAGCTGTCGTTGCAATGAATTCAGTGGTGATGAATATTGCTTCAATCTCATCCTCAAATGATGGATTCAAACCCAGTGAATCTAAATCGGCGGCTGGCGGGCTGGTTGGTGGAGGTGGTTGGCCAATGCTTTCCGTGTTCATTGTCTTCCCATTTCTATCATCCTGATCAGTTGTCCTGAAAACCAACTCAATGATTTCTTGTAAGGTCTTTGCATTGTTTATGGAATGTGTTGACCTTGTTGGGTTCACTTGTGGCTGTGGATGCACATTGCTGTTATTGGAGTAAACACCGTTAAATACTGACTGAATGATCTCAAGTAAATATTGGTCTGAGGCCTGCGGTTGTTGTTGTCTCTTTGCCTTTCTATTAGACTCAGAATACATACTTAACGTAGACTGTGTGATATCGGATAAGCTATTAAGCTCTCGCTGTTGAATGGGTGCCTCAAGGAGTGACTGATGGACCACAAAGCCTGCAGAACATTCGAACATGGCAAAACTTACCTGAAAATGTAAGAAACAGAAACAATATGGGAGATTATAAATGATAATGTATACAAGACTTAAGGCTCTTTAGATACAATGTACATAATGTAGACTCCAATCTCAAAGCCAAAGATTGAACTTAAATCCGATGCCTCATATTTTCATAAGCACCGTGGTGAGGTGATCAAATTCATAAAGGTCAGCATAGATATGTGGTATTTGCACTTCGTAAGGTACAGACGGGCCATGAAGTTCACATTTGTTCTTCAGGGACAGAAAGACATACGCGTATAGATGTAGAGACTAAAGTTAAATTGGAGATATTTTAACGTTAATAGTATGAAGCGTGGACACCAACCACCTCAGTCCACAAGTCAATCCACCACCTTTCAGTCTACACAACTGACCGCCATCTATGGATACTTGATCATAACTCCGAAGAGTATTCCCGAAACTGTTGTTGTACAAACTACTAGAATGAAGGCACCACAGCACATTATGTGGAATACAAGGAATTATGCACTTAACCCTTAAATGCCCAAGGACGCCGTTTTTGATGAAAAAAATATATTGTATGTAAGCGACAGCAAAACAACAAATAATAATAATATGGGTGGTGCGATAGTCCGAGGCGGACCTGGGCCTAGCTTCTCAGCAACCACTCGTGTTGTGGGTGCTATTGTTCTTTCACGAGTGGAAGGGACCTACAGTTTAATGCCGACTCCGAACGGCGAAGTTGAAAAGCTTTTTCTAGACAGGAATACTCTTTCAGCATTAGTGACTCGAAAGAGGTGGAACCGCAAATTATCACAGGTGGTAAATTCGGGTATAGAACCTGGCACACTCAGCGTAGGAGTCGACGCACTTACCCACTACGCCACGGTGACCCACCCAAAAACAACAAATCCGTATCTAAATATTAACAAAAAACAGGTTGTATCTTGTCAAAGATACAGTGCTCATTTAAGGGTTACACTAGAGGTAGAGCTTTTAAAGTTGCGAAAAAAAATTAACCATTACCTCTTAACACTTGCAAACGTTTACCCCCGCCTAGAGGTGGTGGTTGGAGTTAGGAGAGGGAATGTAGTCAATTCAATCGATTTACAATATTGTTTTGTCCATTCATCATTCTTTTCCACTTAGCCCCTCAAGCCCAAGGAATGGCACTGAATTGAGATTTTCGACGAATCTATGTTTGTTAAAGAACATTTATTTCCTTTCCCTAAAAATGTATATTCCACTGCTCCATAGTGAGAAGCCCCGCGGGTCAGCGGTCAAAGTGACGCATATCTTTGCGGCTTAAGATTATCGATTATGTTTATATGTCACAATCGATTTCGGGTGTTAATTTGGATAAAATACTGCAGATTAATCAAGCAACGTTCCGAATAAAATGAAACAAAAAATCCACTCAAAATAAGAAAAATGAAAACACACTCACAACGAATAGCTTCCAGACCATGATAAAGCAAAACGAACAAACACACGAGTGATATGTGGTTGTCACTGAAACGATGCTGAGTTCCAACTGATCAGTTAATAAAAATTGCGAATTATTTTATTCATACATGTGTGTACATGTATTCCCATTTGGAAAACCCCAGCCAACAAAAATAGAATAATCAGAACCAAATATTCTACCAACCATGCATTGTAAGACTCGAGATAAGACAACATACAAGTGTCGGCTGCCGATTCCAGAAATGAGTTCTATCTCAAATTTAGTTTATTAATTCGAAAATGCATGTTTAAGGACGATGGCAATGTCTTAAATTGAATAAACAAATCGGGCGATTCATGAGAGCAGATGTACCGAGATGCAGAATGTCTAGATTTGCAGAATCCGTACTCAGACAGAGGACCGCAACAGCAACCTTGAAAATGGTTCTAAAGAAGGTAGGGTTAACTACCCATTAGCGTGCTCCCTTAAGGAAAGTCTTGAATTCATTGTTCTCATAGAATTAATTACTTAGATGAATCAAAACAATTTTACCATTTCTAGAAAGCTTCATGTATCACTGTTTGGTATAAATAGTAACCTTTTGTAAGTAAAGGACTTAGATAGATAGACAGATTTATTTCGTGTTAAATTTTACAATGATTTAGTTATCGCACAATATAATTTACAGAGATTGGATATGTTGTATTTATATCATTCTTCTGAGGAAATTTTACAATTTTATTAAACAAAAGCAAATTACTAAGTAATATTTTGAAGGAAATACGATAAAAACCTTACACAAAAAAAAAAACAAAATAATAAATACAATAATAAACCACACAAAAAAAAAATAAACATAAAATGGCAGAATAATTAAAAATAAATAAGTACATTAATAAATAAATAGTAAATAAATAAGAAATAAGAAATAAATAAATAATTACGTAAATAAGTAATAATAAATAACACAAATAATAAAGAGCGAAACAATAAAAAAACAAATCATACATGTGGAGTAGGTGTAGCATATAAGCCATTAACTAGGTGATTGTCGGCAAAGGTGCAGGAATTCATAAGCTTTCTAGTTATCTTAAAAAAAAAATAGGACATAAATTTAAAAATTTAAATAAAGTAGTAAATGAGACATAAGCCAGTAACGAGATCCCCCTGTTCCTAATTCGAGCCTTTTGCGATCCAGTAACGAGTTCCCATAAAAATCATAGCGCAAAAATGAAATCATCGTTATTTGACAGTAAATTTATTTAAAAGGCGAAAAAAGATAAAATATTACTTAAATCCATGAAGAAAACAACAAAATCAGTCAAAAACACAAAAAATCAACAAAAAACTTGAATAAATTTATATTCTCTTTTTGCGTCAATTCTTTTCTCATTAGTATCTCAATGGCTTTTGAATGAATAACAAACGGAAGGAATGAATAAGTCATAGTTCCAAAAATATAATTTTATTTGAAATATTAATTTTGAAAATATTTATACATATGTATTTACACGTTAAAAAAATATAACATAAAACATAATTATAAAGTATCCAAAAAAATTGGCTATACGAAGCAACAACAAATAGCACAATTAAAATTCGCAAACATGAGGGTTTTCATATGTACAACATTAAAAGTTTGTGTGCCCTTTGACTGGTTTTTAAAAATAACTTATTTGATCTTTAGGACGGTCGGACAAAAATTGCATTGTCTTGTTTGTGAAAACATACCCAATCGGACTCTAACAGTTCAAATGACATTATTTCTATGTGTAATAACTTTTGTAGCTAAGCTTTGAATTAATATACTTAAATACTTTTCACATATTGCGTAAAAACATTAATAAGAAATGCGATTAGTAAAAAGTCTATCTACATAAAACGCCGTATTTAAATTTTTGGTTGAAAATTGGCCGGGCTTGTTACTGGAACTTGATTATTTTTTGTTAATTAGTTTCCTCGTTTTTTCGTCCCAATAATGATGCTTATTTTATTAATAATATTTTTTATTAATAATAAATTATTTTAGTAAATAACTATTTTTTCTTACTTTTGCTTTTTGAAATAATAAAATATACATTATTATTGTTACATTAAGCCTTAATCAGGTAACTCAAAATTAAAGAAAATCACTTATCTTCTTTGTCAAAGTTTCTAGTTTCTTACGAAATTTCAAAAATTACACTGATTTTTTCTCACTTGCGGAACTTTTTCTTTATTTGGCGCTACAGTCCGGGGTGGACCTGGGGCTCAACCACCAAGCCTCTCCAGTTAGCACGGTCTCTTGCCAGCTGTCTCCAGTGTCGCACGCCAAGTTGGTTGAGGTCCTTCTCCACCTGGGTGCGCCACCTTAAACGCGGGCGTCCTCTGTTGCGTTGTCCCACGGGTTCGGAGTCGAAGACTCTCCGGGCCGGAGCTGAGTTGTCCATACGCTCTACATGGCCTAGCCATCTTAGGCGTTGGATCCGAAGACGCCTGACTAGACTCATGTCGCTGAACAGCCCGTACAGTTCGTGGTTGAATCTTCTCCCCCGAAAACCGTCAACGCAAACAGGACCAAAGATCGCACGCAGAGCTTTTCTCTTGAAGATACCAAGGACTTCCTCATCCGATTTTGAGATTGTCCATGCCTCCGCGCCGTACAGCAGGACAGGGATGATCAAGGTCTTGTATAAAGTCAGCTTGGTCCTTCGAGAGATGGCTCTACTACTCAATTGCCTCTTGAGCCCATAGAAACAGCGGTTGGCAAGAGTTACTCTGCGTTTGATCTCGGTACTGATGTTGTTCGTACTGTTTACTGCAGTTATGGCACTTACGGAACACCATTACGAATTAGGGTAGTTTACCCTACTGCCGCACAGCGTGTACAGCGTGCCAATCTAGCGGCATTTTATTCCTATTGCCCTTGGTATAGCTATGGATTTTCCTATACGGTGAGGCAGAATAAAAATAATTTTATCAAGTTTTTGAATGATGCTGCTGCTGAAAGTATGGAGATACTTAATGTAACATGGGCCCCTATTGCGAGTGTCGACTGTCGACTGTCGACTATCGATTCCGAAGTTTAGTATTGCGAATTAGAGCTGACTCAATCGTTAAAATCCAACGAACTAATCATTCATGTATTGGTTAAAAAAAGATTCGTTCATTTCTATTATCGGGTATTCAAAGATAGAGACTGATATGTTGCATTCGATAAATACTACAAGCAGCATCCAGAAATGGCTCCAATCCAACCAATCGATCATTGGGTGGTGTGAATTAAAACTGAGTGTGAGCATTTTCTCTGTATTTTGGAGTAAATGCTCCATCTGGTGTGAACACAAATTTATTTCGTTGACTTTAACAAACTCAGATATTTTGACAGCTGAGTCTTTCCTCCGTTTTGGTGTGAATAAAGATGGAATGTGATCAGATATCGCTTGTAGAAGTTGAGTGTGCATGGGAGGTGACTTCAAGAGAGAAAAAAAGTTAAATTTAAAATAATGGCAAACACTGCGTCGAAAGGGGAATACTTTTGACGGATTAAACCTTAAACTTAAAAAAAAAAGAGGAAAGTCTGGAATGGACGGTGACGATTTCATCAATTGGTTGCAATTTTATCCATGCTTGCCGGAACAAAGCCAAACTCCAGACATAAAAAATAAAATCAACTGAGTTGAAAGCTATGGAAGAAGAAATAAGAAAAATCTCGCAAATAAAGAAAAATATTGATAACATGAAGTCCCGGGTCACATCAATAGGCGATAACAAAAAGACGAGCAATCTTCCCATTACATCAAGAGAACAAAAACAATCAAAGGTATGGCACCTCCACCGGTTTCTTCGGGAATGTTGGAAAGGAAATGAGTACTTCACCATCCCATGTTATCAAACTCGAATCAATACACGTTCTTGAAATAATCCCCTGTGTCCCCGAAAGGACATAATTCTTTGTTTTTCGGGTTTGCATGTTTAAAAACGTTATTGGATATATTTTGCAGCCACCTTTACCTGACTTTGCACTCACCCTTAAATGCCAAGAACCCTAGTTTTCAAACGTCAACTGAAGGGAGCGTACCTACTTTGAGGCAATTTTCACGAACATACTCGACTCATGTGTTCTTACTCGGAGTCCATTCTCAGTTTTTATTCACACCACCCATTCTGTAAACAACAGATACAGATCCATTGTATTGGCATACGAAAGCACTAATATGCTACATTGATTGTATTCCCATGCACCAAAAATGTTGTCGGTCATGCAAATAGTTTCCAGTCCATACATCAAGAAGAACATACATGTATGTATGAGGACTCGAACAGTGTGAGCTAATGTGTGCATGGCCATCGACCCTCTCTTGAACAAATGAATAGGGAGAGAATGGAATCGCGAAATAAGTACTACTACTAGTATACAAGGGACGACGCAAGGAAATCATCTGGCTCATTTCGCTCGGAACGATCCGAACAAACGAAACAACTAAATAAGGAGGGTATGTTCATAATGCCAGAAACACAATCGTGTGTTTGCGCGATGGCCAAGCACAAAATAATGGCTGAAACACAATAGTGCGTTTGCGCTGGCGTTGGCTTTCAACACACACAATTCAATGGCCAAGCACAAAACACAGCGTCGACCTGCGTCAGTGAATAATGAGGGAGATTGAGAGGATCGTAATAAAACGTAAAACGTAGTCCATCGCACGTCATTATTCAATATGTTGGATGTTTTTTGACAGAGGGGTGCGCTGTGAGAGAGATTTTCTCCCAGATTGAGAGTTTTCTTTCAAATGGAGAGTATTTTGTGTCAACTGTCATTTGAGAAATGAAAACAGCTGATTAAAAATAACTTAACGACAAAAGTCATTTCAAATGAGTGTATGCAGAAAGGCTCCAATATTTTTTCATATCGCAGATGAGAGAGAGAACAGCTGATAAATTGAGTATTTATTTCAACACAGTGCGTCGTCGCACTCTCTCCGTAACATGAAGTCGGCTGGCGTAGCGCACTATTGTGTTTCAGGCATACGATCGATCGAACGAACGGGTCAAAAGTATTGTATGGTTTCGTTTGTTCACAACGTTTCGGTCATTCATTACATTTCCGTCGCTCATATAGTTTCGTTCGTTCACATAGTTCGAATAAAAGTATCGGCTATATGATTGATTGGTATATAGTTGTGCGTTTCCAATCACGAATACTTTTGGGTGAACGGGTCAAAACAAACGAATCAATCACGATTGATTCACAGATCGAATGTTCGTTCGCAGTCGATGTTTGTCTACTTGACAGACGTTTTCTTTGCGATTCAATAAATGGATGACATGCCAGTACACGTTACAATCGATTTATTGAAGAGTAAGTATGGTGAGTGTGTTACCTCAAGAAATGGGTCAGTCCATTTAATACCGCTTAACTGTTTTCTATGGGCCCACGTTTACTCATTGGATTATGCCAATAAGACGACAACGGTGGATGAACTCAGAGCCAAAATTGAACGCGAAGTAGCTGCCTTTTTGGCCGAAATGTGTGGCCGAGTCGTTAAAAATTTGGTCCAACGAATCGACCGCTGCAGACGTGCCCGCGGTGGCCATACGAACGAAGTCGAGTTCCATTCATAAATGTTATGATTGTCCTTCAAGCCGATAAAGAAATATCTCAAATGGTTTGTATTTTATTTAAAATAAAGTTGTCAAGTCCTTACTGGAAAATCCTTTACAAATGCCGTCAGTAATATTTAACACTTGTGAGCCCTGACAAACAGACAAGCAATGGATGTGTCGATTTTTTGACCTACACTCATGGTCATACAATTAAGTCGCATATGCGATAAGGAAGTACTTGCAGTAGGAATTGCTACTTTTGCAATGAATGTCACTGAAATATGCTAAAGAGCAAGAAAATAGTTTATTGATATGTCGAACGGTAGGCAGTATAACCTATAATAACCCAAACAAAGAATATAAAGCGGAACGGCGGAAGTAGATGTAAGACAGCAGGTACTTCATTATAGCACATGTGGCTTAATTGTATGAAATCTATTATATAATTTATATGACCTATAGTAAAATTCATGATTTCAAAACTACATAGTGGGCGAATGGCTGTATTACAATGCGTCAAGGTAACTTTTAACATCTCCACCTCAAGTTTGCCTCGTTCGCCCAGTGCGTCTTACAAATAGTGGCCTTCAAGAAATAAGTTAAATCCATGCACTAGGTGGAAGCCACAATCTGCCAGAGATGCTTATTACTGAAAAACCATTCGTTCACTATCACCATAAAACTCTGGACTCTCTTACGACTCACAACACGAGCGATTATTGCAGAAGCAGACCCAATTCATCCCTCACTGGAGCACCACTCAAACAAGCAAAAGAAGGAAAGTTAAGATTACCACTCGTTTCTGTGGTTCTGCCTTATCGCCGAGTCTAAGATTGTGGGGTTGTTTTTTGTCAATTTCGGTGCTTTCGAGTGTGTCTACAATTCCAAGAAAGTTCTTATTTTCGTTTAAATGAATTGATCAGTTGAAATTCAGCATCGCGCCGTCACTTAGCGATCGTAGTTCCCTCGTGGAGAAAATAATTCGCACCGCGCTCTGATATTTTCCAGACTAAGCATGATCTGGAAACTATTTGTAGTGAGTATTCTGTTTTATTTCCATTTGTTGTTTTATTGAGTTATGTATTTTACTTATTAGCTTATATAATTGCTTTTTTTTTTTTAATTTGCTGAAAGACAATTTAATTTCCGTTCAACCCTGTGTCTGGTCTTGCGTGTGAATTTCAGATAAAAAGGTGAGCTTCCTATCTCGTCGAGCCACCGCAAATAGAAGTGATTTGTGCATTACAGTATGGCGAGATCAAGTTGCGAGCAAGCCCGCGATACGTTTGTTTATGTACACGAATGAAAATGTTATCAGCGTCGTCTCCTTGGGGTCAAAGACGGGCTTAAGCTATCTGTTTCCATTCTAGTTTCCGGCATGCGTCGGATAAGAGCTAGTTTGATTTACCCAAGATGGGTTTATTTTCTTAAAGATGACTAATTGAATATTCCATGACCTTTTCCAAACTATCGGTTACTGTAGTGTTTTTGTATACAGATAATTGTGCTGAACAAAATTCTCAGTTTACAATTTATTCATTTTTTCAAAAGAATTAATAATTTATTAGCGTTGTTTGGACATACAGTACGTTCTCGCTTAACGCATTTCTCGATTCACGCAACTTTTCGCAACAGCTAAATTTAAGTTTTTATCATTACTGACGCAGTAATTGCAGCTTTTCAGATAGACAGATATTCGATTATTGCAACTATCCCGGTTTCTATTTGTTGCGATAATCGAGAATAACAATTCTGGCAACACTGTGTGTGTTTGCCCCATGTCACGAATAACGCGGAATCTCTCGAAAAGATTAACACTAAAAAACCAAAGAGTGAAAAAATCATATTAATTTCATGATTGTTTTGGGAGTGTTGTCCCCGAAGCGCTATCCTGATGGTGTGGGAAGCTGTCCTCAGACGTGTTTGGATGCTATGATGATGCGTGATTTTTTGTTGGGAAGTAGACGAGGATGTATCACTTCCCGGTATAATTATCAAAAACTTAAGCACTTGGTTAAGACACGTTATAAAAAATCTTTATTTGTAGTGTTGTTATGTTGGCGCACACAATATTTCTTTTTTCTTTATTTGTAAACACTTCTATTTATACAGCACAGCTGATTGATACATATGTATTATGACGTCATACACAATGGGGAAGTTGACTCAGTTTTTTTCAATTATACAATATAATATGTGTGATTTGAGACTTCAATACAAAGATACACTCAAGTATAACACAAGAATTACAATGCAACGACCTATGCTCTCCCTCCTTCTTTAGCTCTTGTGTGTCCTTACGCTCAATGTTGGCAAGAGTAAGATCACATGCGATCAACTTCCATATTTCGCACATTTGATATTTGACTTTGTTTTGATTCTTCAAATGTGCGAAGTGCCGAAATACTTGAATTTGTAAACAATTTAATAGTTTAATTGTTCTGCATCTTGTTTGTTGTGATGCAACAATGATTAACTTAACTAAATACTCATGTGAACTGTGGTGTTCACGTGCATAGGTGATGTAGGTCAGGTCAAACTAAACTCTGCGTCAAAAAAAAAAATACGTGACACGCACTCGGCGAGCTTAATTGGATAAAGATAGATCTATTCATTGAAATTGAAGTAAATAGAATTTCGCAATGCAGACTTGACGGCCGTACTGTTTTTTTTATATGTAATTTTGTTTTATTTAAAACATTTTAACTTGCATGCTAAACAAAAGTACT
The DNA here is from genome assembly GCA_964034865.1 of Eristalis intricaria. Lineage (NCBI taxonomy): Eukaryota > Metazoa > Arthropoda > Insecta > Diptera > Syrphidae > Eristalis > Eristalis intricaria. The sequence continues at coordinate 105,134,657 of OZ035873.1, read as the reverse complement.
TAAAACTAGCTTGCCTATCATAAGAATTTACAAACGTTCTTAATACTAACCTACTGACCCTACGCGGGTACTCTAAGCTAATCTAATCTACTTTATAAATGTGCCTTTCGGCTCAGTTTTTTTAGTCTTTATGACAATATTTTATAAAGTTTTCGTCTCGCCAAGAAAACTTTTAAATAACTTGGCAAAACTGAACTACTTAAACTACCTTATACTAACTTACCCTAGCATAAAACTTAAGACTATCTTAACTATGTCCGTAACAGTACGGACACGTGCACTAGGGCGTAAATGTTATGTATATGGCTAACATATATAATTTATACGCCGTGGTGCACCTTTTTTTATTTTGTTTTGTATATATTTTTTTTGAATCTTTTTTTTTATATGTTTTTTGGATTGTATTTTTTTTCTTTTTTTCCTAAGAACTAACTTAAAAACTATGTAAGCTGGCCACTTAGGTCAACTATCTGATCCTGTGGAAAAGCTATCGATGGCGGAAGCTGGTTTTGATGTAAACTCCAGTAAAATTTCCGTTCTTTGACAGACTCTTCCCTATCTCGAGCGGGGATCGCTCTACTGAACCGGAGGAGATCCTCGTGTGTGCGAGCGACATCCGGTTCGTATTCGAATCGTCTGTCCACTGTTTGGCGTACGACATGGAAGATTGTAGGATATCCTTGTAGATCCTGTATAAGGTCACTTGTGTCTAGATAAAGGTATACTTCGGAAGCAATAAAGCCGTTAAGGCGCACCCTTTCAAGATACATAATATTGGGATAGTAAGCCCCAAGGATCAGTCTCAAGATCAGTCATAGCTCGTGCAGTGTGCCTTCTACCCTGTTCACGGTTGCCTAGTTGTACAGGACCTCGTTGGGATAGTACAGTGGACTCTCCTTAAGTCGAGCTCTCTCTAAGTCGAAACTCTCTCTAACTTGAAATTTTTCGCCATATTTTACATACATTTCCCCTTAATTTTCCATACAAAAACCTCTCTCTAAGTCAAACTCTCCCTAACTCGAACAAATTATGGTATCCCGTGACAAATCGACTTATGGGGAGTCCACTGTACTTGTACTCAAACTCGGGTGTACGATACAGACGGAGACAGCTCCTAAGACACTGCCTCTCTAACACCGTCACCTTTTCCATCTGGGAAGGACTCACGTTCAACCACAATGGACAACCGTACACCATAATTGGCCGTACAAGGGTCATGTAGCAGATTACCTTCACTCTGGTATCAAGTTGGCTGCTGAAAAACAACCTCCTTGCCGCAGCAAAGGCTTTTCTGGCTTTCGTCAGAGCAATATCTATATGTTTGTCAAAATACAGATATTGATCCAGCCAAATGCCAAGATATCTAACTACACTTTTTACAGCTAACGGCCAACCATGCGGGTCAACTATGCCGAACTTACGCCAGTTTTGGCGCTTATCCCGCGGTGCCATGTACAACGGGGTCTGCAAAAGACTAGTTTCGCACTTCAGAAAGTTGATAAGCAGCTTCCATTCGTTGCAAAATCGGTGAATATTCTCAAAGTCACGCTGCAACAAGATGTCTATTACCTCGACCTTCAGACCTGATCTGTCTAGGTCGTCGGCGTACGCTATTAAGTACGCCATGGAACCTATAAGATCTGCAGTGAATATAGAAAACAAGATCGGCGAACCGATATCCCCATGTTGCACGTTTTTAATGTTAAAGACCTTTTTCACAACGAACTTTCTACCTGTTATCATGTCATAGACCATGTATAGCAATGGCTTACTTCTGCCAAGCCTGACCAACTTGAGGAAGAGGCCCTCCAACCAAACGCTGTCGAACGCCTTCTCGTGGGCTGATTTTTGTTTCTATTCCATTGTATGTCGGACACCAGTGTTGACGCGCCATGAATCATGCCCCGAAACTCAAAAACCTTTTCACCTTGCTTATGCAGGGAAAAAGACTGATCGACCGAAGATTTGTCGGAATGCACTTATCTTTGTCCCATTTAGGAATCGGTTGAACAACAGCTGGTTTCCAGTGCACCGGGTAATGTGCATTACTCAGCGCATTGTTGAACAAGGCCGCACTGTGGGAGTATTTGTATGAGAAAACCGCTCAAAATTATTGTATGTAGAAAAAAGATTTTTAAGGAAAATCTGTTTAGTCAGAATCGGAAGGTGAAAGCTCGTCTTCATCTTCTTCGTCATCGGTTATACTTCAATTGTTACGTTTTCTAGAGGCATAGGCAGTTCACATGATACACAGAATACACGGTATCATACTCATTATCTGTCAAACCGTGTGACGTCACCTGTATCCCTCGGTCAGAAGAAAATAAATGAAACTCATATTGAAACTTAATTTCTGTGCAACGATTTTATAATTTATTGTTTATGCAGATATGAAAGTGTTTTATTTACATATTCATGAACAAGTGTTGATATTGAATATGACGCCAACTCATCTCGCACACAGCACACAACAGCACGACTGCACATATTCAGCATTATTTCGTTTTCTTTTTGTGTGCAATAGAAAAAGTAAATTTTACATCTAAAAAAGGTCTTAATAATTTGCGGGCTTTAAGTGGAATTAGAACATTATTTGAACATACTATTTGTATAAATTATACCCGGTCGTAGTGCATAACCATTTCTATTGCAGTTATTAAATACCTTATCAATGTTTCCTAACTCTGCCATACATTTTTGATTTGGCTTATGAAGACCTCCTTCAGTTACCACGTTTGTCCAAGTCAGATCAGTGGCTTCTTTATCTATCCTCTCCGCGTATGTGTCCAGAAGTCACCCACTTGCGATGGGTATTAACCCAGCCAGATACTCCAGGGCGTCGTACTTTATGTCGTCCATCCCATCTACTGCAACATCTTCATCTTCAGCTGATATGTGGTCCTCATCAGCAATTAAATCTGAAAGAAGATCTGAAGTTATGGTCTTACTTCCGTCAAGTACGTAGTCGTTTTCCGCTCTCTTTAGCAAATATCTGTAGACTTTTGGACCACTTGCGTTTATGGCTGTACATTTGGATATATCATCCAATGACCACTTTATCATCGCTCCTTCTTTGCTTAGTTTTCTCTTTTGTGTGGCGACGAATATGATGTTCGTTGTACTGCACTCTTGTTGGAGCTTATAGTTCTCGTGGGTCAATTTAAGGACTTTTGAGTGCAGTACTTCATTCCCCTTTTTAAGAGAGTCAAATTGTTGTTTCATTTTCAAAATTGTTTCTTGCAACTCTAACTCTTTGGCCTGAAAGTGTGGAATTAGTTATGGTAATAAAATAGTACATGTAAAAAGTTTAAACTTACCTGGTTAGTTTGCGAGAGCTTTCCTGTGTCTCAAGCTCATCCACGTTATTAATTAATCGGGGGCTTCCTGGCTTTGAGATTGTTTCTCCAAGAATCCTGTCACAACCTGATAGTTTCTTTTTTGTGCCCTTTTTTTTCGTTGGGAAACAAAAAATGTTCACTTCATTGTCTGTGTTTTCTGTCTCCTTATTATTTGTATTGCAACCAAATACTGCGCAAATTGTCATTTTGATAATACAGTGGACTCTCCCTAAGTCGAACTCCCCCGAATTCGAAACTCTCTCCAACTCGAACTTTTTCGACATATTTGACATAAATTTCCCTCAATTTTCCTTACAAAAACCTCTCTCTAAGTCAAATTCCCCATAACTCGAACAATTTATGGCATCCCGTGACAATTCGACTTAGGGGGAGTCCACTGTATTAAATAATTACACACAAGAAAATGAATTTGCATATACAACTGACAGATTTGTAGGATACACGTGACGTCACACAAAAAACGAATGAAACAAATAAAGAATAAGGAAAATGGCAGTTCACTTGTGATCGTGCCTCCTGGGAAGAAGGTTTGGTTCTCTATGGCTGCTAATCTACGGGTCTCAGCTCAGCAACAATCTATGTATGACGTCTCTGTTACAAGCAACACGTGAACATATTCTAATTAATTTCAGTCTATATTGCCTGAAGTGCTTATTTCGAGCCACAGCTGCCTCCTTCGATAGCTGACCAATTTAGATCACCGAGTGCGTGGCCACTGCGGGCACGTTTGCAGCGGTTGATTCATTGGACCCAATTTTCAACTACTCGGCCACCCATTTCGACCCATACGACCGCTATTTCGCGTTCAATGGATTTGAGTTCTTCCAACGTCGTCGGCTTATTGGCATAAGCCAATGACTTTACGTAGGCCCATAGAAATTAGTCAACCGGCGTTAAATCGCACGAACAAGGCGGCCAATGGCCTGGCCCATTTCTTGAGATAACACGTTCACCATACTTACTCTTCAATAAATCGATTGTAACGTGTGCTGTGTTGCTTGTGGCATCATCCTGTAGAAACCACATGTCGGCCAAGTCCATATCTTCCAATTCGTCCCAAAAATTATTGGTAATCATGGCGCTGTAACGCTGACCATTCACAGTAAGGTGACGATCGCCCAATAACACCGCCGGCATAAAAACCGCACCAAACAGTTATTTTTTTCTGGATGAAGTGGTGATTCATGGAGCACATGTGGATTTTCACCCGACCAATAACCCATATTTTGCTTGTTGACGAAACCATGGGGCTAAAAATGAGCTTCGTCGACAATTGGAGTTAACGCTCTTAAAGTTGCGATCACCGACTCCGAATTTCGGCAGAAAATTTTTATAATTTGCAGACGTTGCTCGTTCGTGTACCTTACCATAATGAACATTTTGAGCTTACTTAATATTAATTTTTTTTGCTAGGGTAGGTGAACATTTTAAAAACACACTATGGGGACCATTCCTGCATAGCGAAAGGGATTTTTACCCAGTAAAAATACCTCCCTTCAAATAAAATATATTTCCACTACAACTAAGTTTTACACATCCAGCAGTTTTACTTTCTTGGTTTAGACGCATTTGGCAAGAGATTCCCCATTGAGAGTTCTTGCTTCCACCGCGTTGAATTCACCGTGCTAGGTCAAGGGGTTTAGTCCTTTGAAGACGGCGGAAAGAGTTTCATTCGTCGAGAATTGGAGGGACAGCAGAGTTTATGTGCTCTTCCAGGCGACGCTTATGCTTACGAGCAAAATTCGTAGCTCCATCTTGGACTGATGAAACTCCAAGATCTCTGTGGATATCGTTGTTTCGTATATACCAGGGTGCGTTGACGATGGCCCTTAGCACTTAAGTTTGAAAAGTTTGTAGCATGTTTCTATTACTTTGCTTGGTACAACCCCAAAATTGTATACCATTCGTCCAGACGGGTCTTAGCACTTGCTTGTATTTAAGCAATTTGTTTTGTACTTAGCTTGGAATATTTTCCAATAAGCCAGTACATGTTTTTGACTGCCAATTAAGATAGGAGCTCCTTATGTTTCTTTTTGACGTGCTCCTTCCATTTAAGCTTACTTAATGAAATGACAGTGACAGTTTGATGATAAGTGAAAGAATGCGTTCACAAATTAAATTCAAAGTTGGACAGTCCTATCGTATTGAAAAACCCTTTACATACTCGTAACCTTGTATTGGAGTGAATAGAGGAGTGGCATCAGCATGATGCAATTAACTTCGTGTGTGTCGTAGTCGTCATTTCACATGTCTGCAATTTGTTCACTCTGCGGACAGTAAAAGGTGTTCTCTCTCCAGTCTTCAAGCTCCTGGATGACATCATTTACTTTTGAGAAGTGGGCAGTAAAACTCCAGTAGAAAGTCAACGAAATCTATTGAACTTCTATACTTTCCGCCAAGTGTAACGTCAAAACTTAAACAGATGGATCAGGGTGGAATTCAAATTTGAAGTTACGTTACCGTCATCACATGAAGTTGGTAGACACCAAGCCAGTGTTTCCGGTTCTGTAACTTTACTTGAAGCGCTTCATGAATTTTTCACTGTTTTTTTGCAAAGTTAAGGAACAATTTTAATCTTAGTTTTGTATTTAATCTGAATTAAACAAGTCCTTTAATTAAACATGTGCAGTCTGTTTTGTTTTGCATGCTCCATAACTCGAACACAGTATCAGTTATCGTGACTATTCGACTTATGGAGGTTCGACTGTATTCCCAAGCCAGTGTGACTCGCTGCGAGGTGTTTCTTAAAGTTTTAAGTGCCTATTTTATTCATTTCAGATAAGTCTCGCAATCCTCGGAAGTTGTGCAGCCTTTACAACCAGACGCTCATACAACGATGGATCAGCAAAGTAAATATAAAATACCTAAGTAAATCTTAATCCACTTACGTATGCATATTGTAGCAACTACGACCAAGATAGACATCAATGCCCTGAGACAGAATTTTTGAGGAGACAATTTGTTACCTTAGCAGAGAGCTTCAATATGATGGCACAGCAAATAGCACAATCTCCTCAAATATTCCACAATCAAAACAATCATCACATTGGTCGTCATGGCGGTCCTCATGGTGGTCCTCACGGTGGTCCTCATGGTGGTCCTCATGGTGGTCCTCATGGTGGTCCTCATGGCGGTCCTCATGGTGGTCCTCATGGTGGTCCTCATGGTTATCCTGGCCAACGTGGTTATGGTTATCATCACCAGCCACCCCCACACAAACCATTTCATAGATCAGCACCACATCCATTTTTCGGAGGACCACCACCAACACGAGGTGGTCCCTTTCACGGTCCGCCACCACCGCCATTCGATCCATTCCGCGGGCCACCGCCACCACCGTCATTCGATCCATTCCGCGGACCACCGCCACCACCGCCATTCGATCCATTCCGCGGACCACCGCCATCATTTGCTGTGGAACCCCAAACTTCATTCCTTGAAGGACCTTTTATGAATACGTGGAGTCCACTCCAGGGACGAAATCCGTTTAAGAATATCCCAAATCCACCTGCGAATCCTCCACCATTCGTAGACCCTCAAACGTTCTTAAAACCTCCAGCATTTTCACCAGGGAGTCCCACAATATTTTCAAAACCGTCAATGTTCCCTCAAACTCCACCATATCCCGGTTCACCGAGTTCTTTCCCCAAGTTCCCGATCAATGGAAACAACAATTGGACAGCAAGTTCGCCTGGCGCTGGCCTAGGCCCACCGATACCTTTGCAGCTGCCACAACCAGCAGAACCACAACAGCCTCAACCACAGCCGGAGATACAGACCACGACTGTCGGACCAGATCATTTGCAAGAAAATAGCAAGGAATTTCCGTCACACAACAATTTATTGCAGTCAAAATCCCAAGATTCTGGTTTCGATGGAGATGTAGAGTCCAAGGAAAATGTTGATCAATCAACTGAAGATAATGTTCCTCCAAACAGTGAGGCCACTGTTAATGTAAACCAGTCGGATTTGAATGAATTGATCATGGCCATATTCGACTCTGATTTCACACCAGAGGACAACACTGATGTAGAAGAGCAGGGAGATTGAATTATTTTTGTAATAAACGAGTAGATATCAATTTGACTTTTTAATCTATGTTCATCATCGTGTGGCGAATGGCACACTCGCGTGAGTGTGTAAATTTTCACTTGGGACAAATTACGTCAACGGAAGAAGGTAAGATTTTGAACACTCCTGGTGCCATAGCCATGATTTCGTCATGGCGAAGCATTTTCACCACAAACCGATGTGCATGGTTTTGAGGCTGCTTTCGTAATCAAAATGTATAATTGCGTCAAACAAAAGGAAGATTTCAGCTGTATTTTGGGAACGATGAAAGACTAAGGCTAGGAGCGCACATGTGTTTTCAATCGCACAACAATTAAGTCGCAAAAAGGAGAACACATAACGAGCGCACATGACGCCTCACATTTCCCCCTATACTTCTGAAGAGGTGTTCTTCTGCTTTGGCAAAACCAATGCGTAACCTTTTTCATCTATCCTTCACTTTAGGTCACTTTCCGAGCAGATGGAAAACAGCATTTGCCCAGGCCGTCCCTAAAAGGGGCGAATCTTCGTCGCCCACCTCGTACCGACCCATAGCACTGCATCCCTTCTTTCTAAGGTCATAGAAACGCTGATAAATCGTCAGCTTATGAAATATCTTGAATCGCGGAAGCTTCTTAATGACCGGTAATATGGTTTCCGCAGCGACAGGTCCACTGGTGATCTGATAGCTTATCTCACCGGAAATTGGAACGAAACCTTGCACAATGCATGCGAAAGCAAGATCGTTGCGCTTGACAGAGTTTGGCATCAAGCTCTTTTGTCGAAAATGCGTGCATATGCGATGAATCTCTTCTTCTATGGACTTGAAATCACCTTTCGAACCGTTCAATTCAAGTTGTTTTCAATGGGTTCAAGTTCAAGTCTGATATCCACCAAAAAAATGCTGGTGTCCCCCAAGGCTCAGTTCTGTCTCCAACACTCTTTCTAATTTTTATAAATGATCTCTTGTCTGCTATCCATTCCTTCGCTCATGACAGCATCCTCAGCTTTTCATATTCGTTCCAAGAATCACGACCCCGCTTTTCGGCCGTAGAATTGGAACGGCAGCGTATGTTAATCACATTGAATTCCGATCTTGACAGCATAATTAACTGGGGAAAAAACAATAGAGTGGAATTCAATGCTTCAAAAACTCAATGCTATCTGCTTCCACTCAAGCGAACTCTTGACAATCAGCCATTATCCATGAATGGCGCTTGTGTCGATGAAACCGAAAAACTTTCCATCCTTGGTATGTGTATCATTTGAGGTTGAAAAAACATTTCGGAGCATTTTTGGACCTAAACAAGGTTTAATTAATCGATACAAGAAATATCTCACCAAAGTGGGTCATAAGTCCATAAAGTCAAAAAATAAATTATTAATGATCGCAGGGCCGTCAAGAGTACTATAACTTTTGCGCCAAAGTAGAAGGTAAGAAACAAGAATTTTTTACTTTGGGAGGGGAGGGCTGTCCATTTTACCCCGTTTACGAGGTAGAAAACTGTTGATATAGGCACCTGCCAGGCGAAAAACACCTACCCCGAGCGGAGCAACGAAGTTGCGTAAACGGGACCTGCCGCATGCGGGAAAGGAAAAACTCGGGTACTGTTAGGCGATAAACGAGTTAAGACGGACCCCCCCAAAGTAAACAAATTTATTTTGAACTATTTATTTTAGATATATAACCTCTAAGAAGTGTATTATGTTCTTTATTATACCATATTATGTTCCTTATGAGAATAAATAATTTTGTATCGGTCTACTTCTTTTCATATTATTTCGTTAGAAAGGCCAATTGTGGACTTATGACCCACCCATGGCTAAATGTTGTGGAGTTATGGACCGAAATTTTATGGACTTTTGTCCCACTTAGGTGGGTCATGAGTCCATAAAATTCTATTATGTCTGACTAATGTCTTGTGGATTTATGTCCCTGCACCGTTTTATCGCCATTTCAACGAACGATGTTCAAGAACGATGCGTTCCTCCTCTCCATGAATTCACCCGGAATACCCGTCTCGCCAGGAATACCCATCAGTATAGCCTTAAGCCTACTTTCGCACAGTTAAATTCAGAGACTCGTTCTTCAGCCGCACTACATGAATATGGAATGCTCTTCACAGCCTAATATTTGCCACAGACTACAACCAATGTGCAGGTACCTCCTCTCCCTTTCTCCCTCTATACCTTTGGCCAGTTCTGTGTCTTGCCCCGGACACATAAGGGTATTTTTAATCCCTTGAGCACGCGCAAACTATAAAAAAAAAACAATAGCAACTGTTAAATGTCTGTCCCATTTTTCTTGCGACGCGATTGTCGCAAGTTAAGATTAATCATACGAACTGGCAAGAGTATACACACACACGTATGAATTAAATCCTTGCAATTAAACAATTGTTATCGCAACGAGATGTGGGTATGCACGCATATTTCGTATGTCCTTGTTATTCCCCCTATTTGGTTGATCGCTGAACGACATGACATATCCAGGAGTTTAATTTAGAAATCTTAAGGCCAAGGTAATGCAGGTTTTTCGGAAGACTTTTCCTTCAAAAGTGTCAAATAATTTACTGATGTATTTTTTTCTTGCAATTATTATGAGTTTTCAGTTTCAGAGTTTGCAATCCATGAAAGCCATCCAACAGCTGTTCATTTGACAGTGATCCTCGAAAATGGACAGCGCATGTATTTCACAAAAGAAAGTGTTCCTTGTACACTTTGGGCATTGTCACCGCCGCCAACAAATTTGACTGCATTTTTTGCATTAAGCACGGAAGATACGTTTGAGATACGTCGAGATATTTCACATGGGACGCGTCAGCGAAAAAGTTTCAATGTCGCAAGCAAGGTCAAGCCTGTTGAAGATTCCAATTTGTATTCGACCGACGCACTAGGCCGTCTGTACACTATTCACCCAAACAATGCAGAATGTTTTTACTTGCCCTTATTGCTAATCAATTTACGTGAGCCCACATCCTTCCACGAATTGAGAGCAGTTAACGGTCGAGTGTGCTCCACTTATCGTGAGGCTGGCCAAGACTTAAGTCTTCTTGAAAATGATGCATATAGGGACATTTCACTGGCTGATGCATCGAATGCTCTTAATACGTACATTATTTGCGATCATATGCATGCACATGCTTTTCGTCCAATCATAAAGATTTGTGGGAAAAGAAATCTAAAGGCTAGGTTAGGTTAGGTTGAGGTGGCTGACTGCCGCACATACGAACAGCAGACACACTTAGGCCAAACATAGGCCCATTGTGTTACCACGCCGATCTTAAGCTACCTACTCCGCAAACCAATTTGTGCTTATGATAAAGCGAAGAAGAGAGTTGATTCTGATGCTGCTCAGTTCAGCCAGATTAACAAAGAAATGGGCCCCTAGAAGTCTGAATCTACGGGATGAGAGAGAATTGCAGCTACATAGCAAGTGTTCGATGGTTTCTTCCTCATCCACGTCCATGCAGCTTCTACAGAAACCATTACAGGGCAGGCCTAGTCTAGAGGCGTGAGTTCCGATGGCACAATGCCCTGTTAAAACGCCAATAAGAGACCTGAGGTGTGGCCTATTTAATCTGATCAAGCTAAGCGATCGTTTGGGATCGACCATAGGCCAGAGTTATCTGGTAATGAGGCATACTGTGCCAGTTATCCATCCGCCGTTTGTCTGAGCAAGCGTTTCAAACTTTAGCAGATGTTAAATAGTAGCGTTAGGCATGGAGGGTGTGTCTCCACCCAGGAAGAGCACGGAGCTTGTGCCCTTTCTAGCGAGTTCGTCCGCTTCGCAATTCTCTGGCATGTCATAGTGTCCCGGGACCCACATAAGTTGGATGCTAAAATACTTGACCATCTCGTTAAGAGATAGGCGGCAATTAAGGGAAGTCTTGGAATTAAAGGCGACTGAATTCAGAGATTTGATCGCTGCCTGGCTATCGAAGCAGATGACGATATCTGTGCGCGATGTTACATTGTTTTCCAGCCATGACAGGGCTTCCTTAATCGCTATAGTTTCAGCCTGAAAGCCGCTACAGTGATTAGGTAGTCGAAAAGATAGCTGGAAGCTTTGATCCTTGCAATAGACACCAGCACCCACACCTGCATCCATCTTCGATCCATCTGTGAAGATTCGCAGTATAATATGTAAAGGCTAAATGAGTAAAGACATCCTACACCGATTGTCTAGCACAAATCAATATCCGGACATTCACGCCAGAAGTTTTTAAAATGCAGTTTTTTTTTAATTTTTTATAGCGGACACCAGCTCATTTCTACCCAGTTTCATTTTAAAAGACCTCTGACATAGTGTCCGCAATTGCTTTTGGTGTTTTGCCAGGAGGAGTACCGGGCTAGAAGAAGGGAGGAGAAACAGCTTCTACGCCCGAAGAAAAGGTCTCTCGCAACCTCCCAGCTCAAGGATATCGAAGAGTCTAGGGACAAGCATAAAATACGGGCCTTCTGCAAAAAATCCAAAGCCATAGGAAAGCCACTTAGTCTCTTCGGAAATGTGAGGGTAACCTGGTTACTGGACCTGGAATAGTGGATGTGTTTAAGCAGCACGTCCAACAGCTGCTTAACGGAGAGTGATAGGCAATCAAGAAATCCCAACTGCAGTCGATGAAGTAGTCCTCCCACTTAGCTTTGAAGAAGTCGGCAGAGCCATTAAAAGGCTGAAGAACAACAAAGCCGCAGGATCAGATGGCCCACCAAGCTTTGAAGAAGTTTTAGCCCACCAAGCTTTGAAGAAGTCGGCAGAGCCATTAAAAGGCTGAAGAACATAAAAGCCACAGGATCAGATGGCCCACCAAGCTTTGAAGAAGTTTTAGCCCACCAAGCTTTGAAGAAGTCGGCAGAGCCATTAAAAGGCTGAAGAACAACAAAGCCGCAGGATCAGATGGCCCACCAAGCTTTGATGAAGTTTTAGCCCACCAAGCTTTGAAGAAGTCGGCAGAGCCATTAAAAGGCTGAAGAACATAAAAGCCACAGGATCAGATGGCCCACCAAGCTTTGAAGAAGTTTTAGCCCACCAAGCTTTGAAGAAGTCGGCAGAGCCATTAAAAGGCTGAAGAACATAAAAGCCACAGGATCAGATGGCCCACCAAGCTTTGAAGAAGTTTTAGCCCACCAAGCTTTGAAGAAGTCGGCAGAGCCATTAAAAGGCTGAAGAACAACAAAGCCGCAGGATCAGATGGCTTACCATCAGATCTCTGGTTGCACCAGATCATATGTAGAATTTGGGACAACGAAAGCATGCCCGACGATTGGAACTTCAGATCCATATGCCCCATCCACGAGAATGGCGAGCTTACCTCCTGTCCAGCGTACTGTGTGAACGTCTTAAGCCGCACTAATCGGCACGTACCAGTGCGGTTTCCGGCCCGGCAAATCGGCAAGATGCCAAGACTTGACAATGCGCTGCACATCTCGTCTTTGTAAATACTGTCATACGCGGCTTTAAGTCGATAAACAGATGGCGGGTATCGACTTGAAACTCCTGGGTCTTTTCCAAGATGTGCTATGTGAATATTTGGTCAATGGTGGACCTTATAGGATATGTCCAGAAGACTTATAACTCAGTAATTGGCACAGTTTAGAGGGTCTCCTATTTTTAAGATCGGGCAAACGATGCTAGGATTCCATCCGTCTGGCATACTTTCATTTGACCAGATTTTATAGAGAGACAGTTGGTGTATGCCAATCCACCAAATCATCGCCAGCAGCTTTAAAAAGTTCGGCAGGCAGTCAGTACATCGGCACCAGCAGACTTATTGGACTTTAGTTTGCCGATTGCTGTCATAACTTCCCTGAGGTCGGATTGGTTTGATTCTATATTGGATGGATTATACTGCCTGACAGAGGTATTTTAGACGTTATCGCAGTTATACAGTCTGCAGAAGTGTTCTTTCCATATTCCCAGCACTAGGTTCCAGTCCTTATCCCTGCAGGCTTCTTCTGTTCGGTTTGTGTGAACTTGACATGTTCGTCTCACCTGTTGGTAGAGTTTTTCGTGCGGCAGTAACATCCCTCAGTCTCCAGAAATGTTAGCAGTATTGCTTTTATGTTGGTGGTAGATGCTGAAGACCATTAGCGTCCGGTAGCCTACAAACGAGGCATCGACGGATAAACCATCGTCATGCACACATACAGATGTGGCAGATTCAATCACCAAGGAAGTGGAGACAGTTTCTGGAATTGGATAGTATCCTGAAAGCTGTCCTCAGGAGAACAGCACTCAGAACATCCTTCTGAGTCGGAGTTGAGCCAACCATGTTGCCGGATAGTTCATAAGAGAAAATAAATAATATTTTTTTTAAATAAAACAAAATCTTTTTTTTTAATTATTGGTGGGACGCTTGAGGGTTAAAAATCATTTTCCGGGACTGTCCCGGTTGGAGAACTAGAGACATCGCTGATTCGAGGTGTCGTAGAAATAGGATAAATTTAATTTCATGAAGTAGAATGGCTTTATTTTTACTTTGGATGTGTATTGTGTTCGAAATACAAGCATTTGTAAACTATTGCATAGTTTTCGGATGAAATTCTCTCTATCCAAGACCCGAACAAAGTGCAGGCATAAACCACACGCGGTTAGCTAGAGCTTTTATAATGTTCAGAAAATGAAATTTATTTTACATTCAGGCAACCAGCAATATTTGTTTGCGGCTCGTTTCGAATTCGTTTTTGTAAACGAACAAAATGTGGTGATTTTGTAGTAAGATACTGACGGCGTCATATTTTGTCGTCATTCCCTGACAGATCTTGTATATATAATAATCCAATGACATGATCTTTGAGGGGAATTCGCAGTTACTTCCATTATGGAGTTACCGAATGTTTTGTACGATAAATTAGTTGCGGCACGCACTGTGTGCCGATGAAACCACAGACACTTTAAGTCAATGTCAAGGAATTGGCAAGGGAAATTATCAATGTTACTGGTAGTAACAATTACGCATACGTAGCATAATCTTTGAAGTGAATGTAAACCACCATTTATCAGTGGACGGTTGTGTAGATTGTTAGATGATGGTTGTGGATGGTGGACGTGTTATAGAACGAATACTTAAGGCGTCTATATTCAGAACACGATTAGTGGCATGGCTAGTCTCATGCCCGTAACAGTTCACGAAATTCCATTACACGGAGCAGAAGCAATAGAAAGTGCATCCTTGCCCGTTGGATCACTTTCTGAAGAGGCTTAAGAAAGCAGGAATAAGGACTAAAAGACCTACAAGACCCACCACTACAGGACATTTTTTCCGGGTAATGACGACTGATATGTGCGTCGACCCCAACGCAACTAATCCTCGCTGCCTGGGTTCAATTCTCGGCCGGTACGACCAGAAATAATTTTCACGGTCTTCACACAGAAAAATTTTGTCGGCGATTTTTCCATCTTGTTGGCAAGGGAGGTGAGACGTCATAGTGCTCGCGGTTCGCTTTTGGATTTTCTATTCTCTTCTATCTCCCTTCGTTATTTCTTTGAGTTGCTTTATGTTGGGTAAAAGTAATGTTGGGTATTGGAAGCATGCTGTACATGTGTGAGAAAGAGATGACGCATGTCTGAGAGAGAGGGTAGGAAACAGAAAAAGTTCAGAATTGAGATCTCAATTGCAAAGACTGAAAGATTTCCTGTGTGAAAGTGGCTTGAGATCACAAAAGGGAATTTGAAAAAATCGCCGATGAATCTTAGCGGGGTGTAAAGCGGCCTGCTCAAGAGTACTATCTTTCTTCTTCTTAGCTTTGCAAACTTGGCATAAACCTGCAAGATCCCTTCCAACTCGTGAAAGAACAAGAGCACGCACAACACGAGTGATTGCCGAGAAGCTAGGCCCTGGTCCTCTAGGGGCTGTAGCGCTACCAATATTATATTATATTATTATTATACATCGACGAATGAGGAAATTTTTCACATGATCATGATATCATCTGATCGATTTATAACCCACTTAAGAACTGAACAAAAAAAAATAATATCTTCCTTCCAAAAAAGCTCAATAAGACATATAATTCCGAAAAATTACTTTTTTTACCAGCCCTTCATTGCTCTCCTTTCCTATGCTCCTCTCTTATTGAGATTTTGCAATCAGTGTACCGATCTTAATGAAATTTGAAACATAGTACAAATGGTATAAGTTCGTTCCAAGGCCAGACATTGTAGAGGAAGCACACAATTTAAGATACAAAATTTATAAACCTTATTTTTTTTTTAATTTTTTAAACAAATATAGGAAACATTTTTGTTTTAATCCGGAACATTTCGTTTTAATGTCATCCATGATGTCGTATTAAGTCTTACAATTGATAAATGTATCTGCATAATTCGCATTTTACATACATTCTTTCTTTATTATATTTATTTTATAAAATATTATAAATATATATATTTTATATTATATTTTATTTGATTTTACATTGTTATGGTTGAATAAAATTATTACAGTCGAATAAGGTTACACGCATACGGTTGCAGAAACTACAGAACAGTGAGTTGCGGCTAAATTTTGCACAGCAAATATCTGAAAGGTTTGAGCGAATGCCAGCTGTTCCATCGCATGTAGAGGAAGAATGTCGACTGTTTTCAACAGCTGTCATTGCCTCTGCATGGGATGTTTGTGGAGTGAAGCGGATTGGAGTAGCGCCTGGTGGTGAGAAAAGAACTGCGTGGTTTAAGACGCCCGGAGTTCAAGAAGCCATCAAGTCAAGAACAAGTAGACCTACAGAGACTGGATTTTCTTGGGGGACTCTGCTTCTGGTGACCGGTACATTGAGCCGCGAAGAACTTGCAAATTTGCCGTGGGAACAGCTAAAGAGCATTCTTGAAAGGAGTTCGGCGAGAAGTTTGAAAGTGACCATAGATCTGCGAAAAAAATGTTCTGGTAAATCATTCGCCGACTCAGAGGAAGGAAATTCAACATTATCGACGGAATCGAAATATGGTGTGTTCCTTTTCCATAGGACATCTTGCTCAGATGGAATGAACACTTTTCGGAGCTGCTCACTCCCGAACAGGACACTGAGGATGACAGACCGGATGTCTTAAATGGGGCGGAGAATAGTCCGATTGCGGAGGACGTCATTTTGGCGATAGATTCGTTTAAAGTTGACGAATCCGCTGGTCTCCAGAAATGCTTAAGGCAATGGGTAAAGAGGGAGTTCTATGGCTCTCTCGTGTTATAGAGGTGGCCTGGGTAAGGCGGTAAGACGCCTGGCGATTGACAAACTGGGATGATTGTACCTCTTTTTAAGAAGTGGGACAAAAGAGACTGCTCCGACTTCATGGGCATATCCCTCTTACGTAAGGTTTTGGAAGCGCGTTCTAGAGCTATGGTCGAGTCAAGGAAAGGGGATGGAAAGTGCGGTTTTAGTCCCGGCAGAAGTACAACCGACCAGCTTTTCACTCTAAGAATGGTACTTGAGAAGGCTTGGGTGCATGCCAAACCCATCTACAGCTGCTTTATAGATTTCGAAAAGGCATATAACCGAGTTCCTCGAGGTAAACTTTGGAGTGTGCTACGGGAGTATGGGATTGAGAGTCCTCTTTTGAGGGCGATTCAATCTCTATACACAAACTGTAGGCGCTGTGTTCGGCTTAACGGTGCTAAATCAACAGCTTTCACCATGGGCATTGGACTTCGCCAAGAGTGCGTCTTGTCAGCTCTCCCTTTCATCGTTTATATGGACTGGATATTGCAGCGCAGCCAAGGCTAGGAATGTTTCATATTGGGAAAGTTTATGAGGATGACTTAGTTATCCTTACATCTTCCCAGACGAAACTGTACTGCGCACTCAATAGGTTTTTGGCCGTATGTGCTTATTCTGGGATGAAGGGTAACGTGAACAAATCAGAGGTTATGGTAATTTCCAGAACGCCTGTTCAATGCACTTTGTTAGTGGAGCCCCATTGATGCAGGTGCAGAAGTTTAAGTACCTCGGGGTCTTCTTCACGAGTGATGGGAGGAGTAATACTGAACTTTCCTGTAAGATTGGTGAACCTGGGTCAGTTTTGAAACAGCTTGGGAGATCTGTAATCAGGAAGGCCGTTTTCAACTCAGCATGTGTTCCAACTCTCACCCCTGGTCATGAAATTTGGGTAATGACCGAAAGAATAAGATCGCGAATACAAGCTGCTGAGATGAGAGAATTACTCGCGAGAACTCAACGTAGAGCACTGCTTCTTCGAACCGAAAGAGCTATGCTTCATTGGTTTGGCCACGTAGCACGAATGTCCCCACCATCACGACTTCCGATCCGGGCCTTGAATACGATTCCATCAGGTAGGAGACCACTTGGCAGACCCAGGATGAGATGGTTGGACCAAGTCCTTAAACTCGCCTGGTTACACTTGGGCATAACTCCTGATGAGTTAGAGTCGATGGCGGAGGATCGAGTTACCTGGATATCTCTCGTGCGATGTTTACCACCGCAACCCCTTAAGAGAATCATGCGTCAGAAGATGATGATGATAGTCGACTAAGCCCTGGGCTTCATTGCTTAATGGTAGTGAATCCTTGGGTTTTTGGTTCCGACCTTACATTTTTAATCTAGAGATGAATAACGTATTCATGTGATCAATTTAAAGTGCGGCTGAGTTAAAAATGTTGTTAAACTGAAAAGGCTCTTGAGAGCGGATGGGCAAGCAGATGCAGTTGAAACCTGTACTTTTGATTAAGTAAGACTCTATAGAACATTTTAGAACAAGAATCAATGTGAAGGTACTTGGAGATCGTTAGTTGTGAAGATTCGCAATTATTGATTTCTACACGATTTATTTAAAAAATTCATAACTACTTGACGAATAATCAAACATGCTATAAAACGTATTAAAAATTCTAAAATTATCCATGATGTCACGGCACAGATATTGACTACGATACAAGGCCCTTCGCTAGATGCACTAAACATAATGGAAGGACTTTAGCTGTGTAAATATTTAAATTACTGTGTGAATGTAAAATAAATAACTTATAAATTCAATAATAATAATAATATGGGTGGCGCTATAGCCCGTAGAGGCCTAGCTTTTCAGCAACCACGCGTATTGTGCGTGCTATTGCTCTCTCACGAGTGGAAGGGACCTACCATGAGAAGCTTTTTCCAGGCAGTTATTGCCCTTCTAACTTTGTCAGTAACTTGGAAGAGGAGGGGCCGTGAAAATAATTTTTTTAATTGTACCGAGAATCGTACTTAGGCAACTACAGCAGCAGGGGTCGACGCACGTACCCATTACGCCACGGCCATCCACTAATATATGTAATCACTGTGAATATTTCTCCATTTCATTGAAATGTATTATCAAACTTTTATACTTTAAGAATGAAAAGACCCTAAGTGCATCACACCTCCCCCTTCTCTGGATATTGGTGGAATTTCGTAAGAAACTAGATCGTACAGTCTGTAAGCCAATAGACTATGCAGACGACATAGCCCTAGTTGTAAGGGGAACATTTCTTCACACCGTCAGGGATTTCAGGACAGGAAAACCCGGCCTGGACGTTAAGCCGTCCAAACCTGACTCGTACTGTTCACGAGAAGACGTATCATACCTCCGTTAAGCTGAAGAAAAATGAACTTAGCTTCACTAGTCACGCCAAATACTTAGGAGTTATTTTAGACAGCAAGTTAAGCTGACAACCAAACATTAAGGGATGCATTAAGAGGGCGCCGCCTGTGACATGCATTTATGACACCGCAAACAAAACTAGATAAAAGCAATTAGTTTCATAGTTATAACAATTTTATGAACCAAAGAATTCTAATTCACAATACTAAAAACATCCTCGGCATCTCATTGCAAGGGAAATCGTTTGAAAATGCCGAAAAATGCGTCGTGCATTTTGCTCCACTTAAATACCTCGTACTCCCAAATTGTCAAAAGTGGTCTCTAGTTTTAGCATCGATAGACAATAGTTTTAGCTTTCAGAAAAAGTAGGTCTCCCGTTGGTGGCTCTTGGAGCATTTTTGTTAGAGTCCATCAAACATTGAAATGCCCCTCTCAAAATGTGCCTTTACTTAAAAGCCTGTTTTAAACAATTGGTAAGCAATATGAAAAAACTGAAAACGCAGTTTGAAAGCAAGATGTATGACCTTTTTAAAAAAATTTACTTTAGGTCCCAATGTACATAATTTTAGGAAATATGGCACATCAAATTTTGTTAAAAAATACGACAATTTTTGTAATTTTCAAAGTCCCAAGTTTGAGCTAACGGTACAGCCAAACGGATGATCCAAAGTCAACAAAATTTTGGCTTTCTAGGTTCTCATATTTGTAGAATCGAAAAACATAAGCCATTTGGCCGGGAAAAAATATGTCACTTCGGGTATTTATTTCCACTGCGGGACCACTGTGCGCCGCCAGCTGTTTACAAGTGTAAGAGAATCTTTGGCCCTGCATGGGGAATTAAACTATGAATGGCTCACTGGATGTATACTTCTGTTGTTAGACCCATCTTAACGTACGGTATCCTTGTTTGGTGGCCAGCACTGAATAACAAATCCAATCTTAAATCGATAAGCAGTATTCAAAGATCAGCGTCTATCTGCATCACAGAGGCATTGCGATTCACCCCCCACAGCCGCCATGGAAACATTGCTACAGCTTCCTCCCATGGACATCTATTGGAAGCCGGTAGCCACCAAGGCAGCGTTAAGGCTACGGGAGTGCAACCGCTGGAACAGATCAAACAGCTTTGGTCATACAGACATAATCAGAAATGCGATAGATAACACCCGCTTTAGACTTCGAGTTTGGGTTCAAAACACTTATCCCAGACAGAGAAGATTAGGAAAAAAGATCTGGTAAGAAAACCAGGTTACCTGGAGATTTCCACAGATTGCTTGAAAACAGACGAGGGCACCAGACTAGGAGTATTCGCGGTATAGCCGGACATATCCTTTTCCTTGTCTCTTCGACTGCCCGACCATTGTAGTGGATTCCCGGCAGAAGTTAAAGCTTTACAAGAGGCTGCCCGCTTGCTGTCAATGAACCCGATAGACGGCTCAGCCATCAGCCATCAGGCTGTTAAGGCCAAGCCATAAAGGCTTTGGATACGCTATCAATTAAATCGAAGATGGTTAAGCTTTGCCGTCTATCTCTTAGGGAGATAGCGGTTATATGCAACCTAACCCTATGCTAGGTACCTGGGCATAGTGGTTTTTCCCGGCAACGAAAGGGCCGACAAGTTAGCAAGAACAGGGATGGGACTGTAATCAGGACACCTTATATCCCTCGCTCCAAGTAATAAACACCATGTTACTTACAGATGCCTTGGACTCCGCTTATCTGAGATGGAGGAAACTAGTTAAACTAAACTATGCTTCGAGACTTATTTCGCCCTCACTGAATCCAAACAAAACAAATACACTCCTAAAACTAAACAGGAACCTAGTGGGCATTATCACCGGCGACTGCCTTCTCGGTATACAGTTAGAAGAATGGGAGCTCTCCACAACGACTTCTGCAGAAGCTGTATAGACGAGGAGGAGAAAGAAAATACACTTCACCTCCTCGGCACTTGTCTAGCCCTTGAAAAACCTAGAAATGATATACTAGGCACCTACTTTTTCAGTAACCAAGAGAAAATGTCACACTTAAAGATACAAAACATAGCCAACTTTATCAGGAAAACAAATTGGCTGTAAATCAGCGCAGGAGTGGATTCATCAAAATAGGCCACTAGAATACCATTAGGCGGTCTCCAGGTTTATTTTCTCTTTGAATTAAAGAGGAGACGGTGTAAAGCAGCGGGAAGAGATAGCACAAAGGATCCAGCCAGGATGTAAGTGAGCCACAATTGCTACAGTGCTACAGTCTGCTGCAGTCACCCAAACCTGACCTAACCTAAGTGCATCACACAGTGTAAAAATAATGGTTTTTTTGCCTCTCAAGTCACAGTGCGCTGATGCCAGGTGCCCGAAATGGTCCTCATTCGCTCATGCCCTTCGGAGTTGTAAACTGTAGGCTCCTTTCACTCGAGATAAGACATTAGCACCGCATAGCAGGAGTAGTTGCCATGGAAGCTAGCCCCCAGGTTCACCTCAAAATATCGCATGCCACCCAAGCAGGTTAATCATCGGTGGATCAAAATCAACACACACGGAATGGTCAAGCGACCCTCCGAGACTAGTAACTACAATGTCCAATTGACAGTCATTGGAAACAGTTAAATATTCAAAATAATTGTAAAATTCTATAAATATTCACCTTGATTGACGCATAAGTTGTTTACTTCGCGTTTGAATTGCGTTTTCCTTTTAGAGACGTTGACCTTCTCAGCAGTTTTCTCTGCCCGAGGAAAACCCATGCGCGCTGCAGATAAAATCAACACCACCCTCTGAAGTGCATTGTTCACCCGATTGCAATCGCTCCAACACTCGTATCTCACCATTATCCATCATGCAACACGTGACCACCAGCATCCCCCTCCACACACACACACACTTTGCCGGTTCCACTTGTTTGCATTCGTTTTGTTTTGCCAATAAATCCATTCATTTGACAAGTGCTAGTCGGGAGTCGTTTTGATTTGTTTACATCGTTCGCGAATAAATTTGCGACTATCAAGTGAGCGACCGGTGAAAATAACGTGAGCTGATCCATTAGCTATTATCTATCAGTGCGCCACTAAATAAGGGACAATCTGTCGACGGAGTGAATCGTAAAACAGAAGACAATCGGAACTCATTAGACCGGATTGCAGTGGCAAAATCATCCCCGCGTTATCACGAGGTTTTCCATCCATATACGTTCACACTCCGCTCCGCTGGTATTCCGCTGGTACGTCAATCCAGTGGAGACACATTGTTGAAGCTCAGACGTGTAACCAAGTAAGTAATTAGTTGTGAGTTAACGTCGTTTGAATTAATTTCCAGGAGTATTGATTTTTCAAATGACTTTGCAACAGACATTGTTAAATCAATATATTTTGTCTTGACTTGGCTTGGATTTGTGTATTATGCGATGCACTTCGTGTTGTCACTGGAAAAAGGGTCATGTGCAGTGCGAGAAAAGTGTTTAACAACTTAGATGATGTTTGAGGTTATCGGATGGTTCCTCTTCTTCTTCAGAGTTGAACTGTTTCGAGAGTCGTTTCATTCTTTTGACTTAAAATGTAGGGCTGTAAAATTAACGATAAATTGAGTACCCACACGTGCTCGTTACACTCTGATTACTGGTTACATTAATATTTTTATTCGTTACTTAAGTTAATTACTTCAAAATTTGCATTTTTATGTTAAAATTGATACTTTTGATTTTATGACCTCAAGTACGAACGTTGCATTCAACTGAATAAAGTATTTGGATAGGACTGAATGGAGTCTATATTTTTTGTTAATTACAAGAAAAAACAAACACTCTTGCTGGCAGTAAGGTAAATGATCACAAAATTCGCACAAAAATAAAACATACAAATAACCATAGTTTTTTTAGTATAACGCTTTTCATTACACCTATGCCTCTTTAAAAGCCAAAATGGATTTACTCTACTTAATCAAAACAAACGTCCAGGCATAGAAACGTTACTATACCGCATCGATATGTGCCGATTCGAATAAATGAATCTTACTGCATACCATCCCAAAACATACCTAACCGAGGATACAAGGTAAATAGCGATACGATCGTATTCCACACAAGACATTCTAAATTCATCGCATTCAAGAGAGGTATAACATACACACAGGACGGAAAAGGTATGCCATCAAACCATATCGACGCAACACATGAAAAACAGTGTAGAGACAATGCATTCTAGAAGAGAAGAGAAGAAAGTGAACACACTGATGTCGGTTGTCGATGGTACATGAATGCAAAGAAGGTAACGATACATCAATAGTAACGATATACATTGAGGAGTATCATTTCGTTCATCATCATCATCGCCTTCTGACCCGCATGATCCACTAGAGGGGTACACCCACGACCCCGCACGAGACATCTCCAGGCAACTCGAGAGATCTCCAGGACACTCGATCCTCCGCCTTCGACTCTAACTCATCAAGGGTTATGCCCAAGCGTAACCAGGCGAGCTTAAGGACTTGGTCCAACCATCTCATCCTGGGTCTGCCATATGTGCTACGTGACCAAACGAACCAACCGTTCGGAGATGCGGCTGCTCAACGTTGAGTTCCTTGCGCACTATCGTGTTTCTCACCCTATCCCGACGAGTAATTCATGACCAGAGGTGAGAGTTGGAACACATGCTGAGTTGAAATCGGCCTTCCTGATTACAGATCTTCCAAGCTGTGTCAAAACTGGCCCAGCTTGACCAATCCTACAGGAAAGTTCAGTATTACTCCTCCCATCACTCGTGAAGAAGACCCCGAGGTACTTAAACTTCTGCACCTGCATCAATGGGGCTCCACTAACAAAGTGCAACAGGCTTTCTGGAAATTACCATAACCTCTGATTAGTTCACGTTACCCTTCATCCCAGAATAAGCACATACGGCCAAAAACCTATTGAGTGCGCACTACAGTTTCGTCTGGGAAGATGTAAGGATAACTAAGTCATCCTCATAAACTCTCCCAATATGAAACATTCCTCGCCTTGGCTGCTCTGTAATATCCAGTCCATATAAACGATGAAAGGGAGAGCTGACAAGACGCACCCTTGGCGAAGTCCAATGCCCATGGTGAAAGCTGTTGATTTAGCACCGTTAAGCCGAACACAGCGCCTACAGTTTGTGTATAGAGATTGAATGGCCCTCAAAAGAGGACTCTCAATCCCATACTCCCGTAGCACACTCCAAAGTTTACCTCGAGGAATTCGGTTATATGCCTTTTCGAAATCTACAAAACATCTGTAGACGGGTTTGGCATGCACCCAAGCCTTCTCAAGTACCATTCTTAGAGTGAAAAGCTGGTCGGTTGTACTTCTGCCGGGACGAAAGCCGCACTGTTTATCCCCCATCCGTTTCGTTATATGGTACTTTATTGAATTATCGTTACTAAGTAACGAATACATACATTTTGCTACAGTACTATTAAAATGTGATGAGCTTAGAGTAGTATCATAGAACAGTATCGTTTGCCCGATCCACAAGAAAGGAGACCCCTTTGACTGCGCCAACTATAGAGGGATACTTTTCCTGAACATCGCCTACAAGATCTTCTCTGCCGTTTTGTGTCCTCGCCTGAAGCCGTTTATAAATAACCTGATAGGTCCATATCAGTGTGGCTTCAGGCTAGGGACGTACACCATCGACCAGATTTTCACACTACGGCAGATCCTAGAAAAGACCCAAAAAATGCATATCGACACCCACCACCTTTTTGTCGATTTCAAGGCCGCATATGACATCGTGCATAGGGACGAGCTATACAACACCATGTCTAGTTTTGACATTCCTGCCAAACTCGTCAGGTTGTGCAGGATGACGATGGAGAATTCTCGCTGCTCCATCAAGGTCGGAAGCGAACACACCGAGACCTTCAATGTCAAAAAAGGTTTTAGACAAGGCGACATGCTGTCATGTGATTTCTTTAACATCTTCCTGGAAAATATCGTGCAAGACTCACACGCCAACACTTGAGGCACGATCTTACAGAAGTCCGTACAACTGTTAGCATACGCGGATGACATTGACGTGATTGGCAGAACACAGCGAGCCGTCAATGAGGCGTTTGCTGGTATTGAAGCGGAAGCGGCTAAAATGGGTCTAGAGGTGAATGAGGGCAAAACGAAGTATATGCTGTCATAAAGAACGGACACACAACATCGACGACTTGGACAGAGCGTCACGATGGGCAGCTATAATTTCGATGTTGTCAAGGACTTCGTCTACCTCGGTTCCGCAGTAAACAGTAGAAACAACATCAGTACCGAGATCAAACGCAGAGTAACTCTTGCCAACCGCAGTTTCTATGGGCTCAAGAGTCAATTGAGTAGAAGAGCCATCTCTCGAAGGACCAAGTTGACTTTATACAAGACCTTGGTCATAGCAGTCGCGCTGTACGGCGCGGAGGCATGGACAATCTCAAAAGCGGATGAGGAAGTCCTTGGTCTTTTCGAGAGAAAAGCTCTCCGTGCGATCTTTGGTCCCGTTTGCGTTGACGGTTTCTGGAGAAGGTTCAACCACGAACTGTACGGGCTGTACAGCAACATGAGTTTATTCAGGCGTCTTCGGATCCAACGCCTAAGATGGGTACGCCATGTAGAGCGTATGGACAACTCAGCTCCGGCCCGAAAAGTCCTTGACTCCGAACCCGTGGGACAACGCAACAGAGGACGCCCGCGTTTAAGTTGGCGCACCTAGGTGGAGAAGGACCTCAACCCACTTGGCTAGCTGGAGAGGCTTGTTGGTTGAGGCCCAGGTCCACCCCGGACTGTAGCGCCAAATAAAGAAGAAGAAGAGCTTAGAGTTACATTCTGCGAAAGAGTCAGCCCCAATGTTGATGCCATATAGTCTTTACCTTGCCCAACTTGCAAATGCGCTTAAGGTACTTTGCTCGAGCTAGAGTCATTGGTTTAGGAAACGTCTCTACTCGAATGCTCAACTCGATGAATGTCCCAAAAGCGCGGTGGGAGATGCCTTGGCTATGGCCTCATCTTATCACAGATTACGATTCATTGAAGAGAAATCTATATAAATTACATTATGCTATCACTTATATTGTGTTTTAAAAATATGTTTTTTATTTTTCCGGCTCTGTAAAGCAGAACTTCCTTCCCCTTGCACGATCAAAACTTACCCCTAACAGAAAATTCTTAAACTGCCTTAAATATTATCTTGCATCGTAGAGGCGTGCAATGGTTCCCACAGGTGTCTTAGAATTACCGCGCTGGACGTGATGGAATGCACCGGTGTCATGTGGTCCAGACATTGTGTCAGCGATTGCGTGAGCTGGGAACGGATGGGGTGTTATTTGAGGCAGTTCAAATTCGGGAGTGTTAGCATTTCCGATGTTAACTTATACAAATGCGTGCATCCGTCATATGCT
This sequence comes from Eristalis intricaria, assembly GCA_964034865.1. Lineage (NCBI taxonomy): Eukaryota > Metazoa > Arthropoda > Insecta > Diptera > Syrphidae > Eristalis > Eristalis intricaria. The sequence continues at coordinate 105,108,303 of OZ035873.1, read as the reverse complement.
TATACACCGTTCTACTCAACCGAATGAAATGAGTCATTGGAAAGGTAATTTCGTGAACTGGAATAGCGTTGAAAAAAAATGACCAACAAAGGGTTGATGCTTCAGTCCGGCATCAAACCATTTAAAGTTGAATAGTCATGGATGCCAACCATTCGTCAGTTTGTTGTAACTTCGATATAAGCTGTGTTTTTTTGCAAGCGTATATACGCTTATATTATAAGTGCACAAAAGCCGATCTTCGGCGCTTAATAATTCATCATAAAATCTTGGCAGCACCGACAATATTTATGCCAATTGTGACAGTCAGGGGTGGAATCGTGTAAGATGATAGTTGATCGTTACTGGGCACACGTTGTGTAGCGTCACCATCACAGTAAAAGCAAGAACACTTAATAATTATAAAAGAAACAATTTTCATCAAATGAAAAGAATCGATTACGAAACCTAAACAGAATGTATAGCTGAGACACTCTGGGTATACCAAAAGTTGCATACTTATGGATGCAAAAACATTTAAAAATTATCTAATACACCAACCACACCTACAAATGTAACCCACATACAGCAACCTAAACAATGACACGGAAAATAACGATTGGAAGCATTGTTTTCATCCGCGCTTATTTCATAAACGGCGATAGATACGATGAGTGACTTCAGCGGATATAGGATTTGTTGTTAGTGTATTTTACATGCAAATTGAAATTTAAGCGTATAAGCGCTTAAATTTCCAGCCTATATACAAACATTTTTTGATCATAACTCATTTTGCTGCAACCCTTTATTTTGTTCGATGTCTCAATCGATCTTGCAAACGAACATAACCAAACGAAAAACATTTTTACCCTTTTCTAACCCAATCCTTCTATGGATGTATATGGAGGTATATGGAGTTACCAAGACCCCTTTTTTATGTACCTCCTGATATCTGAAACAAGTCACAACGCAGTGTATTAATCGAAATAAATGCATTTTGCCCTGTTTGCGTTACCCCTGATGGTCGTTGAATTTCGATGACTAGCGAGCCTAGTAACATTAAAAGGCCACTCGTCTTAGGAGTCAACTCAAGGGGATGCTTATCAATGAGAGACTATCATCAATGTTCAGTGTTAGTGGCGAAGATATAGATACAGTAGTGGGCGTCCTCGTCGGGCAATGTGCCACTGTCAGAGAAGTAATGCGTCTTGGCCACCTTCATACGGACTTGTTCTTATGTTGCTTAGACGAAGAAGAAGACCATGTCCATTGCGAATCACCAGCCTTATCAAATAAATCGATGCACTCTCTGGAGTCTTCTTTGTATAGCTTCTTCTTCCTTATTTGGCGTTACAGGGGTGGGTCTGGTCCTTAACTAACACACCTCTCCAACAAGGGCGATCATTGACTAGGTGTCACCAGTTTCTGATTTCGTGTTGGTTGAGGTCTTGCTCGAACGGGAAGTAGCACCTTAGACACGGGCTTCCTCCATTTCCTTGTTCGGAGTCGAAAACTCTTCGAGCCATAGCTGAGTTGTCCATGCGCTCAACATGGCCTAGCCACCCAAGACGTTGGAACCGTAGGCACCTGGCCAAGCGCATTTCGTACTGTAGTTTGTGGTTGAATCTTCTTCTCCAAAAGTCGTCAACGCAAACAGGATCAAAGATCGCACGAAGAACTGTTCTCCAGAAGAGACCAAGGGCTTCTTTATCCGCTCTTAAGATTCTTCATGCTTCCGCGGCATAGAGTAGGACAGGGATGATTAAGGTCTTGTACAACGGTTGGTCCTTCGAAAGAGGTCTTTACTACACAAATGCCTCTTGAGCTAAAAATAGACACGGATTGGCAAGTGTTACTCTGCGATTGATCGTGAAACTGATGTTGTTCGTACTGTTTACTGTGGAGCTGCTTGGGCATGTCGTTTCTTGGGGACAGCATATCCTTCGTTATGCCCTCATTCATCGCTAGACCCATTTAAGCCGCTTCAGCCTCAATGCTACCAAGCGCCTCATTGACGGGCTTCTGTCTTCTGCAAATCACATCAATGGGGTTCAAGTTTCGCCAGCAATTGTAGGGACCTCTGGAACATTGTGCTTCATGTGTTCGCGTTGCACGTTCTTCTCCAGGAAGTCACATGACAGCCTACACATCTTTTTCATTGAGTTCGTTGCCGCCCTTGATGGAGCAGTCTGAATAAAGCTAGAGGAATTAGGATTGAACTGCAAATCATTCTCAGATTCATAAATTAATCTGTATAATTTGAGGATTACGGAAGACCTCTCGGCAGAAACAGTGTACCAACCCGTTCGACTGAGTGCGCCTAAAACAGACATTTGGTTTTTAAGTCATCTGTGAGAGGTGAACATGCATTCCTCTGATAAACTTGATTATCCCCTCCGAATATCAAAATACAGCCAGCACCGCTGCGCCGCCGCGGTGCTGAGGCAAACATGGTGCAGTAAGTCGCTAGAATCTTAGATAACACGAGATGTCTAGGAGTAGCTCTGCTAAAACCCGACGGACAGGTTAGGCATTTCGTAAAAATCAGGTTCATGTGGCTGTGAATTAAGTAATTGATAATAATGATTGCGGCTCAGGTTGTTTCTGCTGACGGGAGTCTGGGAGAAATGAAAACAAACAGAATGTATGATGTGTGCCAGATCTGCATGGGATTTCTCATTGGTCACGACTAGGGGATCTGTGGAGGCCGCGCTGCGCTGCACAGTGTGTAATTTTGCCAATCGAGCGGAACTTTATTCCTGTAGCGCTTTTTACTACCGATAGATTTATTTGTTCGATGATACTACAAATGTGATTCTATGAAGTTTTTATGACCAGCAGTAGAAGTCTTTCTTTTTTGCTTAACATCTTTAAGACGTGAACAAATCATGAACGCTTTTAGACATGAGTTACGATATTTGCGGCATGTTAACTGCTTGAGCAAGCTAGACTTTATCTTGAAATTTCTTATTCTTGGTGCAATACTTCGTCTTGTACAGTTTTAAATCACTTGGGTAGGTAAACAGCACAGCTGAAGACATTTATAAATGGAACCAGGACGAAGAAGATCATAATGTCGCTTGGAGTACCAACATCATAAGTTATGATGGTGTTGTGCCAGAATCAAACGAAAAAATTAAGCCCAATGAAGCCATGTTCGTTTTTAACAAGGCTATGGAATGTGTTGAGATTAACCGAAATGAAAATAGTGTCTTAAGGAGCCTCAGGGAAAAAGCAGTGAGAATACTTTTCGGAGAAGAAGAATACGCAAAAACAAATGATTGATTTTTTCTTACAAGTTTCGTAGCTGTGATGCCCTCTTAATTTGTAATTTGTATGGTAAATAAATTAATTAAATGCATTCAAAATTATGTAATAGTAAAAACACATTATTTTTAATTCGTTAAAGACGAGCCGTTTTGAAATGTAAACCTACTGTCCTATTCTTTTATTAAAATAGCGTGAACTATTTCGCAAACGTTTGAATAACTTGATTTTGAATTGTACACGTCATCGGGAGTCCACTGCGATACCCCACCTGATTCATTCTGCCTTAACCTCTTGCGTACAAACGTCTCTAACTAAAAGTGCACTGGACCGATTTTGTTCAAATCTTCACCAGTGTGTTAAGAATAATTTTTTAAAACATTAACATCATTACATTCATCTTTTGTTACTAAAATGTTAGTAAAAGATTAGCACTTTCAATTAATAAACAATTCAATTAAATTTTGTTGATTGATTTTCATTCTTCTCTTAATTTGAAATAAGTCTCTGTCAGGTTGAGTTATTTTCCTGAAGGATATCATATATTTGAAATGTATGTATGTATTTATTTATACATACTGTATTTATTGATTAGTTTATAATTTAAAATAAAAGATTTGCATAAGATAAATAAAGTAAATAATCATTGATTAAAACCTCAACAGTTCCCATAGTTTTTGGTTTTAAATATTTTTTTTTTAATTTTAATTAAATTGTCATTTTAAATATATTTTCTATTATTAAATCTTTATTTATAATACTCAATCAACATACAGCAGATTCCAACAACTTTAGAAATAAAAATGTTATAGTTGATCAAAAATAAAATTTCCTTAGAGGTGTCAATAATTGTAGTCGTTATGCTATGTGGTTTCAACAATACGGTACCACATGCTATACAGCCCGAGAAACAATTCAGTAACTGCTTGCAATCTGAAAAGTTCCCATAGATCGAGTGCTTGAATACCATTCGATTTCTTTATAATGGGTTTTGTTGAAGTCAAAGATCTATGTCTACAACCCCATAACCACCCGTTACATAACAGGAGGAAACTAAAAACTATAACAACGAAATTCTGCCGCAATTTTTCAGATAAAAAAAGATGTGCGTATGTGCCCTGTAGCTACTGGCCAGAGATAAGGGAAAATAGAGATATCCAACTTCTACATCCCTTGCCATTGTTGCCATGCATTTTTTATACGTTTTCATGGCCCGTGTCTGTGAATACGTGTGAGCTCTTGAGAACAGCTATTGAACAGCTGATACCCTTCCTCACCTTAGTAGCGGAGTGAATTAGAGATATTATTTTAAATTTCGCTCGTTATTTGAGCTGTTACATTTTCAACACAGTATGGAGGGGTCAACGAACGAACAGAGCTTATGTTCATGAAGTCTATTCATTAAACTCCCATCTGAGCAAGTTACAATCTGAGATACTAGGACATAATTAATGAATGCCCAACATAGTGTGTGTATTTTTCCAAATGAATAATACCTACGAAATGCATTCAAACGTTCAGGTAACTAATAAAAGATATACTTTTAAAGCGTTTGCATGAATCACTTACAATAAGAAGTCTCCTTTCTCATTTTACATTTTATATAAACAGAGACACAAATTAATTGAAAAATTTTACAAACATTTTTATTCATTAGTAATAGTTGCATGTCCTGCCATTGTTCTAATCAAATTATGTAAATTGAATTCATGAGTTTTCAGAATCCATGAATTAAGCGTATATAGCGGAGCTAAATTTTTGAGTTAATTTGTCAGGTATGGTTCATGAATAGGCTGTATATATACTTAAGAATTATTTTGAGTCCAAATAGTTCCAGATAAATGGGCATTGCAACACATTTTTATTCACGAAAGTTCATATTACAATGTACGAAAATTCTCTTAAAAATACGAGTCAACATTTGAACACCCTCCGAACAACATACCCATGTATGTTACATGGATTGTGGGCAAATTCAAAAATCTGCCGCCATTTTTTCCCACCAAATTCACGAATCTGCAGCAATTCCCACTAAAATCCACGAATCGGCCGCCATTGCGTGGCGCATCCATGGTTTGTGTAAGAGTACTTGTGAAATACAAGGGAATACCAATACTTTTGCATTTTTCTCCGGTGTGGGCTAGGGGTTACTCTCTGTTACTGGCCTACGATCTGAATTCGGTGAAGACTGTAATTGGCAGTGTTTGTCGTTGTCTAAACAGACTCCGAAGCCTAAGCATTCGCTTGGTGTTGCTGTGCTCAGGATGAAGAGCAGTAAAAGAAAGCCACGCAGAAGCCATGTGCTTGAGGCCAAGAACGCGGCGGAGTGTAAGAAAATAAATAGTAGGCGTGTTTTATAGAGAATCTATAAAACAATACAAAACTGAGTTATTACTGAGTAAAAATAAGTCAGGAATCATTATTGACTATGACGCGTTGAAGAATATCAATCACTGGTGGCAGTTCAGATACCATAAGTGAATCACAGATGATGCTGAACAAAGTTATTGAAGATACAGCAGAATTATAGACATTTCTGTTCAGAATCTCGACATAAACGTATCTCAATTTGTAATCCATCCTTTGTTTAGTAACAAACGCTTCAAGTGAATAAAACCATATCTGTACAAACACATTTCTTTATTTTGACGTCTACTTTTGACATGAAATATTGACAAGAACAATAAAGTGAGTAAAGAGCGTTTTATTGGGAATTAAAACTGAGGTGAGTATAGATTCTCAATAAAACAAGTCTAGTGTAAAAAAATATAAACAAAGTAAGAATAAAAACAAAACGTTGTTATTTTTTGGCTCTCATACATAACTCCTGGAGGCCGTTCGCCTGATGTGTTATTCCACAAATAACCCTATACTTTATGATTCAATAAGAACATATCAATCTTAAGACTAAATCCGAGTTCTATATTTAATTCAATTGCCTTGATTTTGGGGCACCCTTTAAAATGTAGTCGAAAAACTACAGGCTAGCTAAATGCACAGCACAAAAATAACTATTCACACATTTTTTAGATTTAGATGGGGACTTATGACAGCATCTATTGTGGCCAATTTACTGTCCACTGATAGATTGTTGGGCTTGGTTAACCATGAAAAGTAAGCAAAGCTTGGAAAAGCTTGGAACCCGTCTCACCTTTTTTAGCAGTATTTAATCTCTTTCTCGCCACAATGTGATTCAGTTCACGGCAAAACTTGCACCCGGAAATAGTGCAACACGTTCTCCTTGGAATGCCTCGAAGTGAATTCACTTTTAATGCCCATATGTTGGCATTCCATTCAGTTGGGGGTGTAATTTGCAACAGAAGACCACGAATAAATACAGCTTACATAACGAAACGTAGAACATTGGACCATCAACTTCATGGCTGAATGCTAAAAGAACGGAATGCGACGACAGGCGAAGAAGCAAGGCAACAAAGCAAACAAACCAGTGACTTGATTAAAACGCGAAATCAAGCCATTTTAAACTTGAATGTACATCGCAGCGAAGGAATCATGTTCTTAAGTGCTCTCATAACGATGTGAGACGATTCCGAGTGTAAATTAAGCCCGCTGGATGTGGGTTTTAAGCCGCATGATCTTGATAGCTAATAGAAACTGGTTGATTCCGTCGGACGATGTTATCGCACAAACTGCTCCATCACTGACTCCATAACCGCATTCCTTTAGCAACAAATAAAGCCTGTTCATTATGAAGGTAATTCATTTTTTCGAAATAAAAGCACAAATGCAATTAACAGCCAACAGCCCCCAACGCACGTGGAAGTCTAGCCAAACGAAGGCATTTTGTTAAGTTTAATTGGGGGTATGACAATTTGTTTAAGCGATGTGGTCCAAATCTGTGTGGCATCACTGAAGAGCACATTGATCCCTGATCCACTTTTTATTCTGATTTTGTGGTTGTTCTTTTTTCCAGAATGGACGGAAGCACTCAGATTTGGCAGATTGTTCTGTGTGGCGCTACAACCTGAGGTAACCCTGACCTTCAACTAATATGCACTATCTGCTAATTAGGTCGGCTTGTTACTACGTGGTACTCGTCTTCCTCAAGCTTGTAATGTTATTGCTCTCTGGTTGTGAACCTGAATGTTAGTAGGAGTTAGTTCCTCGAATAAGTGTGCTCCCAGCGTTATGTATCTCAATTGGCAGAGACAGAGGGCAGTGGAGAGGGTTTAGCACTGAAAAAGATTTGCCGCGTAGTAGGAGTGTTTCGGTTATTGGACTGTTGAGGTCGGGCCATAGCAACCTGGTCTCAACGGACCTTTCGTTTGCTAGCTCTATAATTTTGTCATCCACTTGACATCTGCAAGAGGTGGAATAATGCATACGATTGCCTGTGATAAGCCAGTTTCAGCTCCTTTTCTGGGAAGTTCATCCGCTGCCTCATTCCCGGCTATGACCCTATGCCTTGGGCACGCGTTGGGTAATCTAGCGCTGCGTAGTTAGAGGCGAATACATTTCAAGCATCAAAGGACAGATGTGGCTGCCTTGGGGTATGCCTGATGTGAATTTGATTGGTTGAAATTGAAACATCGTATGGTGGTATTTCACCGAATCCTCTGTGGTCTTCAAATGGGAATAAAGTTTGAGACACAAATTCTGTAAGGTTCGTAGTTGCCTACTCGCGTTAAGAGAGCGCAACATAACCAACAAAACAATCTCTATTTACTCCAACAGCCAAGCGGCAATAGAAGCCATAGCGTCGGACACCATGACATCGAAAATTGTCAGGTTAGGCAGACAAAGCGTCAGCCATATGTCCTTGGTGAACAAGGTGACTCCATGCTGGGTACCAGGGCATACCGGCGTCGACGGAAACGAAAAAGTGGACAGTCTCGAGAAGAATGAATCCGACCTTGGAGAATCCCGGTCAATACCTCACGCTCTTAGCTCTGTACGTAGGAAACTGGAAGAAGAAGCCCTGAATAGAATAAGAACTAGATTAGATTAGTCTGGACATCCGACCAATAGCAAGGGCCCTGTGGCAGACGCTGAGCAAATAGAGTTGATCTCTATCACTGATCAGTGTAAGTCGAAAAAAGTGGGGAAGCTAATAGGAGTCATTACCGGACGCTGTGCTATAGGCATGCATGCATCGCGACTGCACATACCACACAACGACTTTTGCAGAAGTTGTGGAGATGAGGAAGAAATAGAATCTATCCTGTGTCTGTGAGTGTTCAGCCCTGTCAAGGAAGAAGAAGCAGTACCTGGGCGAACTCTCTTTGCGGAGCTGGAAGACCTGGGTGGTGTAGAAAGCCTCCTTAAGTTCTCAATTGAAGCAGGATGGTTTTGGTATAATAAAAGAAGGTCTCACGTTTGTAAGTAGTATATTTTCTCCATTAAGGACACAAATGACTTATTTTGTTGGTCCGTAAGGGCACCCATACATCTTCTTTATTTGGCGCTACAGTCCGGGGTGGACCTGGGGCCAAGCCTCTCCAGATTGCACGGTCTCCGGCTAGCTGTCTCCAGTGTCGCACGCCAAGTTGTTTGAGGTCCTTCTCCACCTGGGTGCGCCACCTTAAACGCGGGCGTCCTCTGTTTCATTTTCCCACTAGTTCGGAGTCGAAGACTCTTGGCCCGGAGTTGTCCATATGCTCTACATGGTTTAGCCCTCTAAGCTGTTGGATCCGAAGACGGCTGAATAGACTCATGTCGCTGTACAGCCCGTACACTTCGTGGTTGAATCTTCTCCTCCAGAAACCGTCAATGCAAACAGGACCAAAGATTGCACGGAGAGCTTTTCTCTCGAAGAGACCAAGGACTTCCTCATCCGCTTTTTAGATTTCCGCGCCGTACAGCAGGACTGCGATGACCAAGGTCTTGTATAGAGTCAGCTTGGTCCTTCGAGAGATGTCTCTACTTCTCAATTGCCTCTCGAGTTACTCTGCGTTTGATCTCTGTCCTCATGTCGTTTGTACTGTTTACTGCGGAGCCGAGGTAGACGAAGTCCTTGACTACCTCGGAGTAATAGCTGACCATTGTGATGCTCTGTCCAAGAAGTCGATGTTGTGCGTAATTTCTTGATGACAGCATATAGTTCGTTTTGCCCTCGTTCACCGCTTAACCCATTTTGGCCGCCTTCGCTTCAATACCAGCAAACGCTTCATTGATGGCTCGCTGTGTTCAATCAAACCAATCACGTCAATGTCGTCCGCAGTTGTACGGACTTTTGGAAGATCGTGCCCCTTGTGTTAGCGTGTGAGTTCTGCACGATCTTCTCAAGAATAATATTGAAAAAATCACATGACAGCGCGTCGCCTTGTCTAAAATCCTTTTTGACATTGAAGGTCTTGAGTTCGTTACCGACATTAATGGAGCAGCGAGAATTCTCCATCGTCATACTGCACAACCTGACGAGTTTGGCAGGAATGTTCATCTGGTGACAAATTTATGAATATGGGCTTGATGGCTTCCTGCACGTCATCGTCTAATTCCGGTGGATGTTCATTACCTTGCAATGTCCCACCGGCTTCAGACTTGCGCCACCTGCACCAAGAGTCAGGTCCAGGGGGGAAATTAATTTGCTGCTTCATGTCGCCTGAAGCTTCTAACATAAATCGACTATATCTTCAAGAGTTTTTGAAATTTTCACTTCAAATTTTAAAGCAATATTCTTGAATAGTTATAGATTCGAATTACATAATCGATCGATTTTTTTAAACCGAAAATGGGGGGGGGGGGTCTCCTTATATTCTATCAATCCCACGCGATCTTTTATAGTTGCCAGATGAAATGAGAGAATCAAACGCTTAAGTTTGTTCTCATCAGTAAAACCCCGCCCGCCATTGGCCAGAAGCCCAACGGCGCGCCGACTCAACACTCAACAGTGGAAATTTGTTTCTGTGCATAGATCTATGTATCAAAATATGCACACGCCGACTCTGAACGGCGAAGCTTGAGAGGATTTTGTCTAGACAGAAATGCGATCTACTTGGAAGAAGTAGCTGTGAATTAGTATTGTTGGTCAATTCGGGGGGGTAAGACCTGCCTCTCCCGACGTAGGAGTTGACGCAATAACCTCCTACCTAACGACGAATGTTTCCCTATTACTCCGCAAAGAAACAAAAGCTGTTAGTTTTTTCAGAATTTTTAGTTTAGAAAGAGTATTGACGTAGAAATATGCGTTTTAAATATCAAACCAGAATAAATACAGATGCCTCACGTAAATTGGCCAATCTGGCGTTGAGTTCCTTATCAAAGTCTATTGCCTTTGTCTGCTCATTCATAGGAAACGCTGAAAATCAAATATTTAAATCTTGAGCAAACACAATACATTAGCCAAATGAGACATTAAGACAGGAAGCCGAGACATTATTGACACAACTGTGGGGGAGGACTGATGAAATCGATAACCACGTTTGACGTCAATGGTCCTGGTTCAATACGAATTCGTCAATATTTATGCTGACGAAGCTAACACATGTTTCGCCGTCCCAATGACACCAAATTATGAGTGATGCCGCTAGGCCTTTGCTTGAGACCGAAGCATAACGCTGGTAATTTGAAAGACTAATCAACGTCAAAGGTAGGTGTTTTAAGAGGCGTTTGGGAATGAAAAGCATTCCTATAGCTGTGTACACTTGGCAAATGTCTGAGACTGAGTCAAGTGATAAAAGACTGACAAGCAGATAATGAAAACGGAATACAGTCATTACCGATTCGTCAGTGTGATGTTTGCAGTGAATGCTCAGCGATCGTGTTAGTTTTATCTCGTGAGGAGAATCAGGCAACTTTGTGAGCTGAAGGCAATTAACATGAAATTGTTCGTCATATGAGAGTCATGCGACGGATTCGGATTCGAATTCGCGAGAACTAGTCATTTTTCACTGAACTTTGAACCACGCTTTAGGGGAGTTGCTGAGTCAAAGCCTCTGTTTATGCGCTCATCTATATGTACAGTCACTTGAGGCATTTCTGATTGGATTTGAACTCAAAGCAATCATGTTGGTCATGTTGATTAAGAGTAATTACCGCATTGACAGGCCTTGTAACTTAGATAAGAACTTAGTAATGCTCTTATGAACAAAATAGAATATATTTGCTGTTCGTAGATTTGACTCATCGTATCCAAGTAGAGGTATGCTGTGAGAGACATTAGACCGGTGAGGGTCACTCTTTCCAACCAGAGCGATCTCCGGTTGGTCTCTTAGTTGGTTGAGGTCAGTTTTCGCCTACGCTCGGTACCTCATGACAATGGACAGTGATGTGTGCTAACAATTGCACGGACTTCCACAAGGTCGTGCATCTGGTGGAGGCGTGTGAGTTTTGCGCAGTCTTCTCCAGGAGGATGTTGGAAGAAGTAACATAACAAATCTCGGTGAGTTCATTATCGACCTTAAAGAAGCAGTGAGAATTCTCAATTGCTGCTACCTTGTGAACCCCTTCTTCCATAGGACGTACTGATTATAAGCTACACTGAATATGACTAGCCAAATGAGGGCTTCTGTACAAAGATCCTATTGCCACAACTTCTAGCTTTCGTTAGAGCAACAATTATAAAGATTTCTTGCTAAAGCTTTGATATTTATAGGATGTCCTCATAGAAACTTGCGCCGCATAGTGGTTCCCTAGAGCGTAACACAATATATCCCAGTTTTCAGAGCACCGCGACTTTTTTGAATTAAACATAGTAAAACACAAAAATAATTTTTGGACGTATGCATTCATTAACTTCTTATTTCTTCAACTTACGGAAATAGCAGAAGTTAAGGGATGAAATCGGGAATTTTGCTCTGTCCCTCACGTGTTTTTTTATGGTCTGCGCCAATGGATGTGGAATGTTCTTGAAGATACTGGTAACCCGTGTTACCAGCATGAGCGATTTACGGCATATTATTCTCCTTTTTCTTCCCCCCCTACATCCTAATCCACACCTCTGCACACTTCTACCACTCTCCCCGCGGTACTGCCGTTAGGTATTACTTCGCGGGGCTGGTTAGCATATCACGCTATGTGATCTATATTTGCCAATTCGGTCTTCCTTTCTCTTTCGAGCCTTCTTAGCTCGATCTGCACGCACGATATAAAGGAGCAGGTCGCCAGCCATTTGTCAGCTAACTCCGTCATATGGCTAACTATTAGCGCGGGAGTTGGTAGACTTCCTCTCGCCACGGCAAAGCGTCCGCAATGGAATATTGCGTGCTCTGCTTCTTCATCTTCGCCCGCACATTCTGGACAAATGGGTGAGCTGTCGTGACCGAATCTGTGGAGGTTTTTCCGGTAACATCCATGGCCCGACAAGAACTGCTTGAGGTAGTAGCTCCAGTTCCCGTGAGCTCTCGTTGTCCAGGCTTCTATTGTGGGTATCAATTTATTGGTCCATCTGCCTTCGGTTGTGGTATCCCACCTGGCTTGCCACAGTGCCATTGATGATGCCCTTTCTTCAATCTTCAGATATCTTGCGCTAGGCTTCGTAGGTAGATCCTTTGCATTTCGGTGAGAGAATGTCGGGACCATACGCGCAATGACGCAGGCTTTTTCCTACGAAATTGTTCGGAAACCGCTGATTGCTCTTATCGCGCAGAGTCTGTATGTTGCCGAGAGCTTCCTTGCTGCTTCCGTGGTCGTCAGGGCCCCTGCCCATACTGGTGCAGCAAAGAAGGATTGACCTTACCACTGTGGAAAGCAGGATCCTTCTCGCATATCCAGGTCCTCCAATGTTGAGCAGCAATCCGGAAAGCGCTGCCTGCATCCTTGCTGCTTTTTTACTCGACGTGAGTTTTAAAGTTCAGCCAGTTGTCTCGACACATTACCCCTAGGCATTTTAGGGACTCCTTCGATCGAATTATCTGGGGACCAACCCGGAAGTTCGCGTATTCCACAGCCTTTCGGCTGGTTATTAAGACACCCTCAGTCTTATGGTCAGCTGGTTCTAGGTCGGCGGATTCCATCCAATCCTTATCACCTCGTGCTTCCACTGCTTGTGTGTGTCATTTATCGATTTGGTCTCTCAAAGCGGAAAAAATAATGGTGATTGAAGTAATACAAGATTAATTACCGTGAAACGAGAGAAGATACTACAACACTTCCGATTTGATTTGAAATTGTGAAGTATGTGATTTCTTGCTCATTTGTTAACAGACCCCGTGTATTACGGGCAACAATAAACTGATCAATCATCAATATTATTCGCTCGGATCAATTCAATAGGCGAATGCAGACTTCATTAGTGTAAGCATCTTAAATGTGCATTGTCGCTTGTGCTGTTCTCTGTAACATAGTCGGCAGCAACTGAAAAGCAGATATAATGGAGGATAAGAAATATCCAACCATTAACCCTGGAGGATAAGAAATAAAAATATATATATATGGAGGATAAGAAATATCCAACCATTATCTCTGCTGAAGACATTCGCTCTCAATTCCCCTTCTCATAGCTCACACGAACAACAAAGTTAAAAATGGCATTGTTTGTGTGAATTGTCAAAAATATCCCAGGGGAAATTTAAAAAGAGAAAATTTGAATAACTCCTGGGCTTAAAATTTTAAATAGTGAACAAAACCAATTCTCAACCCTTCGGTTAAATTAGGAGTTGAGGTCAACTCCGGAGTTGATCAACTCCCAGTTTGCGACAAGTTGTTTGCGGCAAGTTGAGTAATAGGGAACAAAACGACCTTCATTTGATTCTGTATCATTGAACTAATTTTGGGTTGGTATTAGAAGTGAATACTCTGAAATAAGCTCACTCCCTTTTATCACAACGGATCGTTGTGAAGCAGGCTTTTTAGTGTATTGTGCAAAGACTAAATACCGAAGAAGAATAAAGCGAATAAAGCTCGCCTAAAATCAAAAAAGCCTTCAAATGGTTGGGGAAATGAGCTTCAGCACTGTAAAGCTAATATGCGCAAGGGACTGTGTGCCATGTAGAGTGACTGCTTCCTTGCATCTCTATTACTTCCCTTGGATGTAAATACTTTTTCACTGGATGTGAAACATTCACCTTAGTGATCTTGATATATGTTTTGCGCTCAACCTTTTCATTCTAAAAGATTTCATTTCAATTTATCTTATTTATTGATTACTTGATGTCTCTGAGCATTAAGAATATTCTATGTCGCCAAAAACAACTTCAGTTTAGACCACTGCCATAATTCACAGTTCCCACTAAAACCCGGGTTCCTCTCTACGTGTCTCTGCAATCATTTTACTTTCGTCAAACTCGTTGTGATGGAAAAGTAAACGGAATCATGTCCGAGGAACTTAAATATTCTGGTCATCACCACTACGACGACTACCTGTCATCCTTTTATTTGGAGATTTATTGAAGTACCAGCCGGGAGGGGAAAGAACGCAACTGTTTTAGTTTTTTTTTAGATAGACGGGATGGAATCAAGATTTGACGCTAAATTCAAGCAATGCATAGAATCAGAAATGAAATATTACAGGGATAGTCGACTTCACAGCTGGCTGCCCCCTAGTCGTTATAAAAAACAGTTGTCAACAATTTTAAGGAGCAAGAGGGGAAGAAATCTGGCATCTCTGTAATACTTCATTTCTGCATAGAATACGACTTTCTTTTTAACTGGCAATTATATCGTCAGTTTCCTGCAAAATTAAGTCCGACAAAACTGATTAAAATGTCATCGAGATACACAAACTATAAATCCTGCTTAATTGAATATCATTTGGTTGGAGTAATGCCACGTTGGAGTAAGCCGAGGTGTGGAGCGAGAACAACAATCAAATTAGCTTGTTCAATTGAATGATTGATTAGCACATGATTAAGACATCGCTTATCATTTTGAAAGCTGTCTTTTCAGGTTTTCCGATATCGTTGTTAGTTAAATAGACATCCAGATAATGACAAATGGTTGGCTTTCATTTAACTCAAACTGAGCAAGATTAAGGCGTTCCGCGCTGATTAAGATCAGCTGTCAATCTTTTTTTTTTCCTATAAGAGTGGATTATTGCTTGAAATGTTGTCAATTAGATTTACCGAAATCAATACATAGTATGTATAGTAACCACATTAACCCTTATTCTTCTACCGTCCTCATATGAGAAGGCAGGCAATGGTACTTTAATTCGATTGTTTCAAACTGTTTATTGGTTAAAAAAATGCGTCGACCCCTGGATTCCATTCCTGTGTTCTACCAAAATAATTTTCAAGGCCCCTCTTTCGAGTCACTGACAATGCTCAAAGAGTAACATCTGTCTAGAAAAAGCGTCTCATACATGGCCGCTTGGAGTCTGCATAAAACTGTAGGTTTCTTCACTCGTGAGTGAACAATAGCATGGACAATGCGAGTTGTTGCTGTAGAAGCTAGGTCCTGGCTTATTTTATTTTTCCTATATTTTACTATTATTACAAATGTTACTCCTATATTTAAAGTTTCGTGAAAAAGTTAAGGCAAATGTTTCTTGCCTTCGGAGAATAAGGGTTAAATTAACCCTCTACCGCATGGCTTCTTTTGTTTATTCTTAACGATATTTATTGAAAAAAAGTGCAACGGAATATTTAGTTCATAAAATAAAATATATTTTTTAAAAACATGTATTATATATAAACAATAATTACATATATATATATGGGTGGCGCTACAGTCCGAGGCGGACCTGGGCCTAGCTTCTCAGCAACCACTCGTGTTGTGCGTGCTATTGTTCTCTCACGCATAAATAATTATTAACAATAGTTTTTCTTTGTCAAAAAATGCATTGGTTTTATAAGAAATTAAGTATTAAGTACCAAAATGCATCCTTAAACTGACCGTAGTTACCGTAGGATTGAACACAGTTATTTGTCTCAAAAGTCAAAATCTTTTCCCCCTTTTTTTCAATATATACGCGCGAGGAACTGATCTTCAAATAAGGAAATCAAGTACAGCATTTTTTTTTTCTGTAATTTTATTTAGTTTGAAATATGTTACTTACTTGCTAGACAAAATTACTTTAATCTAGCTTAACTAACTTAAGAATTACAAATCTTCTTAATATTAACCTACCCTATGCGGGTGCTCTAAGCTAATCTAATCTACTTTATAAATGTGCCTTTCGGCTTAATCTACGTTTCTTTTAGTCTTTATGACAATCTTTTATAAAATTTTTCGTTTGCCAAGAAAACTTGTAAAAAAACTTGGCTAAACTTAACTACTTAAACTACCTTATTCTAACTTAATTACTATTTATTACTAACTTAACCTAACATAAAACTTAATACTATCTTAACTATGTCCGTAACAGTACGGACACGTGCACCAGGGCGTATATGTTATGTATATGCCTAACATATATAATTTATACGCCGTGGTGCACCTTTTTTTATTTTGTTTTGTATATATTTTTTTTTTAATCTTTTTTTTTATATATTTTTTGGATTGTATTTTTTTTTCTTTTTTTCCTAAGAACTAACTTAAAAACTATGTAAGCTGGCCACTTAGGTCAACTATCTGATCCTGTGGAAAAGCTATCGATGGCGGAAGCTGGTTTTGATGTAAACTCCAGTAAATTGTCCGTTCTTTGACAGACTCTTTCCTATCTCGAGCGGGGATCGCTCTACTGAAGCGGAGGAGATTCTCGTGGGTGCGAGCGACATCCGGTTCGCATCGGAGTCGTCTGTCCACTGTGTGGCGTACGATATGGAAGATTGTAGGATATATAATACTTCGGAAGGAATAAAGCCGTTAAGGCGCACCCTTTCATGGTACATAATATTGGGGTAGTAAGCCCCAAAGATCAGTCTATTGGAAGAGGTCATAGCTCGTGCAGTGTGCCTTCTGATCAGCTTAATAATAAAATTATCTACCCTGTTCACGGTTGCCTAGTTGTACAGGACCTCGTTAGGATAGTACAGTGGACTCTCCCTAAGTCGAGCTCTCTCTAAGTCGAAACTCTCTCTAACTTGAAATTTTTCGCCATATTTTACATACATTTCCCTCAATTTTCTCTCTCTAAGTCAAACTCTCCCTAACTCGAACAAATTATGGTATCCCGTGAGAAATCCACTTATGGGGAGTCCACTGTACTTGTACTCAAACTCGGGTGTACGATACAGACGGAGACAGCTCCTAAGACACTGCCTCTCGAACACCCTCATCTTTTCCATCTGGGAAGTACTCACGTTCAACCACAATGGACAACCGTACACCATAATTGGCCGCACAAGCGCCATGTAGCAGATTGCCTTCACTCTGGTATCAAGTTGGCTGCTGAAAAACAAACTCCTTGCCGCAGCAAAGGCTTTTCTGGCTTCCGTCAGAGCAATATCTATATGTTTGTCAAAATACAGATATTGATCCATCCAAATGCCAAGACATCTGACTACACTTTTTACAGCTAACGGTCGACCATGCGGGTCAACTATGCCGAACTTACACCAGTTTTGGTGCGTAGCCCGCGGTGCCATGTACAACGAGGACCGGAAAGGGCTAGTTTCGCACTTCTGTAAGTTGATAAGCACCTTCCAGTCGTCGCAAAATGAATTTGAAGTCACGCTGCAACAAGATGTTTATTACCTCGACCTTCGGACCTGATCTGTACGCAACTCGGTCGTCGGCGTACGCAATTAAGTGCGGCATGGAACCTTTAAAATCTGCAGTGAATATAGAAAACAAGATCGGGGAACCGATGGCCCCCTGTTGACACTTACAGCCTTTAACAGGCAAATATGAACAGTACCGTTTTGTTTTGTAAAGGATAAAAACGAAGAGATAATATTGTGTTTTAGTTATTTCGAATGTGATGTAAAACAGTAATCGCGTCATGATTGCGGGCATATGCATATGGTTTCGTATGCATTAGGGGGTTCTAGTAAGAAGCCATGCTTTCCAATCACTGACATTCTCAAATGTAACTGTCTAGATTGAAAATGCTCTAAGAATCTTAAGTCCCATCTATTCTTGAAGGAACATTAGCCAGCACAACAAAAGGGGCTTTTGTAGGAGCCGCCTCGGACTGTAGCCCCTTCGAACGGAATTGTGTCTTGCTGACTCACTGGCATCAGTGTAAAATTGGAAAAGATACGTTGATGCATAAAGTGAGTAATCAAACCTCACATTCCATTAAGTGAGACGTATTCCAGTCACGGGGTCCATCAATGGATCACTGGTTTTGTAATCGCAATTAAATCCTGCGTCACCTCAATTTGTTGTTTAAATGTTGACCAATATGTTAGGGAATGATTGCGAGATAAATTTGTTGTAAGGTTTATATAGTTCTTGTGTCTCTAAACCAAGCAGTAATTGTAGTTCCAAGCGTCACATGAGAAAGATGAATATATGTACAATCCGTAGAACAGTTACGGACAACAATATGACCCTCGAATATCTTTTTAGATTTCATTCCAAAACGCATGCTACATTTTGGGATGCCATACCCACCTCGTGCCAGCAAATCTGAAGAATATTTTTGTTTTCTTTTGTTACTCAGGTGGTTTTCTGCGAAATTAAGACTGTTTTTCCTTTGCTTTTTGGGGAATACCAACGCTACTCTGCTACTTCTACCAAAGAGTTGCTGTTCTTCAAGTGTTCTTTATATTGTTCGTGAGTAGACCAGGAAGTTTAATTCAAACATAATCTCCGCAGCTGACTTGAAAGGACCTTTCTTGGACAGTCCTTACATTTGGGCATCATCTTTTATAGATGTTTTTCGTGTCGACCTAATGGTATGTACGATTGTGACGGTTGTAGGGCTTTAAAATCTAGTGTTTCTGAGTTGATCCTAGAATGATTCTGCACACCTCTCGCTGCGACATTACTACCTTCGTCGGTTTCAGAGTAAATTTTCTTTTAGTTACAGAGTAGTGTTCGCCACAGGACATTTTTACTGGTTTTTAAATAATTCTATACACCTTAGCACACGGGCTTTGTTAATTATTCTTCCTACAATGAGGAAGAGGTCTACCGCAGAAAGGATGTCCGAAAGTTCTACAAAGGGTAATCATCATCACTTCTGTGGACAAAAATAGAGCAAAGCCAGAATCCAGAATCCAGCCACAATCCAGAAATCGAAATACAAGTACCTACCTTGGTCTTATTATTTTGTGCGCACCATTTTGCAGGTCGATCTCGTTGACTGAACAATTTTATCTGTGCATTCATACTTACAAGATCGCCGTGGCGTAGTGGGTAAGTGCGTCGACTCCTTCGCAGAGGGTGCCAGGTTCGATACCCGAATTTACCACCTTTGATAATGCACGGCTTCACCTCTTTCGAGTCACTGACAATGCTCAAAGAGTATTCCTGTCTACACGCTTCTCACCTTCGCCGTTCGGAGTCGGCTTTAAAATGTAGGTCCCTTCCACGCGTGAAAGAAGGGAGAAGCTAGGCCCAGGTCCGCCTCGGACTGTCGCGCCACCCATATTATTATTATTATTATTCATACCTACATGGCACAGTGGGGTATTTGACCGCAAAACATGGCATTAACCTCCCGTTTGAGCTTTGCACCTGCTTATGGCTTCTAAAATGTTTTTTTTTGCAACTACAAGTAAATTTCATGGGTGCCTGGGTGAATAGGAAGTTGTAGATGGGTTGAGGGGTGGTGGGGGCTTTGATAAGTTTTGTTTGTTTTTATTCAGTAACAGTAACAGTAATTTGTTATAAATCATACAGAATCGACAATCACTACTGAACAGCAATGCATTGAAGACTTGTTTCTAACAATTTTTAATATGTATCCCTATTCTTCGTCACTCGAGCAACTGTAACTGTTCCTACTGCTCTTCACCTTAATATGATCTTCCGAAGGACAAACCCATCAATATCTATGTGGAGAACAGTATGGCATATATTTTTAGCCAGCCACAATAAAGCACATCGTGCACTATTATATTATTAATTTTTGTTAAGCACAAGCCTTCAGAAACTGAATCTACTTCAAAAGTTGTTTAATTAACTTTCCCATTAAACAAAAGTTTTATATTGTTTTCCAAAAGTTTTAAGCCTCACACGTGATCTACGAAAAGCATTCAACTTTGCAATGCCACTGTGGCCAAGTGGTTTGACAGATTGACTTGGTGGTTTGTTTTTCTGATAGTTGCAATATTATATAAAGTTTTAAGACAGCTTACTTTTTTTTCTTGAGTTGTAAACAAAAATTTGGGTTTATGCCATGTTTTGGGGTCAAATACCCCACAGTGCATGGTATCCCTTTTGCTGAGAACAAGGCACCATTACTTTAAAGTAAATCTGCCGCCAGTAAGTAAAGTCATTTAGAAAAAAGTACAAAAGGTAAAGTACACGCACAAAACAATAAGGCGAGTAGGGAGCCTTATTGTTTTGTGCGTGTACTTTACCTTTTGTACTTTTTTCTAAATGTGTGTTTTATGGACTAAATATACAATATGAATCGTGTCACAATTATTGAGGCGACCAAACCCATTTCAGACTCCAATTAAAGCACCTTAGCTTCAAATCAGTTCCAACTAACCAAATACTTACAAATTGGGAATACACATTCAGTAACTGGCTTCATTATCGGCTTATGATTAACAGGGATTCCAGTCATACAAAACAACTCTTGACGTTACAATAACATTCATCTGCAATTGATACTGCGCAGAATTGATACCAATTCTGTCCAAGCAAACAAATTAAAATACGCGCTACTCAGCGGCAGAGTGATTCCGCTAAGTCATTATTTGCCGCACAAATTATCATATTTAATACAAGACTGCTGCTGGTTGTCACGGGTGAATGTGCCATAACTACAGCGGCGAGTGTTGGTCATAAATCACAAGCGTATTCGCACTGTGCACCAGCTCACCGGTGTTGAGGATGCGTTTGGCCAGCCAAAAGTATCTCTAAATGCTTGCAAAAAACGTAAATTGAATTCACCAAACCAGTTTGGCACACACCGCTCACGAGCATTTCGAACACGCCTAGTTTCGGGTGTTATGTCTGCCTTAGATAGCAGCAGTGATCAATGAAGCCAATCTATGCATATCATTATAAAATTGTAAACGTAATCTATTCACTATCAGCAGCGACGGCGAAAGTGTGAAATATAAATCATTCGTGAGGATTAATAGATCCAGTTCGAGGCTCGAATCAGGGTTAACCGGCGCAGAATTAAGTTGCTTGTGTGGATAAACTTTTTTTTTTTGTGGATTTCTTGGAGTTTTTGGAATAATTTTTTGGAACCAAGTAGTTCTTAATTTAAAGGTTTTGATGCAAATTTAGTCTTTTCCCACGTAACGCTATAATTTTACAGTCAATTAAAGGGTGTTTGTTTAGAGTCTGCTCATTTAAATGGCGACGTTGTTTTCTATGACAACTGATTTGACTTAGTTCGTAAACAGACAGACACGCCGGTTCAAATGTATTTGAAAAATTTCATTAAATTTAATAGACCCCAACTAGAGCCATTGTCATTGTCAGAATATCATTTCATCCAGAAAAAGTCGCAGTAGGGTATACTTTCTGGACCGTTGGAATCATTGGTTCAAAAATGGTGATGATCAACGTTGTCAACAGTCACCGGTAATATGTACAGGGACATGATTACTAACTTTTCCGTCCAATACTTGGACTTGGAAACCAACATTTGACCCGTTGTTACCAAAATACAGCCGTACTGCCAAGAGGATGTGAAAGTTGGACCTAGGTATGAAGAAGGGGCTACTAGTGATGTCACCAAAACACTTAGACCATATTGGTCCATTGTGACACCGACAGTCGGACTACTTTCACTGATTGATCAACTCCAGTGATAGTGTCGGTAATTTGATCCCGACGGCAAAGGGTGATTGAACCAGGTTTGAAAACCGAATAAAAGCGTATTAACTTTGCTCTCACTGGGATTCGAACCGGGGACCTCACTAACCGACGGCAGTCACTTAACCAACTGCGCCGTCCAGTGGCAAAACTTACAACCCATTAAACGAACCTATGAACATGTTCAATTGAGGGCACGCCAGCGGAGTCTTCACGCTACTCAGACACTATTGTTTTTGATAACACGAATGAAATTGATTGGCATTATCGCCAAGACTGAAATTTACATGTAATTTGACTTCGATAACTCGAACTTCGATTTCTTGAATGGCTTGATAACTCGAAAAGATTATTTTGCGTCACCTTCGCTGAGTCGAATTCAGAAGGGAAATACCCGAATTCTGCATATTCTACAAGTTCGTTTTATAAGGAACCGCTTTCGGGGCACAGTGTTTGTATTTACCTTTGAATACTCTGAGCAGGGGAAGTGGATGAAATTCACTTGATTTTCAGAACTGAACGTCGATTTTCAGAAGTGAAGACGAACGAAATGAGGGATAGATATACAAGGTGTTACAGATAATGATATTGTCCGAATATTCGAATTTACAATCAGTTAGGCTCGGTTAAGGTTAATGACTGCGCGCAGAAGGACAGCAGACACACTCAGGCCAAGGGAAGGCCTATTCTGTTACCACGCTGATCAAGGGTTCCTATTCCGCAAACCAATTAGTGATTTTAATAAAGCGAAGAAGAAAGCTGTTTCTGACGCTGGTCAGCTCAGCCAGATTAACAAAGAAATGATCCCCCAGACGTCTGAATCTACGGGATGAGAGAGCACCACAGCTGCATAGCAAGTGTTCGTTACTCATTTTCCGTTTATATTAAAAGACTCATGAAATAACAAACCTCACTACAGGTTCAGCACAACTTTGGGATTTTTCTCTTCAACTTCTGGATTTGCTTTTATTCAGTTAGATTTTATAGTTTCAACTTTCAATTTAGAACTCATGAGTTTATTAACACCTCATTACTCAACTTATGGAAATAGTAGAAGTTAAGAGATAAAATCTCTCTCTATCTATCTCTCTATCTCTCTCTTTTCTTCCATTATTGTCGTTGTCTGCCTGCATGCATGTGTATACAAGAGGGGTGATTGTGATTTCATTCGTCGTTTTCGTCTCTCAAAGTGGAGACAAAAATGGTGCTCGAACTAATACAAGATTCAGGATTCATTGCCGTGGAACGAGAAAAGATACTGGCCCTTTCTAGTTGACTTGAAATAATGAAGTATTTGAAGATTATTTTTCATTTGTTAACAGACCCCGTGAGTTACGGGCAATAATACACTGACCAATCATCAGTATTATTCGCTCGTATCAATTCAATAGGCGAGTGCAGACTTTATTAGTGAAAGCATCATAAATGTGCATAGTCGCTTGTGCTGTTCTCTGCAACATAGCAGGCAGCAACTGAAAACCAGAGATATTTTAGGTTAGAAATATCCAACCATTATTTCTGCTGAAGACGTTCGCTCTCAACTATCCTTCTCATAGCGCACACGGACAATAAAGTAGAAAATGGCATTGCATGTGTGAATTGTCAAAAATATCCCATGGGAAACTTAAAAATTGAAAGTTGGATAACTTCTAGATTTTAAATTTGAAATAGTGAACAAAAGCAATTTTCAACTCTTCGGTAATAAACTTCGGTTTAATTACGAGTTGAGACCAACTCCGAAGTTGATCAACACCCAGTTTTCTGTCGAGTTGAGTAATAGTGAACAAAACGATCTTTAGGCTTTTTAAACTGTGGCAACCTCGTTGCTTTACAGAATGATGGCAATGGCGAAATCTTGTTGTTTGAAAGAGGTTCCCTTCCCGACATTTCCGAGACCTTCAATATAAAAAAAAAATTAACACATTTTTCATGTGTTTAGAACTTGATTATAATAATAATAATATAATATGAGTGACGCGTCAGTCGGATGCGGACCTGCGCCTAGCTTCTTAGCAACCACTCGTGTTATGCGTGCTATTGTTCTTTCACGCTTGGAAGGGGCCTACAGTTTTATGCCGACCCCGAACGGCGAAGGTGAGAAGCTTTTTCTAGACAGGAATACTCTTTTTGAGCATTGTCAGTGAAACGAAAGACGTGGTATAGAACCTGGCACCCTCTGCGTAGGAGTCGATGCACTTAACCTTAACTTTAACTTTAAAATTCATTTTTATTTTTTAAATTCATAATTCTTAAAACTAGACAAAAATGATTAAATCTATCTTAATATCTAAACAATTCATGTTCTTAAAATCGATCTTACTGACCCTTTGCAGGTGCTCCAAAATAATCTAAACTTACTTATCTATTTGCCTTTCGGCGTCTACTACTAATATTGTTCTTTTGCAGTCCATATTGACAATCTTTATTGTTTTTGCTTACAGGCCAAGAAAACTGAACCAGAAAAACTTGGCGCTCTAAACATTTTTTTTTTAAATTTTCTTAAAACTAACCAAATCTACGCTAAGCCCTAACCTTAATAAACTTAAACTACCTTACACTATGTCCGTGACATTGCGGACATGTGTACAAGGGTGTAAACGTTATTTATATGCTTGACATATATAATCTACACGCCGTTGTTCACCTTTTTTTTTTGTTTTTTTTTTTTCTTAGTCTAACTAACCTAATTTAAATCTATGTAAGTGGGCTGTTGTCCAACAGACCGACTATCCGATCAGGCGCTGGCGATGGCGGAGACTGGTTCTGGTGTAACCACCACCTATCTCGAGCGGGGATCGCTCTACTCAACCGGAGTTGATCCTCGTGTTCCCGAGCGATATCCGATTCATAGTGGAGTCCCCTGTCAACTGTTCGGCGTACAGCATGGAAGGTTATAGGACATCCACTTATGTCCTGAATCAGATTTAACGAATCTAAATAGTGGAAAGCCGCAGGTGGAATAAAGCCGGTGTAGCGCGCCCTCTCATGATACGTAAAGTTCGGGTAATAAGCCCCGAAGATCAGACTGTTGGTAGACGTTAAACTCTTTGCAATGTGTCGTCGCGGTAATAAATTAGTAAAATTATGAAATTGTCTACTCTTTTCACGTTAGCCCTGTTGTACAAGACCTCGTTGCGATAGTACTTCTTGTACTCGGATTCAGGTGTCCAATACAACCGCAGACAGGTCCTAAGACACCGTCTCTCGAACACCCTTATCTTATCCATCTGGGAAGGGCTCACGTTGAACCGAAGGGGACAACCATACACCATGACTGGCCTTATGAGGGCCATGTAGCAGATTACCTTCACAATGGTATCAGCTTACTTGCCACAGCAAAGGCTTTTCTAGCACTGGTCAAAGCCTTCTCTATATGTTCGTTAAAATACAGAAGAAAATGATCCAACCAAATGCCGAGATATCTGACAACACTTTTCACGATTAGCGGCTGGCCCTGAGGGTCAACAATGCAGAATCTTTCCAGTTCGTACGGGTATCACTTGAAGCCCTGTGCACCGGGGCACGGAAAAGAACAGTTTCACATCTTAGGAAGTTGATAAGCAACTTCCAGTCATTACAAAATCCAGTTATTACTCGAGGCACTTACCCACTACGCCACGACAACACACACGCAGAACTTGATTAGCTGCATAATTTTCCAGCATAGCGTTTGATTGTTACGATAAGTGGATGACACTGACATGAGTGTCCGAACGCATTACCATTTCAAGAGTGATGTTGAAGAAGTCGCATGACCCTTTTAGATATCAATGGTCTCTGTTAGGTCTTTACCGACCTTGGAGGATCAGCGTGCATTCTCGATCGCCATCCTACGCAAACGGACGAGTTTGGCGGGGATGCCAAAACTAGGCATTGCTCTGTATAGCTCGTCTCTATAGATGCTGTCATACGCGGCCTTGAGACCGATGAAAAGGCGATGGGTATTCATCTGTTGTTCCTGGGTTTTCACTAAGATTTGCCGTAGATTCGATCGATGGTGGATTTTCCTGACCTAAAGCCACACTGGTACGGACCGACCAGGCTGTTGACGAACGGCTTTAGGCGTTCACACAACACGGCGGAAAGGATCTTGTATGCGATGTTCGGAAGACTGATGCCTCTATATTAAGAGGGTCTTCTTTTTGTGGATCGGGCAAACAGTGCTGAGGTTCCATTCATCGGGCTTGCTTTAATAATATAATATTGGTGGCGCGACAGTTCGAGGCGAACCTCGACCTAGCTTCTCAGCTTGCTTTAATTCGATCATATTTCACAGACGAGTTGATGTATGCTCCTTACCAAGTCATCGCCTGGCGCTTTGAAAAGCTCGGTCGGTAGTCCGTCAGCCCTAGCCGTCTTGGTCGGCCTTGCAATGGCTATCTTCACTTCATCCAGATCGGGTGGGCGAAATTGTTGATCTACATCTACGAAAACAGCGGAATATATTCGTCGTCTGAAAGCAGTACATCCAGTAATTGAACTCATAATAATACAGCACGTTGTCAAGCTGGTCCTAGTTCTACAGCTGAATAAAATCCCTTTGCTCACTCCTAAAATGACTAACTATTCATCAATTGTTATCCAATAGCATTTAGTTCAAACAGACTGTAGGAAGTGGTACACATCATTTCGCGTATAAAAATGATGTCATGTGTTATTGACAGAGGGCTGCAATGGGATGCCACAACCCTGCATGCATCTGTCACTTTGCAATAACAAACAACTTTGTACAGCGCAGCCCAACGAAAAACCAGTTAATTGGCCTGTAGAAAAAAAAATTACCCATAAATCAAGCGGAATTAGTAAATTGAAATGAAAATTCATTCACGATGGATTGCCGTAATTGTAGGGTTGTAGAACATGTGACCAAGTGTTTGTTTAGTTGTGAACGGAATTGACTTGTCTTGTGACTTCTGTAACAACTGATTAAACGACGTCAAGCTTACAAATGGCAAAACGACGTCATTTATCAGCCTTTAGCTTACCGACTGGATCTTGCTGAGATGAACGCTAAGCCTCAATCACCAACACTTAATCCGATCATATTTAATTGGATTATTCAATAACATCTTAAGAAGTTTTGACGTCACCTTCGGAATTGAATTGGCTTCCCGCCAAAATGTTTCGGAGAGACCGAATCAGACGGCAGTCAGAAGGCGCAAGGTCTGGGAAGTACGGAGGGTGCTGAATTACTTTCCAGCCAAATAAATTCAACTGTTTTTTGTCACTTACCACAATTAGGGTTAGGCGTTTTCATGATGAAACCTAAACATGCATCTTTTCTGACATTCTGTCTGTCTTTTTAGTCTCTGCGAAACTTTTGGATGGCCGATGTTAGCCCGATGAGCGATATCCCGTGTCGTCAAATGCCCGTCAACTTTAACTGGATCCAAGATTTGTTCGTCATCTGCGGTAGGTGGACGTCTAGAGCAAAGAGAATCAGCAAGGTCTATTATTCCCAACGCAGACGTTAGCGCTTACAACCGAATGTCCATATAAGTTTCAAACCTCGGTTTGCTACATTTTTTAAAGAAAAAGCTGAATTTCTCGAAGTAGCACATTCTTATCCCAATTAAACAAGATATATTGGGGACATGCACTCTACGTGTTAGTGGAGGTCCATTGAAGCCAGTAGGGAAGTTTAAGTACCTCGGGGTCTTCTTCGCGAGTGATGGGAGGAGTAATACTGAACTTTGCTTTAGGATTGGTCAAGCTGGGTCACCTTTGACGAAGCCTGGGAGATCTGTAATCAGGAAGGCCGAGCTTAGTGTGAAAGCCAAGTTAGCAATTTTCAACTCAGCAGTTGTTCCAACTCTCACCTATGTTCATGAAATTTGGGTAATTTTTAATTTGGGTGGCGCGACAGTCCGAGGCAGACCTGGGCCTAGCTTCTCGACAACCACTCGTGTTGTGCGTGTCATTGTTCTTTCACGAGTGGAAGGGACCTGCAGTTTAATGGAGACTCCGAACGGCGAAGTTGAGAAGCTTTTTTCTAGACAGGAGTACTCTTTGAGCATTGTCAGTGACTCGAAAGAGGAGGAGCCGTGATTTATGAAAGGTGGTAAATGCGGGTATCGAACCTGGCACCCTCGGGGTCGACGCACTTACCCACTACGCCACGGCGACCCACGAAATTTGGGTAATGACGAAAGAAAAATTTGGCGAATACAAGCTGCTGAGATGAGATTTCTTCGTGCTGTTTTGGGAATTGCTTCGGGATAGGGTGAGAAACACGATAGTGCACGAGGTTCTCAACGTTGAGCAGCTTCTTCTTCGAACGGAAAGAGCTATGCTTCGTTGGTTTGGTCACGTAGCACAAATGTTCCCACCATCACGACTTCTGAGCCGGGCCCTGAATGCGATTCCATCAGGTAGGAGACCACTTGGCAGACCCAGGATGGTATGGTTGGACAAAGTCCATAAGATCGCCTGGTTACGCTTGGGCATAACCCCTCTTACAGTCGATGGCGGAGGATCTAGTTGCCTGGAGACGTCTCGTGCGTGATTGATGGAGATGATGATGATGATGATGATGATGATGATGATGATGATACAAACACATGTCCGATCACATACAGTTACGGAAAAAACAATAAGACCAGTAGGGAAAAAGCCGAGGAAAGAGGCCGAGTTATTTGTTTTT
This sequence comes from Eristalis intricaria, assembly GCA_964034865.1. Classification (NCBI taxonomy): domain Eukaryota; kingdom Metazoa; phylum Arthropoda; class Insecta; order Diptera; family Syrphidae; genus Eristalis; species Eristalis intricaria. Next base: position 105,079,742 of record OZ035873.1, on the reverse strand, counting down.
GATTTTTGGGTTGCCGCGAGTTATGTTTTACTTTATTTTTGAATTGACAATATCTGTATACGTACCAAGATGCATAAAATCATTTATGAGCACAGAAAAAATGGTCCTTGGAGATCAGTGCTCTGTAATGGAAAAAGATTTTTGAAGGAAGGGATGTCACAGCGAGAGTTGTGTGTGTTCTAGGGTCAAAAGCAATTGTTTTTAATGCCCTGCAGCCATCAAAATCATACACACCATTAGGTGACCACACATAACGTCTCTGAAAAATGATCAAAGCTTAGTCCAAGCAAGGTCCTTTTAATTCAGACTTCCTGGTCTGGGTTAGGGTTAGGTTAATGTGATTGCCACAACTGAAGCAGTTCGGGCCCACTTAGATCCTGATTGGATCCATTGTGATATCACTAATCGGCAGCTAACGTGCCGGTTCCTCTTAGGCTAAATAAAACACCTGAAGATACCTACTGGTATGCCACTGGCGTGTCCTGGATGATGCACTCCTTTGCTGGGTTACAGCCAATTTGTATTTTGTATCAATCTTGCTATGTCCAGAATTTTAATGCCAGACGTTTCCTCAAGGCTATTGAATGAATAGCTGCCTTGCGTGTTTTTCCTTGTTCTTGCAAGTAGGAAGTACAGTTTCTTCTTCCTCTTTGTCCCCGCAGCTCCTACAAAAGTCATTGTAGGAAGTGTCCATTCTCCTTGCGCGTGTGCCGAATAGGCCAACTATATTGCTGGTTTCCTTTCTATTTAGAATTAGCAGAGCGATTGGTTTTTGGGATTTATTGAAGCCCATATTAGCCTTGAAGCACTACAAGTATCAAATTCCGTCCACCTCCGATTGCCCGGTTTTGGAAACATTATTACTTCTGCAACCTTCCATGGGTCTGGAGCATAAAATAGCCTAAGGGAAGCGTTCATTAAGCAGAGGAGTTTAATTAGCGCCTTTTTTGGCAAGTTCTTCAGGATTAAGATCCGGTTGTAGATCAAAGCCAGGAGCCTTGTTGTTTTATAGATTTTTGACTGCCTGGCAGACTTCGTTTAGCGATACTCTTTCTACACTAAAGCTGTCAGATATAGGATCCAACATTTGTCCATCGAAGGGCTGGAATGTTTCCTCCAAATGTTATTTATCCCTTTTTTAGCCAAATATATGAAAAAGAAATTTATTTCTTCGAAATCGATGACAAAATATATGAAAAAAATTCGAAGTCGAAGTTTTTATAGGCCGTCACTTTTCACTGCCGATATTATTGGCAGTAGGTTGTTGTTAGGGCTGTAAAAGTAACGACAAATCGAGCAATCTCACGAATTAGTTACTTTGGATCTGAATAATCGTTACTTCAATATCGTTACTAGCTACTTTCGATACTATCTTTATAATTGATATCTGAATATTAAAATTGATACTTCTAATTGAAATTAAGAAAGTATTTAGAGAGACATGCCTAGTGTGGGCGACCAGACAAATACATTTGGATCGTACGACGGAATGGCTTTCTTTCAATTGTGTATGAAAACGCTGGTTCCTTCAATTGCCTTTTGCCACTCATTGCATGCGAGACGAGTTCGTTCATAAATGTATACAGCCTACCTACATATGTCACATTCCTCGTAGTTTGATGGCTGCTTCCAAGTATCCTGCGAAAATTACGACAAAATAAGACACCCCCACACGGGCCACCGCTTGTCTTATTGAAGATATATGTGCTTGATAAGTGTTAAAATCATTATTTTAAAATGCGCAAGTTTTCGCCTTCAACAGATTACGCCAATGGATAACCGATTTGTATCTTACTGCACACGGGTGAGTGCCATGTCTTCTGAGCCTTTATTTGGCCATTTCCTTTATTTCTGGAGGAATGTCAGTGATAACTGTAAATAACTAATGATTTCTAAAATTATCTTATATAATTATTTTTTTTTTTTTTAATTCAGACATCAAGAATAGAAATCTGCGATACGGAACGACTGATTCATGCAATATGCAATCTTTGAGATATTTCCATGGCAAACTCAACAGAAAAAAACAGACTATCTACCATCAAACAGCTTTGCCTACCGTGACACCCACAAGCACTTCACGTGAGAACACACAATCAGAGCCCACCGAATGGGTTCTATTTCTGGATTGACACTTCAAACAGATTCTATTTTCAACACACAACTCCGATGACAGTGATAACGAGATAGGCTTTAATTGAACTGTTTCGCCCGTTTTCCCAGAGACCGCCTAAAAATTTGATAATTGATTTACATGGCATTTGTCATCACTTCAGATAGCGATTAATGGCGGCGCATGGTGAGGGCCAGATGCCATGTTTGACAGGCGACTGTCAAACAGATTTGCGCACGTTTTGCACTCGTCGTCTGCCAGTCGCTGCTGGTGGCAGCAGTAAACAGAGATAAACCTTTAGGGAAACATTTTGTGGTGATGTAGTGGAAAAATAGTAATTGCTTCTGGCGCTGGCTACGATTGAGGCTAAACGGTCGGTCCGCAAGATTAACTGATGAAAGATAGTGACACGAATTTGTGATTAGGTGACTGGAAGACATTTTGATTGTGATTGTAGAAGTCCATGATTGTTTTTTTTTTTTTGGGCCAATAGAAGAACGTCTTCGAGATTGTCAGCTCGGTAGGCGCTATTGTTTGTTTGAAGGTTTTTTGAAAAACAAATGCGCTTTGAATTCTTCTTTGACAGAGCCTTCTTCTTCTTCATTTGGCGCTACAGTCCGGGGTGGACCTGGGGCTCAACCAACAAGCCTCTCCAGCTAGCACGGTATCCGGCTAGCTGTCTCCAGTGTCGCACGTCAAGTTGTTTGAGGTCCTTCTCCACCTGGGTGCGCCACTTAAACGCGGGCGTCCTCTGTTGCGTTGTCCCACGGGTTCGGAGTCGAAGACTTTGACAGAGCGACAGGTAAAGTGTCGAGTCTTGCCTTACCAGCAAAGCTTTTTGTGCTTATTTGTCCTAAGACCTTGGTAAGGACTAAAACACTCGGAATAAGTTGTGACTGCGGTAATACCTTCTTTAGAAACTTGGGTGATGGCAATGGCCATTAAGTGTAGTAAGTCGAAGTGGACACGATCCTAAGAGCTATTATAACATTCTGTCGGAAAAATTAAAGGAGAGATTAGGAACAAAAAACTAAGATAATAAAGTACAAAAATGTAGGATATGAGTATTTTATAGAAATGGCAATCTATAGCAGCAAAGACAGTGCTGGCCAGCAGCAAGTGACGGTCTTCGCTTATTGGAACCCTTGATGGCAAGACTTCTTCCGTTACCACACTCCTTTGCATTCACAATTCCCGAGAGAGAAAAATATTCCTTCTGTACGAGTTGTTCGAATTGCAGTGAGTGAGTGTTTTATGAGGCTCTGGCTTAAATAAGGGTTGCCACTGAAAGTAAAGCAAACGGCAATCAGTTTAAGCAGATTATTTTCTTATTTACGGTATTTAGAAGCAGTTTGGAGTTAGTGTTCCTTTAATATGAGAAGTTTTAGAGCATGTATGAATTGTGTTTTTTCTTTATCTTTTTAAGTTCCGGTAGACTTTTTCGTTACAAAAGGAGGAAAGCTTTGACCTCTCCTCTGACCACTCGCCAATAATATTGACAATGAGCGATAGTCTAATGACATTAGACGGACCACCTGTACTAACTGATAGTAAAATAAACTGGAACGGTTTCAAACATGATTGTGAAACAAAAATTATGTTGAATGTCTCACTGAAAACACCATTTGAGTTAGAAGTGGAACTCGAAAATTGTACATCGATTATCCAGAACGACGCATGGAAAAAACACTCCAAGAAGAAAAGTAGCCAAAGGAGAAGGAACATATTACTCGCCGACAATTAAGGAACTTATTCGCGAAAAAAGGAGAGCGCGCAGGGTATGGCAACATACTCGCTACCCCCAGCATAAAGCATGCCTAAATTTTGTATGCAACAAGTTAAAGAAAGCAATTAAGGACTTGAAAAATCACGAGATCTCGGCATATCTTGAAGGTTTAACAAACGAAAAAACCTCAAATTATTCTCTTTGGAGAGCACTGAAAAATATAACTGCATTCGGCCGAAAATCCGAAAAAACAATGGCGAATGGGCAAAGAGTGACAAAGAAAGGGCGGACCAAATTGCTGAATATCTATAACAAACGTTTAAGCAGTTTGATGGACATATGTTGTTAGATGATCCAACCGATATACCCCCGATATCCGATAACTTCAGAATAAAACGGGTGTCGTTTACTGAACTCTGCCAGGCAATAAAAAATTTGAAAAGTACCAAAGCACCTGGCTGTGATTTAATTACCGGACAAATCCAAGGAACTACCAAAAAAAGCGATTATTTAGCTCCAGTATTTAATAAACGCTTCGTTCAGACTATTATATTTATACCAGATTCGTGGAAAGTCGCAGAAGTGATAATGGTCCCGAAACCGGGTGAACCGCCAAACGACAAAAAATCATATAGACCGATATTATTTTCACTTATAACATCAAAGCTATTCCAGAAACTTCTACTGAAACGAATACAACCACTAATAGAAGAAAGCCGCCTCATCCCCGATCATCAAATGTTGTAGCCAAGGTAAGAACTCAGATATCAAGACGTCAACGGAGTCGAGAAAGGACACCACGGTTTGACGTCGGAAAGCTACAATCGCAACGGACAGCTAGGACCTTTGCCGATTGAGTCTCTCGGAATCTCTCTCTAAGTTCGTCGCCACCTGCGCAAACAATCGAAGAAGATTGGAGGCGTTTTCAAGAAGCCATCAAAGATGCTGCCACTGATGTGCTGGGTTTTACGGCACCACCTAGAAAAAACCCATGGTTTGACAACGAGTGTAGGCTGGCACATGCAGCGAGGCTGGAAGCCAACGCTGCAACGAACAACGAGAGCTGTTCGTGAGGTCTACGAACAGAGACGAAGGGACGAGACCCGGCTTCTCAGGAGAAAGAAGAAAGAGCACGAAAAGCGCGCGATCGAGAAGATGGAGAGGTGCTACCGTAATGAACGATGTCCGAAAGTTTTACCTGAGGGTGAAACAGTTATCCAGTGGATATAAGGTTCGGACAGAAGCCTGCCGGGACGAGAATGGACAAGTAGTAGTAGAGTCGCAGTCGGAAATTCTCAGTAATTTGGAAGAACCATTTCTGTAGCCTGCTAAACGGCGGTCGCCATCGCCCAATAACGCTGTCAGGCAGAAGGTTCCACTCAATATGGACGATGATCGACGAGAATTCCATCCCCCGACTTAGACGAGGTCAAGATAGCAATGTCAAGACTGAAGTCTAACAAAGCTGTCGGTGCGGACGGACTGTCCACTGAAATCCTTAAGGCAGCTGGAGATGATCTGGTTGGTGCCCTCGATGGTAGGACCTGATCTGTACGCAATCAGATCATCTGCGTACGCTATCGCGTGCTGAAAAGATCCTATCAGGTCCGCTGTGTAAATGTTGAAGAGTATCGGTGAGATAACCGCTCCCTGTTGCAGACAATTTTTAATTTTGAACGTACCAACAGAAGTTACGCTGCTATTCTTAAACACGAACTTTTTGTTGGTGAATAGTGGTTTACTCATACCTAGCCTGCTCAATTTGTAAAAGAGCCCTTCCAGCCAAACTGTATCAAAGGCCTTTTCCAAGTCGACAAGCATGGCACCGGTGCAGTGTTTTTTTGTTTCTGTTCCATTGAATGTCGGAAACCAATTTCGACGCGGCATTTATTGTATCATGCCCCGCCTTGAAACCGAATTGATTGTCCGGGACTATCTTCTTGTCTTCGACCCATTTTATCAACGCTCTATTGGTAACTTTTTCGAATACCTTGCTAATGTTCGGTAGGAGACTTATAGACCGAAGATTCATCGGATTGGAGCTGTCTTTACCCCTTTTAGGGACCGGCTGTACAACAGCTGTTTTCCAATGTTCTGGATTGTGTGCATTATTTATAGCATTGTTGAATAAAATGGCGTAAGTTTCCACCGCTACTGGGGGCAAGTGCCGAACAATGTTCGATATTCCATCGATTCCCGCTGATTTCTTCTTCTTTAATGACTCGAAGATCTTTTGAAGCTTTGCCTTAGATACGAACGAGGTATGAGGGCCTTCATGGCGATGGCATTGAATGCAAGATTTTCGTCATCGAAGATGGTAAAACCAGTGCTCTCAGATCGCCAGTGCTCCATGTCGTTACGAAGACCAGTGCTGTGCACGCGGAGTCTATTTTCTAGGTCATGATTCGGGCGAATGCTGTCTGCCTTTGCAAGTTCAAACGAGTTGGTTGCAAGCGCATTGTTCCTTTTGCGTTTATATCATGAAACAAGAAACGATTCTGTGTACCTACCTACAATGGCTTAGATTCTATTGAAGATTTTTTTAAAAACCCGCACTACAGTGATGTGTAACAGTCTATTTTAAATAATAATTATGCTCCTCTACGTTTTCGTTTTTTTTTTACCTTAACAGACATCCTTTTTTTTAAGGGAAGTGGTGCCTTCTAGCAATTTGTGGTAAGTTGATTTAAAGGGGCGTAGGCTTAGAGGGTGGAATGTCCTTTCAAGTCACAGTGTTGCCTCGCAAACTAGCGTCTACGCACAAAAACTCGGGCAAAGGGTGTGGATTGATTGGGAAAATATCGTATGCGTGTCTGATCAGAGAACTCCGAGAACCCGTAAAATGCAAACAAAGTGTTCCGCAATCAAAGATATTCCAAAATCAGCCAACTTAACAAACACCCCCATTAGATGTCATTCCACATCCGTCTGCATTCCGTAAGATTTATAAGCCCATTCAATTCATACGACTCACTGAAAATAGTTTAATTAAAGACCACTTGCACAAGAAGTGGCACAAGACCTGCTCTGCAAATATTCAAGGCGAACAGCCGAAAAGTTTGCCGGTAATTCGATTCGCAATGCAAATTGTCGTCAAGAATTCAGAATAATCCGTCGCCGATGGCGAACTGATTCACATGCACACCGTGTCGGGCTGTGTATCCACTCCATTCGAAAGGCAATAAAAAAAAAACTTTACAAGCTCTCCTACTGTTGCCTGGCAGACATTCAGCTTCTCACGTAGTCACCGGCTCTCAAGTTATCACACGACGTTATAAGCGATCTTATTGCCATGTACATCATCTGCTTAGGTAGCGGGCATGTGCTTAATGCCTATCCGCCATTTTGACGTGTTCTCTTAGACGTTCCTATGTAACATCAGCATTTCCATTCCAAGTGCCGGTGAATGCATGCCAACGATGACTAAACTCTGACGTGTCTAGAATATTCGGCATTTTGCTATTTTGGAATGTGCTAAAAAGGGTATTTTAAGAACAGCAGTGTAGACAAGCGGGTAGACGGCGCGAGCCACGTTTTACGTACATCTGAAGGTCCACGCGGACACATTGTGATATGATATGCCTATGAGCGTTACTTCGTGCTGCTGTATCTTGTCTGGCCATGCGAGAGTTCTAACGAATATGCTAATCAGTTAAATTTCAAGGTTTCGGGAGGTTGGTCCTACACCTCGGACAGAGTGTCATTTTATTCATCTTCGTCCCTTCAGACGTCGCCGTTCTGCTCGCCAACAGAGCCGGACAATGTCATAGAAATTGTCAGGTACTCTCCACTCCTAAGATTCTCTCTACTTGGTCTTTTCAGGGATAGCAGCTCCTTGGAGTGTGAACTAAGGTGACGAAAGGAATCTGAGGCAAATTTTGAACTGAACGAAGATCTTGTAGAGCGATGACCATTACCCTCAGCGACATCCGTTCAAAGTCTTGATGGCTGCTTGAAGATGCAAATATTTCTTAATGATGGATCATAATGGTTTCCTCCTTAAGCTGAGGCACTGAAAGGCTTTCTTGGACGATGAATATCATTTGCCAAGCCCATTAGTCAGCCTGCTACGCATGCACAGTCAATTGCAAAATTATTTCAATTTATTCTTTATGTCGAGGTCATTAAAGTGCTTCTTCTTCTTCTGGTGGGGCAACAGTCCGGGGTGGACCTGGGCCTCAACCAGTAAGCCTCTCCAACCGGCATGATCTTTAGCCAGCTGTCTCCAACTGCGGACACCAAGTTGATTGAGGTCCTTCTCCACCTGGGTGTGCCATCGGTTCCGTGGGCGTCCTCTATTGCGTCGTCCCACTGGTTCGGAGTTGAAGACTCTTCGGGCTGGAGCAGTGTTTTCCATGCGCTCTACATGGCCCAGCCATCTTAGATGTTGAATCCGTAGACGCCTGACTAGGCTCATGCCGCTGTACAGCCCGTACACTTCGTGATTGAATCTTCTTCTCCAATAACCATCACCGCAGACAGGACCAAAGATTGAACGCAGAACTTTTCTCTCGAAAAGACCAAGTGCTTCCTCATCCGCTTTTGTGATTCTCCATGCCTACGCACCATAGACCAGGACAGGGATGATCAAGGTGTTATGTAATGTTAGCTTCGTCGTGAGCCATTAAAGTGCTACGACTTCTTTAAAATTAAAAAAAATGGTTTTCCTTTTTTATCATTGATCTCTAAAATTTTTTAAATACAGTCACCACAAAAAAAAAGTGCAAGTTTTGATAAAAAAATAAAAAATTTATACAAATATTTATTTATCTGCGAAATAACGCATAAAACGTCGAGGAGCATAGTTATAATTTAAAATAGCCTCTTGCACATAACTGAAAAGTGCATGTTCTTGTTTTGTTTTTTTAAAAAATACATACAGAATCATTTGCTATTTCATGAGTCTTTTAACAGCTGCGTTTTTTTGCAAGCGTATATACGCTTAAATTTCGATTTGCATGTAAAATACACTAACATCGAATCCTATATCCGCTTAAGTTACTCATCATATCTATCGCCGCTTAAGAAATAAGCGCGGATAAAAACAATGCTTCCAAACATTATTTTCTGTGTGTTCATTCCTCAATTTATTCATTCATTGTTTAGGTTGCTGTATGTGGCTTACATATGCAGGTGTGGTTGATGTATTAGATCATTTTCAATTATTTTGGCATCCGTAAGTATGCAATTTTTGGTATACCCAGAGTGTCTCTGCTAAACATACCGTTTAGGTTTCGTAATCGATTCTTTTCACTTGATTAAAATTGTTTTTATTTTATAATTGTAATGTTTTTGCTTTTAAAGAGATGCTCACGCTGCACAGTCATAAAACGAAGATTGTGACCTTCAAATTCAACGATCACCTTCTACTACTACACCCCTGACTACTTAGCAAATGTCCTCATCATTAAGCGCCGATGATCGTTTTTTTGCGCACTTCAAAATTAGGCGTATATACGCTTGCAAAAAAACACAGCTAATATAAACGCAAAAGGAGAAATGAATCTGCAACCAACTCGTTTGAAGGTGGTTGGACCAATTATTGCCAGGTCTTTCCCTCCGGGTGGAGACCCACCCTCCACACCTATCGCTACTACAAAACATCTGCTAAAGCTTGAAACAAGATGCCTCATTATCAAATAACTCTGGCCTATGATCGATCCCCAAACGATCGCTTTTCTTGATCAGATTAAGCAGGCCAAATCTCAGATCTCTTATTGGCATTCCAAAGGCTCTGGCACATAGAATACTTTACATGCGTGAGCGTCAGCAATACTTTGACAGATACAGAAAGTACATGTGTTCTTATGGGAGGTGGCACATAGACCAACCCTGCCGCTGATGTGACGGATGTGTTTGCTCAACTTTTAACTTTTTCCTTTCCTGTAGCGTTGACAATCATCAAATTGTGACATTTCTATTGAATATGATTTTTTTTGTTAGCGTTTGGGACTGGGTTCTCTTCGAAGCAAAGTTCAAAATGCATAAAAAATTCCATATTTTATGTGTGCATTAATAACCAAAGCAACTTGAATTTTCAATTGAAACTTGAAACTGTCAAATGAAATCAGCTGTGCCTTGAAGTATTCATTGTGTCATTCCCTTCCTTCAGCTACTTCACCGTGAACGGATACTTTGACGCAACGCATGTAAAGTCTTCATTCAGCTACTTCACCGTGAACGGATACTTTGACGCAACGCATGTAAAGTATTCTATGTGCCAGAGCCTTAACAGGGCATTGTGCCATCGGAACTCACGCCTCTAGACTAGGCCTTCCTTACAATAATTTTCTTCGAAGCTGCATGAACGAGGATGTGGAAAAGCCATTGAACACCATTGCTCTCTCCTCCCGTAGATTCAGACTTCTGGGGCGCCCATTTCTTTGATAATCTGGCTGAACTGAGTAGCATCAGAATCAGCGGTTTTCTTCGCTTTATAAAAAGCACAAATTGTTTTCCTGAATAGGTGTCCTTGATCCGCGTGGTAACACAATGTGCCTTCGCTTGGCTTAAGTGTGTCTGCTGTCCTTCTGCGCGGCAGTCAGTCACCTCAATCTTACCTTCCCTAGTACATCACTGCCGATGTAATAGTGATTTTTGAGCTGAGAAGATTCGGATCGGAGAATATCTTTGTCTGCGGAAAACTCCTAGGTAAGAATATGGTCACCTGCAAAAAATAATCATACATAACAGCATCAGGCTTGTGACTTTACTGCAATTGCAGTAGATCTACTAAATTTTTTTCTGGAAATGAATGTACTGCCTTTAAATAAGATCTATTGCACTTTTGGTCTTTCGAAAAAAACCATTCAATACGTAAATTTAAAGGCATTTTTTGAAACGAAAAATATTCCTTTGAAAAATACTATAGGATTAGCTACGGATAATGCTTCTGTCATGAAGGGCAACATACGTGGTGCAAGAGGGAGGTTGGACGATGAGAATAAAGATTTATTTTATATAGGAAGCACATGTCATTCTTTGCATTTATGTGCATCGGCAGCCTGCAAAAAGTTGCCATCATTTATCGAAAAAATAATAAAAGATATTTACAACCAGTTTTTCTCATAGTCCCAAACGTATCGGTGCATACAAAGAATTTCAAAAATAATTCGATATTAAAAACAATAAAATTCTTAATGTTTCAAATACTCGATGGCTGTCGATGGAAAGTGTTGTTGATCGGCTAATAAAGCAATGGACTCCATTACAGCATTACTTTAACCTCATAAATTTTGAAAATTCTAATTCTTTTGAACCGATTACAAATTTTTAAACTGATTCAACAAAAAAACTTTATTTTCTTTTTCTTTCCTATGTATTAAGACTAATAAATCAAAAAAATAAAATGTTTATTATTCACCAACTTGACCAAACAAATCTTTATACAGAAATTTTAAAAAATTGTATAAGTGAAATGCGTGAAATCAGTACCAATGTAGATTTCGAAAGTATTTCGAATTCGAAATATTCGGATATGAATTTTGGGATGGAGTTCCAAAGATATATTGCTTCTCACGACTTCGAAGAAATCTAAATTTGTGAAATAAAAAGCACTTGCTACAATTTTATGTAGAAATTTGTGCTCAAATTAAAAAGCGTTTTAATTTTAATGACACAAAATTAAAACTTCTAAGGTACTTGGATGTATAGATAGTGGTGGAGGGTACAATGGCCTCAATTTTGCCCAATGTAACAGCTTTTCCATTTTACTACGAAAATCTTGAAGAACCCAATATTGCTTGGAGGTCTTTGTTGGGAAACCAATACGCTTTAACAAAATACTATGATGCTGTTGACATAACAGCTTTTTCGGTCAAACTAAAAAACGAAGAAAATGCTTTTGAAGATAAAGCATTTAATAATTTATGTACATACACGTTAACTTTGTGTTCTCTGGCACAAAGTAGTGCCGCAGCAGAACGAAAAATGTCAGCAATGAGCTGAGTGGAGAATAAACTTCGGAATAAATTAAATACAACAACTTTACAAAATGTTATTTTGTGTAAGGAAATGGGCGATATTAGTAAAGATTGTTGGAAACCTACAGATTTCGTGGGTCTTATAGACTATTCCAATCACTTTTCATTCGCCGACGGGCAATTTTAAAGAAACCAATGAGCTTCGTAATGCGATTTTTTTTTTGATAAATATTAAGACTGATCTGATGTGATACTGATGAATATACGAGTACATATATAAATTTTTGTTTTGTTCCGTTTTTGTTATGTTTTAAAGAACGATTTAATTTTTCTTTTTTTATATGAATTTTTGTTATGTTTTGAAGAAAATAAATGTTTATTTTATTATTCTCAATTATATGTGTGTATTTATGTTATATTTAATTATAATAATAACATGGCTGCTAGCTTCTCAGCAACCACTTGTGTTGTGCGTGCTATTGTTCTTTCACGAGAGGAAGGGACCTACAGTTTTATGCCGACTCCAAACGGCGAAGTTTTTCTAGGCAGGAATACTCTTTGAGCATTGTCAGTGACTCGAAAGAGGTGGAGCTGTGAATTATGATATAGGTGGTAAATTCGGATATCGAACCTGGCACCCTCTGCGTAGGAGTCGACGCACTTACCCACTACGCCACGGCGACGCACTTTTTATATTTAATTAATATATTGAACAAAAAATCTACTGCGAAACAGTTAAATCAACTGCAGTTTTTTCTTAAATGTACTTTTTTCCAAACAGTCCCGTCCCTGAACAGCATCTATATTTCTTATCGTTCAGTCCAGAAAATCAAAGGAATTTCATCCAGTTCCCCCGCTGAGAAGATTCACCAAAACCACGAATTTGCTTGGGAACATAGTGCCCCCAAAGCGATTCGTTCTAAAATGGACTTGTGGAATACGCAGAATTCGGGTATTTCCCTTCAGAATTCGACTCAACGAAGGTGACGCCAAATAATCTTTTCGAGTTATCAAGCCATTCAAGTTGCGAATTTGACTTCGAAGTTCGAGTTATCGAAGTCAAATTACATGTAAATTTCAGTCTTGGCGCTACTGCCACCCTATTTCATTCAAGTTATCAAATACAGTAGTGTCTGGGTAGCGTGAACACTCCGCTGGCATCAACTCGATTGTACATGTTCATAGGTTCATTTAATGTGTTGTAAGTTTTTGCGACTGGATGGCGCAGTTTGTTAAGTGCCTGCAACTTGTTAACAAGTTCCTCGGTTCGAATCCCCCAGATGAAAACAAACTTAATATGTTTTTTTCTGGTTTTCAAATCTGGTTCAGTCATTATTTGCCGTTGGGACCAACTTAACGGCACTATCACTTGAGTGGTCAATCAGTGGTAGTAGTCTGACTGTGGGACCAACATGGTCTAACTATGCTGGTGACTTCAAGCAGCTCTGCCTACTTACCCACTTCGTACATCCACCTTTTTGAAACAGAAAACGACACATAAATTGACCAAAATATTTATTGACAACTCCTGACGCACATGTCAGCACTGTAGTTACTTCGCGGCTTAATTATAATCTGCTTAAAAGATCCGATCTTAATGAGCACAACAAACCCAAGGAACATTAGCATAAAGGTGTCATCTGTATTTTTTCATTTGATGTAAGCAAATATCTTTTAGCTTATGCTAAAGGCCTTCGCGCGGTAAACAAGTTACATCTGAGCATTAGTTCGGGTTGCTTTGCTCGGCGGTCTCTTCAGTAATTAGCGGTAAAGCTTCCGCGTGTTAATTCAATAGACGGCATCGATTAATCTGTTAACAGAAATTAATTTATTTGCATTGAACACCTAAATGTTTACAGAGACATACCGGTCTAGCGACTTAAGTAGGCATAGATTTAACTGGATTGTGATCTCGATACGTGAAGACTTGCGAGATTTCATCATTGCTTGGGGACTGTACCTTTCAGTCACTCCATTTTTGATTATTTTCAAAGGACTAAATTCGAACATTGGAGATTTTCTGAAGCTTGTTAAATTCCTTCGAACAAGATCCTACAGATGGCTGTGCTGGAAGATGATGAAGGGTCTGAGCTTGTATCGTGACAAACACGTTTTTTTCGGAGGTTTTTAACACTACACTGGAGCACATCGACTCAAAAACTGGTTTATTGTACTGCCAGGCAGCAAACTTATTTTGCTGTAATTTCTTGGTCTTGTGTTTCTTCTATAATAGGAGGCCTAAATCATAAGCTCTCACCCCATCAGCACCGAAAACGTGCCACATGATCCGAGCAAAGGCCACCTGAGACAGCAAGGACAGTGACTAATGAAGTGCTCTGCAGTGTCGTCGTCTTCTCTACAGGCTTCGCAGAGGTTTTCGTCGCTTAGGCCAAGCACATTTAGATGTTTGCGAAGGTGTGGTGTCCCGTTAGTACGTCTGTAAGTCGTCTGCAGTCTTTTCTGCCAAGAGATGACAAGAATGCCGTGGATTTCTTACAGACGTTATGAAGCATGCACTTAGTCTGCCTGCATCCTGGAGAGTCATTCCACCTTCGATTGTGATCTCTGATATGTCCAACCATCAATGGAAGTCCTAACTAAGGATGCAGGTAGTCGTAGGGCAGCTTCAGGTCCTGAGAATGTCGCCTCTGATTCTTGTTCAGTTTCAAGTTCATCGGTGGTATCATTTCCAACGATCCCGTGGTGACCCGGGACCCATACAAGGGTTAGTGAATTTTGACTGCCGATCAAATTCAGGGATGGCTTGCATTCCTGAATTATCCTGTAAGAGGTTAAAGAGTTGAACAAGGCATTAAGTACAGCTTGGCTGTCACTACAGACGCAATTACTTCTCCCCTTCCAACTGTTCCTCCCAAATTAGCGGAAAATTTACCTAGAGAGGTCTATAGTCTAATGTTGTGGCCCACCATCTCCTTGATGATCAAATACATCAACCACACTTAAAAATGCGTGAACAAAAGTGATCAGGGGCTAATATCGTAAGCCACGTACAGCAACCTAAACAATGAATGAATAAATTCAGGAATAAACACAGAAAATACTGATTGGAAGCATTGTTTTTAATAATACTAATAATAATATGGCCAGGGCTAATCTTCTCAGCAACCACTCGTGTTGTGCGTGCTATTGTTCTCTCACGAGTGGAAGGGACCTACAGTCTTATGCCGACTTCGAACGGCCATGTTTGAGAAGATTTTTCTAGACCATTCATTACTCTTTGAGCATTGTCAGTGACTCGAAAGAGGTGGGGCCATGAAAAGAATTTTTGGTCGTACCGGCCGGGAATCGAACCTAGGCCGCGAGGTTAAGTTGCACAGGGGTCGACGCACATTTTTTTTTTTTTTTAACATAATTTTATTCGATTTATTCTGTTTCCTTACTTGCTAGACAAAATTACTTAAAACTAGCTTAACTATCTTAAGAATTACAAATGTTCTTAATACTAACCTACCGACCCTATGCGGTTACTCTAAGCTAATCTGATCTACTTTCTAAATGTGCCTTTCGGCTTAATCTACGTTTTTTTAGTCATTAAGACAATCTTTTATTTCTTTATTCATTTGCCAAGAAAACTTGTAAAAACTTGGCTAAACTTAACTACTTAAAGTGCCTTATTCTAACTTAATTTCTATTTATTACTAACTTAACCTAACATAAAACTTAATACTATCTTAACTATGTCCGTAACAGTACGGACACGTGCACCAGGGCGTATATGTTGTGTATATGCATAAAATATATAATTTATACGCCGTGATGCACCTTTTTTTTGTTTTTGTTTCATATGTATATATATATTTTTTTTTTTTTTGGGTTTTTTTGTTTTATTAATTTTTTTTTCTCTCTTAAAGCTACCTTAAAAACTATGTAAGCTGGCCACTATGGTCAACTACCTGATCCTGTGGAAAAGCTAGCGGTGGCGGAGGCTGGTTTTGGTGTAACCACCAGTAAAATTGCCGTTCTTTGGCAGACTCTTTCCTATCTCGAGCGGGGATCGCTCTACTGAACCGGAGGAGATCCTCGTGGGTGCGAACGACGTCCGGTTCGTATTGAAGTCGCCTATCCACTGTTCGGCGTACGACATGGAAGATGATAGGACATCCTTGTGGATCCTGTATTAGGCCAATTGTGTCTAGATACAGGAATGCTTCGGGAGGAATAAGGCCGTTAAGGCGCACCCTTTCATGGTACATACTATTGGGGTAGTAAGCCCCAAAGATCAGACTGTTGGACGAGGTCATAGCTCGTGCAGTGTGCCTTCTGATTAGTTTAATAATAAAATTATCTACCCTATTCACGTTTGCCTCGTTGTACAAGACCTCGTTAGGGTAGTACTTCTTGTACTCAGACTCGGGTGTGCGATACAGACGGAGACAGCTCCTAAGACACCCTCATCTTTTCCATCTGGGAAGGACTCACGTTGAACCACAATGTACAACCGTACACCATAATGGGCCGTACTAGGGCCATGTAGCAGATTACCTTCACTCTGGTATCAAGTTGGCTGCTGAAAAACAACCTTCTTGCCGCAGCAAAGGCTTTTCTGGCTTTCGTCAGAGCAATATCTTTATGTTTGTCAAAATACAGATATTGATCCAGCCAAATGCCTAGATATCTAACTACACTTTTTACTAACTACTTTTTTTTACATGCGGGTCAAACGTGAATAGGGTAGAATAGGGTCGACGCACATACCCACAACGCTACGGCCAGCATTGTATTTATTCGCGCTTATTTCATAAGAGGCGATAGATATGATAAGTAAATAAAGCGGATATAGGATTTGTTGTTATTGTATTTTATACGCAAATTGAAATTTAAGCGTATATACGTTTGCAAAAAAACACACCTAATAATGCAGCTGTGTTGCTGAAATGAGTTTCAAACGGGAGTACACTCGCTTTAACAACACAGTTCAAGGAAAGACACTCACGTTGAACCGAAGCTTAAAACAAAAGTGGAGTTTTAACTTGCACTGTGAAGCTAGGCATTAGGAAAACCGAATATGAAATGTTTATTCGAACGAAACAAAGCAAAAAAAGGTTTATTTTGTATAAAAAAGAAAAAATTGCTTCCAGCACAAGCTGTGCAGACTCGCGAGCAACGCCCTAACCCACTCCGCCAACGAACCACATTAGTTTCAGAGTATTACATAGCGATTTATTATAGTAGATAAACATATCCTTTTTTTCTGAAAGCAACTCAATATGAAGAATTATTTCAAGGCAATTTCAGAAATTATAGGTCTGTCCTCGTATTTTCTGCACCAAATTGTGAAGTCCGTCAATTTTTAAGGAGTGGGGGTAAAAATCTCTTAGAGAGAGGCAAAACCTCAATAACGTAAGGGAACGCAGTTCTACCAATTACGCAAATTATGTCATTTGTGAAACGTCAAATCTGCAATGTCATACATACAATCATCCCATGCAGACGAAATCAAAACCTAATGCACAGCATTAGTATTTGACATATCAAGTGATTTGAAAGAAGAATAACAAACAACCCACAAAAATTTCTTGTGTTAAAATGGGCAGGAAAATATAATAATAATAATAATAAATATAATAATATTAATAAAAATAAAATTTTTTTACTCTCTCGAGAGGGCGCTCGTTTGACATAAAACCCATATTTCTGGCATACGGGAACACAGTTTCGTATGTTACACGATTTTCGTTGTTTTGCACGGAAACAGACCTAACGTGCGTTTGTTCAGTGGTCTAGCCACTAAGTGGTTCTTAGGAACCTTCTTCTAGTCTTCTGACTAAGCCCAGGCCACATTTGTTACGACTTCATGTTACGGACAGAGTGCGATGACGCACTGCTTTGAAATAAGTACTCACTTTATCACCTGTTCTCTGTTCTCTCTCTCTCTCTCTCATCTACTAGATTAAACATATTGCCACCTTTCTGCATACACGAAAACAGTCATTTCAAATGACAGTTGACACAAAATACTCTAAATTTGGAAGAAAACTCTCAATCTGGGAGAAAATCCCTCTCACAGCGCACCCCTCTGTCAAAAAATATTCAACATGTTGAATAACGACGTGCGATGGACTACGTTTTACGTTTTATTGCGATCCTCTCATCTCTCTCAATTCTCACTAACGCTGTATTTTGTGCTTGGCCATTGAATTATGTGCGTTGAAAGCCAACGCCAGCGCAAACGCACTATTGTGTTTCAGGCATAAAATAAAACGCGTGCGTTCGGATGACATTAATTTTTTCCGATTTTTTTGTTCTTACATTTTAAATTTTGTTTTTTTTTTATATGTCTGGTAAGGCGCGAAATTCAAACTGTATACCATATAATTTGTTTGTCCTTTCTGACACATTCACAATAATTTGCAAATTTTTAATTTCTAGTTTTTAAGTTTTACCAATTTTTTTTTTAAGATTTAATTTTTCAACAATGTTGTGGTTCTACTAAACAGATGTGTTGCATTGATGTGATACCAAAAGCGTGCCTGCCCATGTTTTCCTTAGTTCATTGCCCGGGATATCTTTGCCGCGAGGGACCTGGCCAATGCTAAGCTTGCATACGACCACTGTCTTTTTTAGAGATAGACGGTAAGTCTAATCATCATTATGAGATGACTTGCCTGTATATGCGTGGCAACTATAGATTTCTTCTATATCGTATTTATGGAAGGTTATCCGGCCATAGTGAAACCTTCTTTCGCTTGGAAAACGCTGTCTGCTGCCGTGGAGGCGAGGAATCAGACGGAGCTCTCGAAGACTCCCGAGCATAGGCCAAAGCAGTGACTAGAGTGATAGTCCCGTTTGGGAAGAACTCTTTTGTAACCTCATTCAAAGTCTCGAAAGTAAGAAGACAGTCAGTTTATCTGGATCCTTCCCTGTCCCGATTGCGATCTCTTGTCTTATGGCCGCTTTGATAGCCATAATCACCAACAGGAAGTCTCAGGAAAACAAGTGTCGAACTGAGTGACCCCATGAAGCCCCCTTATCCTGTCCTTATCTTACTGAGATTAGTTCATTTCGGAGGTCACGTTGTCCACATTTTCCACGCGACTATATCGTGACCAAACAATCATTCCATTCGCTTAGTATCTATAATACGCCTTCATCACGGATAACGTCAGTTCCTAATGTTTTCAAGGCTTCGTGCGAATATCAGCTCCAACAAACAAGCCTCTTCAGTTAGCATTCTTGGCAGGTGGACACTTTAATACGGTCTCTGCTTGTCAGGGACAGAGCCGTGCTATCTCCATTTGCTATCGATCAGGCAATCAGAACATTATCTCGAATAAGCAAGGATAACATCGTCGACATCCGGCAGATAATGTGCACAGTGCTTTGTTGGTGATACTCGCATGATCTGTTCAAGTACGTTGTTGAAAAGCACGCGTGGCCGTGCTGTGCGTCACCCTTTCCGACCATCAAAGCGAGGACTCTCGATCGTGATCCTCACTCCCTCTCGCTGTAAGGCAATAATGCTCATATCTTGATTGAATGAATGACTATATTACACAACTCGAACACGGAAACTAGTTGTAAAGTAGTCTGAAAGTATCTGAAGCTAGTTTGTGTACGATTTTTAATTGCGACCATTATTGCCTGATTTACTGCCTGCAGATGTCTGAGGTACAAATGATTTCTGATGTAATTTCAGCAACAAACTGATGTCGGTTGCAGGGACATCTCTTTTGCTGCCGGTTTTAAGATAATGTCATTGCTTGGTAATCGAATGTCAACACAACAACTGCCACAATCATTGTGACGCAACATCATTTTTGCAGAATGACTGGAAGTAGCCAGGGTTCAGGTACAAGCTTACTTTACATTCGAAGACGATTTGTAACCACTTAATCATTGCGATACTACAAAAGTCGGTTCATTGCGTTGGCCGATCTTGGCGAACCTGTTTGATGCCATAATTGATCACCCCAGTTATGCAAGCCGCACACGACTCTGGCATATTTCTCTCACGTCGAATTTGTGTCTCTTTTCGGCGGCTCGGCATCTCGTGTGCTTGACTCCTTCGAGAAATCAACACCGACCATCGCAATGTCAGACTGTCAAAAGAAGCCTGTAATCAAAACCTGGGGAGGCTTCGAACACCATATATGTCGGAGTTGGACTACTGCTATGTGGATGCCAATAGACTCGTTCGTATCATCTTAGGGAATATTTTCAGCTGTACATAATTAGCTGGAGTCATGCAATTCATGGTTCGAATGTGTAACTGACTCCCTGGGATCCTGATAGGTATCGTCTAGCCGTCGCTGATTTTGTGGGCATTGTGAAAAATTGCGTCTCCGGTGCACATTATTATCGACATAATCGTCCATCTGAGCGTACTTACTTCTCAAAACCGCGACAGTTGTAGGACTTCAGCGAGAGCTTATGCTGAAGGTTCCGATCACACTGCTTCCAGTCATTGAGACCATCCAGTCTCTCGTCCGTGGTGCCTTTGACTAACAGCGGTACTATGTGTGCAACTCGAACAAGGAGCCTCGAATATGGATAGCATTTCAGCAAGATCATTCTGCGCTGGATGTGGTCGAGGCAGAGTACCCAACGCGCATCCACATCTTTGCATAGCTCACAAATTTTGTAGTTGTGTCGTCTTGGCCAGACGTGGCCAAGGCCAAGGCACCAGCGCTGATACATATGTCTATTGTCGTCCCGTTCCACATAGCAGGACTGTCAAAGGACCGAGGACAGGAGTTGAGTTGTTTCAACAAATTGAAGTAGTAAAAGCTGCCAAGGGCGAGTATAGGTTGAATTTCCACTAGGATGTCTTTTGAGGTGTGCACCGTTGCTCCGAAGAAGACGCGTGCCGAGCCATGGATAATTTTCATGACTTAAGACCTGCTTATCTCGCATCTTCTTCCATGTCCAAGATCATTTCTACAAAGTCTCGTTGGGAATGGGCGACGATGTCGAAAGGAGACAACAAAGAAGCTGTGCAATAAGAACAATCAGGGGTTTCCGAACAATTTCGAACTGCGTCAGCCTACTTTATTGCGGGTATGGACCCTATCGACATACTCGCCAAAGAAACGCAAAGGGCCTACCCAAATCGAACTGAGACGAACGCAAGATGCATAAAGAAAGAAGCAAGGACAACATCGCTGACAATGTGGCAAGCCAGATGGGACACCACAACAATAGCAGATGGACCCATAATTAGATCCCCGCAATAGAAGCCTAACATCAAGAACTCACGGGAACTACAACTACCATCTCACGCAATTCTTTTTGAGTCATGCAGGTTACCAGAAACCCCTCCACAGATTTGGACAGTTAACTCCTCCTGTTTAGAATGCCCGGGTGAAGAAGAAGACGCAGAGTAGGCAATATTATATCAGAAACAGAACAAGTCTGCCTACTCCCGAGCTCCAAGTTAGACAAATAATAGAGTCAGCTGACAAATGGTTGGAGATGTGTTTCTTTATAACGAGCATGCAGATCGAGCTAAGGCTCAGAAGAGAAAGCTGAATCGGCAAATATGGTGAACTGGGCATAGCGTGATATACTAACCAGTCCCGCGGAAAGTAATTCCTAACGACTGTGCCGCGGGGGGAGTGGTAGAAGGGTGCAGAGGTGTTGATTACGATGTTGGTGCAAGAAAAAAGGAGAATAATCACTCATGCTGTTAGCACAAGTTACCAGTATCTTGAAGAAGATTCCACATCCATTACGGCAAACCATACAAAAATTATATCAGGACAACATACATATGTGCAGTATTGCTGTGGCTGGTAGATAATTACTAAGTAGTATAAACAGAACTCTGGAGTGAAAAGTTCTTGGTGCGATCACTGGTCCTGATTGCGTTGACGTCTTCGGGAGGTGTCGATTCAACAACGAACTGTACGAGCTGTACAGCGAAATGAGTTTAGCCAGGCGTCTACTGATCTAATGCCGATGGTGGCTGGATGATGTAGAGGGTATGTAAAACTCAACTCTGGCCCGAAGGGTTGAGGAAGGTTTAAACGCATCATGACATGTGGTTTCAACAAGACGACGCCAACGAAGTTGAATAAAGCCACAAGACGAAAATAGCATTCGTTTGAACAGCTTTGCCATTCAAAATACACATATCCAACAGATTGATAAGCTCCAATAAATCGTGGAAACACACCCCCAAACCAACGGAGGCTCCATGTCAAAGTAACTGATGGACGGATAGAAACTGTCAAGGGTATCAGTCTTATTAAAGATTTCACTATTAAAAGAAAATGATTCATAAATATACTCGTGCCGTGTGAGAGCTAGTATGAGATTGTGTCACAAGAGAGATAACTTCACGTTCTAAGTCGGCCACAACAGCGCCCGTAATCCTAATTTACTGATGAAGTAACGCCAAACGCCCACACCGTCACAATAATTCATCGGCATTTCCGAAGATTATACAGTTCGAGAGATGATTTACACAGCATTTGTCATTCTAGCGGAGTTTAGCTATCAAAGATAAACCGACGCTAGTCATCGTCTGCACACGTGAGTATCTCCGAGTCATTAGCCAATCTTGAGGAAACCTTCCAGTCGACTTTCCGGTTGAAATGTTCAAAATTTACAACTCTCCCGACTGAGTAGAGCGGTTGCAATCTCAATTAAAATTCGTAATGTTTACTCGGGTAATGACTGCGATCACGTTTACGCCATGACATTGGCAAGAGGTGCACGTTACTGCGGCATTCTGCATTACGACTGCAGCAATGCAGATGTGTAATCTTATCAGAAGCTGTTTAGTGTAAGCCACCAATTTTGCCCCAAGTCACAATGCAAACAGAAGGCGTAACATCTTATTCCGTGGGATATGACCAAGCTAGTGGACCAAGTTTGTCTGTAGGTGCACCTTGGGTGCAGATAAGCTGCGCTGATGGGACAAGTTGTTGATGCCTTAGACGGAAGCGTCGCACAGGTCTGAGTTTGTGTTTTTAGAATGAATATGTCACATGGCATTTCTTCCTAGCGGAAGAGTGCATGTACGAAATCATTAATCAAGTGTGAAAAGACGAAGCCATGCTCGTAGACTGGACTATCAGCTCTATTTAAGCTACTATCTTGGCCACAGCAGGAGGCACGCAGACACCTCTCCAGGTTTCGCACTGCATAAGATTGGCTTTCAATCCCTTCTTTCTCTCGTCCGGCAATCTCACGGCTTCCGGGAGCCCGTTGAGTAAGTAAATGACTAATATTACGACCCCTGTGATAACATTTCAGCTTCTTCAGGTGGGTCTTTCTAGACCTTCCCTGTGCGGGCAAGTTATCCTCCTGAACATCATGTTAAGGCTTGTCTATTTTCCTTGGAACCGGTTGGATATACTTAGATCAGGCATCTGTAAGCGCTTGTCTCAGTCAAAAAATAGCTAAAAATCACAAGTAGGTGTTAGGCCTATACACAGAGCTGATGACTTGCTAATTGGTGCTTTGGAAGGCTCAATTAGCACTGCGGTGAGCCATTTTGTTGTCACCAAATGTATCCGATTGTAGAAGTGTGCCGGAAGCTTTTGGGCAAAACTAGATTCACCAAGTTCGCCGACCGTGCTATTTAGGTCGTTGAAAAATCGATCTTTGCAGGCAGTAAGGCAAGTCAGTCCTTGTATTATAGCTGAGTTGTATATTCCTGGAATGGCACGTCATTTAAATTGCAGACCCGGCTTCTTCAAGGGGTTGGTCCAATTTTTGATGAATCAGACACAAGAGTCCGCTTTTGACATGCCCTTTCTCGCTATTAGTCTAGAAGATGAAATTCTGGCTCGGTCATCATCATGTTTTCATCGGGCAGGTAATCCGTCGCACCCGCGAAAGGTTTGAGCGGGAGTACACTCTTTTAGGCTTTAAGCCACCAACCAGACAGAGATTGGTGCGCAATGAAGACAACATAGCCTCCCAAAACGTACATGAATTGGCCATCGGCAGAAAGCGAGCTCGGCTTATTTTGCGGTTGGATTAAGACCTACATACATCCGTCCATGAGTTCGCTGATTGGGTGCTGGGAATATTGGCGGGCAAGCCGGTTTTCGGTCTTATCTGTATTTCACTCAGCGGTTATTGCAACAAGGGATATTGTAGTTATTGGAGCGAACAAAATCCACAGGTGTGTCGTGGAAGTAGAGTCGAAGAACAAGTTGGAACTTATTCTCTTCGAAATGAGGAAGGAGGGACCGTTTCCATCAATGGTGTCAGGCATATAGCGATATGTGAGTCGTCGTGGCGTAGTGGGTTAGTGCGTCGACTCCTTCGCAGAGGGTGCCAGGTTCGAATCCCCAATCTACCAACTTTCATAATTCACGGCTTCCACCTCTTTCAAGCCACTGACAATGCTTAAAGAGTAGTAGAGCTTCTCACCTTCGCCGTTCGGAGTCGGCATAAAACCATAGGTCCCTTCCACGTGTGAAAGAACAATAGCACGCACAACACGAGTTGTTGCTGAAAAGCTAGGCCCAGGTCCGCCTCAGACTGTCGCGCAACCAATATTATAAGCCACACAAGAGAGGCGACTCTCGGGGATGTGAAGGGGAAATTTGGCAACTGGGCTTCGGAGAGTTTGGCCACCATGATGATGTGACTTGACAATTGACACCACTTGAATATTTTCTCTAGGCCGACATTAAGTCCTGACAAGCCAACCTCTTTGGATGAGCTCGGGGACAAAATTCGAGACCCCTGTGTCTGATTCAAGAAAATTGAACCAACCCCTTGAAGGTATGCCAACGAAGCCGAGGCTGCAATTTAAATGATGTGCTATTCCATGACTGTGCAAAGCCATCACCATGTTTAATTTGAATTTCCTTTCCTATTCTTCTCCATCTGGATGAGATCCTATCCGAGATGGCATGCACATCACTTACCTGGTCGTTTCAAAATGATGATGTATTCATTCCAGACGTAGGACTCCGACGTTTCAACTACCCGCCACCTCGGTGTCTTCTCTAGTATCAGACTCAAGACAGGACAGGACAGCTCATCTCCTTACCTAAAGCCGATTTATATGCCAAACAGTCAGGCGTAGGTTTTAGCACCATTATGACATAAGACCGGATAGATTTCCAAAGATCGCAAATTCTACCTCTCGTACCATCGTTGGATTAAAAATCGACAAAAACAGTAGTCTACTCAGGGATTTGTCGACGAGTCAGAATCCTTTTTTAAGGCTTTCTGTCAGCCCTTGGCTTACTCTTGAAATGATCAAGTTTTATATTTTAACAGATTTAGGTTGGTTCTTTATGAGCTCTTCTTTATGCTATCCTCCCGTCTTTTAGTATGATCACAATCGCCATCAGATTACGGGCTTCGATTGTGACACTTACTTTAATACGGGATGGGATGGAAAAGAAGGTGGTGGAAGTCAGCCATAGGCAGTCTCATAGGCATAGCTGTTTATCCTCGATAATCTAAATTGACCTAATCTGTTTGAGTGTTTCAGTCATTTCTAGTTTGCGCATCACGAGATACGATTTTTTAACATTTCTTGGATGAAAGGTTTACGGTCTACACAAGGTTGAAGAGATGCGTACTTTATCCCGTCACTCCGAATACTTGGGGATGCCCCTAGAGCATAATGTGTCTCAAAAATTCTGTGTCTTTGGTAGCGTTGGATAGACCATCTAGAGCGCATTGACAGCTTGTCACCGATACCATCTACGCATCTACGGTGGCGTACAGAGATGGAGAAGGACCTTAAGAAACTGGGTGTGAGAAATTGGAAGCAGCTAGTGAGAAAGCGGGCTAGTCCCTCTAAATGTCCACAAAACACTGTGGCTTATACAAACAGGAAAACATTGAACCTAGTTTGTGTCTAGAAGATTGTTTTTAATTTTCGTGCAAGACCTCAAGAATTTATTGTTTGCCTCTCTTTCATCTGTTATCTAGAACTAGAAATCTTATCTCTCTGAGCGGTATGCTTTGAGAATAAGTCCCAGTTAAGCGAAGACCCACGTTAAAAAAAAAAAAACGTTGGTACTTACGTGGGTCGTTTTCGACCATCATATATTTTTGAAGAATAAACTCTTTTTAAGAAAAATTTGTTTTGTGTAGAGACATTCATTTAATAAAAATAATTCTTATTTTTATCTCAACCAACTAGCGCGTACACGTAGTGTTCACAAAAAGATACAAAATACCTCCTCCTTTAATCCCACCAAAGTTGAAGAACTAGGAACTAAGTTTTACTAGTCAGGCCAAATACTTAGGCGTAATATTAGACAGTAAGCTAAGCTGGAAATCAAACATTCAGGACCGTATTAGGATGGCGACGGTAGCTACGTATACTTGCAAGAGGATCCGCGGTTCCAAATGGGTCCTCAATCCAAAAATGACACACTGGCTATATACAGCAGTCGTCAGAGCAATTCTGACATATGGTATGCTTGTGTGGTGGCCAGCATTACAAAATACATTCAATCTTAGAAAGATAAGCAGTATACAAAGATCAGGTTGAGGGAATGCAACAGCTTGAGGAAAATGCCCAATTAAGGTCACATGGAAATAATCAAAAATACGAACATCCCAAAGCATACAGATTATACCGCGCCCGTTGTAGACTTTGAATTTGGGTATAAAACACTCATCCCAAATAGAGAAGACTGGGCATCAGACGTAGTCAGAGAAGCTACCCATCTGGAAGTATACACAGACGGATCCAAAACGGAAGAAGGCACTGGCCTAGGAGGAAACATCCTTCTCTCTGTCCCGTCGATTATCCAACCACTGTAGTATATTCCAGGCAGAAGTAAAAGCTATCCAAGAGGCTGCCCGCTTACTGTCAATGAACCTAAAAGACGGGCTATCTATCGTTATATGCATCGACAGTCAGGCGGCCATCAAGGCTCTGGGTACACCATCAATTAAATCTAAGACGTTTCAACTTTGCCGTCTATTTCTTAGGGAGATAGTAGTCAGGTGCAACCTCACCCTATGCTGGGTCCCTGGGCATAGTGGTAAGCTAGCTAGAACAGGGGTGGGTTTGCAAATGGCAAGTAATCACCCCTCTCTTCAAGTAATAAACACTGTGTTACTTACAGATGCCATCAACGCCGCTAATTGGAGGTGGATGGAATTAGATACTTGTAGTACTTCAAGGCTAATATCGTCTTCAATAAATATCAAAATAAACAAGCACACTCCTAAATCTGAATAGAAAGGAAATCAGCAATGTAGTTGGCATTATTACTGGTCATTGCCTATTGATGAACCCCCTACAATGACTTTTGTAGGAGCTGTAGGGACGAAGAGGAAGAAGAAACTAAACTTCACTACCTCGGCACCTGGCCAGCATTTGCAAGGACAAGGAAAAACACGCAAGGCAGCTATTCATTCAATAGCCTTGAGGAAATGTCTGGCATTAAAATTCTGGTCATAGCAAAATTGATAAAAAATACAAATTGGCTGTAACCCAGCAAAGGACTGCATCGTCCAGGATATGCCACTAGCATAACAGTAGGTATCTTCAGGTGTTTTATTTAGTAAGTACCCAAACAGGAACCGGCACGTTAGCTGTCGATTACAAACGCGATCAAAGATTAAACGAAAAGCCCAAAGGCTTCTTGCCTTTGGCTTGCTCAGGGTTCCGCTCCATAGAGCGGGGTAGGTATAATTAAGGTGTTATCTAATGATAGCTTGGCCTTTCGAGTACGACTGGTTGGCGCAGTTGGTAGAGTGCCTGCTCCTGGTTAGTGGGGTACCCGGTTCGAATCCCAGTGAAAGCAAAGTTAATACTTTGCCGTTGGGATCAAATTAACGGCACTATCACTGCAGTAGTTAATCAGGGGTAGTAGTCTGACTATGGGTGTGATACCGATATGGTCTAAGTGTGCTGGTGAATACTAGCAGCCCGCCTACCTAATCGAGAGAGAGCTTTTTTTTTTGGGCTCAAGAGTCAAATGAGTAGTAAATTAATTTTTGAGCTTTCTCTCTGCTATTGGCAAGAGTTATTCTGCGTTTAATCTCGGCACTGGTGTTGTTCGTGCTGTTTACTTGCAAGACGAGGTACACGAAGTCCTTCTCTGCCTCGAAGGTATAGCTGCCTATGGTGACATTCTGGCCAAGTTGTCGATGTTTTGCGTCCTTTCTCGATCCCAGCATATACTTCGTTTTCTCCTCGTTCACTGCTAAACCCACTTTGGCCGCCTCCGTTTTAAGCGATTCATAGACGGCCCGCTGTGTTCGGACAATCACGTCAATTTCATCCGCGTTTGCTATCAATTGCACTGACTCTTGGAAGAGAGTGCTTCTTGGGTTGGCGAGTGAGTTTTGCACGACTTTCTCAAGAATGATGTTACAAATGTCAGATGACAGCGCGTCGCCTTGTCTAAGTCCTTTTTTTGATTTCAAAGATCGCGCTGAGTTCGCTTCCTGCCTTGATAAAGCAGCGATAATTGTCCTTAGCCATAACTGGAGCACTCAATGTCTAAACAAGGCATGGCCGTGTGTAGCTCGTCTCTATGCACGTAGTCATATGCGGCCTTGAATTTGAACTTGTTGGGTCTCGTAGTGTATTTATATACAAAAAGTGGATCGGTGTTCTACAGACGATGCTTACTTTTCATAATCTGATTCATTTGAATCGTACTGATCAATAACACCTTTTTCGAATTCTAGTCTTAGTTTTACTAGCCACCGACAAATCCTTACCGCCATCTCAGAAGTCGTGATGGCGGGGACATTCGTGCTACGTGATCAAACTTTCGAATAATAACCCTTTCCGTTCGGAGAAGCAGCTGCCCCAAAATAGTTAAACTTCTCCCGAAAAGAAGATGACTTTCACCATTGTATATGAAACCTAACCTAAACTAACCTTAGTTTCATATACAATCCCTACACTCAACTCTGCCAATGTGAAACATTCCTTACCCCGTCCAGTCCATAGGTTCTACACTAAAAGGGAGAGGGAGACAAGACGCACTCTTGACGAATTCCAAGCTGTTGAATTAGCAATGTTAACCCGAACACAACGGCTACAATTTGTGTATGGAGGCTGAATGGCCCTCAAAAGGAGGCCATCAATAACATACTCCTGCAGAACACTCCAGAGCTTATCACATAACAACTAGGTAAGTTGGCCGCTATACCAACTAAGCGATTTATATTGTCATATGGGCAGGTTCTGGTGTAACCACCAAAAGAAGTGTCGCTCCTTATCACTCTCTCTCCTGTCTCGAGCAGCGATCGCTCTACTGAACCGGAGAAGATTTTTGTGTTCGCGGACGACATCCGATTCGTAGAGGAGTCTCCTGTCAACTGTTCGGCGCACCGCGCGGTACATTACAGGACATCCTTCCGTGTCCTTGATCAGGCCGATTGAATCAAAATAGAGAACCGCTTCAGGTGGAACAAACCCGTTGTGGTGCACCCTCTCATGGTACATATAATTGAGATAGTAAGCCCCGAAGATCAGACTGTTGGTAGAAGTCATACTTCTTGCTTGTTATTAGTTTATGATAAAATTGTCTATCCTTTTCAAGTTTGCCCTGTTGTACAGGACCTCGTTAGGATAGCACTTCCTGTACTCAGACTCGTTTGTTCGATGCAACCGGTGACAAGTCCTAAGACACCGTCTCTCGAACACCCTCATATTTTCCATCTGGGAAGGACTCACGTTGAACCACAGGGGACAACCATACACCATGACTGGCCTTATGAGGACCATGTAGCAGATTACCTTCACCCTGGTATAAAGTTGGCTGCTGTAAAACAGCTTACTTGCCACAGCAATGACTTTTGTTAAAATACAGAAAATGATCCAACCAAATGCCAAGATATCTACTGTTTTGACGGCTAACTGCTGACCCTGTGGGTCAACTATGCCGAACTTCTTCCACTTTACGCGCGTATCCCTTAAGGCCATAGCCAGCGGGGTACGGAAAGGACAGGTTTAGACTTCTGGAAGTTGATACGCAGCTTCCAGTCATCGAAATATGTCACAGTATTGTCAAAGTCACGTTGCAACACGGTATTAATGACTTCTACCTTCGGACCTGATCTGTACGCCACTAAGTCATCGGCTAACGCGATTAGGTGCGGCATAGATCTTTGGAGATCTGCATTGAAAATAGCAAACAATATCGGGGAACCAACAGCCCTCTGTTGTAGACCATTGTTGATATCAAAAACTGTGGTAGAAGTTAAGCCGCCACTTTTTACGACGAACGTTCTACCTGTTATCATGTCATATATTCAAGCCAAGTCTGACGAGCTTAGGGAAAAGGCCCTCTAGCCAAACGGTGTCGAACGCCTTCCCTAAGTCGATCAGACAGGCACCGGTACACTGTTTTTTTATTTTTATTCCATTGAATGTCGGATACCAGCTTTGACGCGGCATGTGTGGTGTAATACCACGCTCTTAATCCAAACTGGTTGCCCGGTATAATATTGTTGTCTCCGATCCAAGTTTTCAGGGCTCGAATAACAAACTTTTCGAAGACTTTGCTGATGCAAGGAATAAGACTTATCGATCGGAGGTTTGACGGGATGCGTTTTTCTTTGTCCCGTTTAGGGATGGGTTGCACCACAGCTGTCTTCCAACGTTCCGGGTAATATGCATTATTGAGAGCGTTGTTGAACAGTGTCGTGTAAATTTCGACTGCCGCCGGAGGGAGATGACTTAGGACGATGTTCGGGATACCATCCATCCCACCTGATTTCTTGTTCTTCATAGATTTAAGGCTCTCCTGGGGATCTTCTTGGGATCTGGTTTCCATCATTGGCAACGGCATTGTTTGCCATATTTTCGTAATTAAATCTGGTAAAACTATGACTCTCCGAACGCCATTGACTTATCTCGTTACGGAGATAGAAGTGGTTTAACCAGGCTCTGTTCTCCAGATCGTGGTTCGGCCTACGAACATCGTTGACCGGATACACTCTCTGGAAAACAACACCAATTGCTTTAACCTTTTCCTGGGGATCTTCGACCACGAAAAAGGCGTTGTCCAGCACGACCTCATCTGCATCAACATTGATTGAGGTCAGTAGTTCTGGGAAGTCGAACGATCTGAATGTCATTTTGATCTTTCCTTCTGAATATTTTATTTACTTGCGGGAACATAAGCTGGTTGCTAGATACAGCCCGGATTTTATTGCCCAAGTGAAAGCTTATAGTTAAATTGTAATTGATTTTTATTAGTTGTTGGGGGTTTTTGATCTCTGACTTCGAAATCTGACTTCCTGAGTTTAGGTCTTGACAGCAGTCTAAATTTATGCACTTGAAGTGCATCGTTGGTGGCATTCCGATAAACATCAGAGTCATCGGAGTGCACTACCTTCGGAATTGTCTTGTGAAAACAGCTGTAGTTTGGTTTGGCATTCTCCCAAGGTTTTTAAGTACCATTCTCATTGTGAAAAGCTGGTCGGGACGAATGCCGGGCTGCATCATTATCTGCAGATAAAATGCATCAAAATACAACGGGTTGAAAACGGGCAAATCACCAGTTCACCGGAGTCAGTTTGCAGGTAGAGGCTGTGAGATTCAACCGGTAGATGTGCATGCATTGCTTTGGCCTATCTTTAGGCGCTGCATGCAGAGTGGCCGTGGCAGGCCGTGACGTTGTGAGTCTGTGCGTCAACTCGTTGCGCACTTGAACTACGACGATTGGGTTCGATTCTTGGTGCGACTAAAATAATTTTCACGGTCCCACTGGCAATGATTAAAGAGTAACTGTCTGTCTATGGAAACAGCCCTGCACTCACTTGTTGGCACTATAGAAAGACCCCTTGATTTCAAGGAATTTACTCTCACTGCCGATCGAGGGAGCCTTTAATAACATAGAACCTCAACACTCAACAGACTTGGGATCGAAAAGCCTATAGTGACTTTTATCTACCGGCTTTTCAATAACAGAGTGATAAGATCGAAGCTGTGAACAGAGGCACACCGCAGGGTGGTGTACTCTCCCATCACTGTGGATCATAGTGGTCAACGAACTACTTGTGAAAATAGATGGGAGTGGGTGTAAGGTCATTGCCTATGCCGATGACATTGCCATCGCAGTATCTGGGAAATATTTATCCACGATCAGGGATATTATGCAAACTGCCCTATCCAAGCTAGTGAAATGGCCTAGAGAATACGGCCTACGTGTCAATCCACAAAAAACGGATCTAGTCCTCTTTACTAGGAAGTATAAAATTCCTAACTTTGACCCTCCCACACTATGCGGGACCCCCTTAGTGCTAAGCGACAGTGCTAAATTCTTAGGCCTTATACAAGACACGCATTTAAGCTGGAAGCAAAATATCCACAAACGTGTCAAGAAGGCCTCAACGGCTCTCTACTGCTGCAAAAGGGCCATTGGGTGCAAATGGCGACTGCAACCCCGAATGGTTCACTGGCTATTTAAATCAGTAGTCAGACCCATACTGCTATATGGTGTCGCAATTTGGTGGACCGCACTCGACAAGAGAATCAACATCACCCCACTCGCTAGAAGCAGAGGATGGCATGGGTATGCATTAGCGGGGCGCTAAGGACTACCTCCGCCGAAGCATTAAACATACTCCACAACCTGCCACCGATAGAACTAATTCGCAGACAGACATCAGCTAGCACGGCGATTAGATTAAGATTGCTGAGCAGCTGGAAAGAACTGCAGTCTGGACATTCAACGATTCTACGCAGGTATGCCTCTATACCCATAGATCCAGACCTCACTCTACCTAAACTCATCTTCCAGAAGAATTTCTCAACCAGCACAGAGCGCAGATCTTAATAGGAGTCTGAACACCAGGCACTGGAAGGTCCACTAGGAATCTTCACAGATGGATCGAAGATGGATGCAGGTCTGGGTGCTGGTGTCTCTTCCAAGGATCTAAATTTCCAGCTATCTTTTCGACTACCTAGTCACTGTAGCGTCTTTCAGTCTGAAACTATGGCGATTAAGGAAGCCCTGTTTTGGCTGAAAAACAATGTAATATCGCGCACAGATGTCGTCATCTGTTCCGATAGCCAGGCAGCGATCAAATCTCTGGATTCAGCCACCTTTAATGCCAAGACTTCTCTTAATTGCCGGCTATCTCTTAACGAGATGGCCAAGTACTTTAGCATCCAACTTATGTGGGTGCCAAGGACACTGTGACATTCCAGAGAATTGCGAAGCAGACAAACTCGCTAGAAAGAGGACAAACTCCGTGCTCTTTCCGGGTGGAAACCCACCATCCTTGCCTATCGCTACTACAAAACATCTGCTAAAGCTTGAAACGCTTGCTCAAACAAACCGCGGATGGATATCTGGCACAGGATGCCTCATTACCAAACAACTCTGGCCTATGATCGATCCCAAACGATCGCTTAGCTTGATCAGATTAAGC
Source organism: Eristalis intricaria (assembly GCA_964034865.1). Taxonomy (NCBI): domain Eukaryota; kingdom Metazoa; phylum Arthropoda; class Insecta; order Diptera; family Syrphidae; genus Eristalis; species Eristalis intricaria. The sequence goes on along the minus strand of OZ035873.1, from coordinate 105,046,678 downwards.
AGACCAAACCTCAGGTCTCTAATTGGCGGAACTCACGCCTCTAGACTAGGCCTTCCCTATAATGCTTTCTGTAGAAGGTGCAAGGACGAGGATGAGGAAGAAACTATCGAACACTTGCTATGTAGCTGCAGTGCTCTCTCATCCCGTAGATGCAGACTTCTGGGGGCCCATTTCTTTGTTAATCTGGCTGAACTGAGCAGCATCAGAAGCACAAATTGGTTTGCGGAATAGGTAGCCTAAGAGCCGCGTGGTAACAGAATGGGCCTATGCTTGGTCTAAGTGTGTCTACTGCCCGTACGCGCGGCAGTCAGCCACCTCAACCTAACCTAACCTAACTGTCTGTCTAGAAAAAGCTTCTCAAATTTGGCCGCTCGGAGTCCGCATAAAACTGTGGGTCCCTTCCACTCGTGAGAGAACAAAGCACGCGTACACGAGTGGTTGTTTCAGAAGCCAGTCCCTGGCCCTCTACGGACTGTAGCGCCACCCATATTTCTATTGTCATGCAGACTTTACCAGTGAGTGCATTCTCCACTAAGAGACATAGGTCTCTTAGTAGAACAACAGCAGGCAGGCACAACATGCGTGTTTACTGAAGGAACAAACCAAGACCAAGTTCAGTTACATCAATCAACGCGACCACGTCAATCAGTGAAAAGTATGGCGTAACAACTCCAAAGAGCGATGCACTTAACCACAACACCAAAGCGCTCACGCTCACGCTCACGCCTTCTCGTGACGCTGTACCAAATACGACACATCAGCGATTGGAACTAATTTCGGTTTATTTGCGGATTGGCAACAGCCTCTGAGCTTACCGCATCCGATAAAGTTCGATTTTTATTCCTTTTTTCCCGCGGATTCCACTTCCTGAACGACCTTTGTTGTCGGTTGATCCAGACATTTTTCGCGGCGTTAACTCACCACCGATCGAGTTTACATTCTTCACCTTTCGCATTAAATCTCCTTCTGTCTCGGAATCTGATCATCAGCGTCATGACTGAAAACCGCCAACAGGGCCTCCACCATCTCGCGGCAACCAAATCGGAATGTAATTGAATAGACTTTGTTGCCACGGGCCAGTGGTTCATTGCGAGCAAACATTGTGCGATCTCATGCACATCTAATGCACGAGGCGGTCAGACCAGACAAGTGCGTCATCCTGTAAACACACTCGTTTTAATAAACACATCACATCGCACTCAGTCGGCTCGCTACTTATCAGCCGCACAGATCGTCACCGTTTCTTTTTTTAGTTACGAGGGCAGGCAAATCTGAGCTATCTTCTCGGCAACAAATCAAGGTGCACACTCTTCTGACTCACTGGCAAGTATTTCGCGCTGTCGAAAGATCCTCTGCCTGCGCTCGGCGGGCGCCTCCCAAAGGTTAAACACACTGCACTTCGGCAGCTATTTCTGGTTGTCGCCTTCGCCGCTCCGATGTGTCTCTGAGTCCGAGCCGCGGCTTTGAATATGAATTTCGCTTAATCAAAAGCAAAATTTATTGCGATCACATTTCTGCACCCCCCACCCAACCGCTTGCAAGTGACAACGTCACGCTTGTGCATGGGAGCGAGTGAGTGCAAGTACCAGGCGACTGTGTCTGCACCGTTGCCAAAACAAAAACCGAAAACCAACAAACCGAAACACCTATCGGTTCCCCATTACTGCACTGCAACTATTAACGGCCAGCCAGCCGGTTGCTGACTCGAGCGCATATCAAATACAAAATACATCCCACAACCTTTCGGTCTGCAGTTGATTCAGTCTCTCATCCACCGCCCGGCGTTCAACACCACAAGTCTGACAATCGCGACGCGCCGGCCACTTCGCAATAACTGAACTGACTTTGAACGTTCACGTCTCGCACACACACGGCTCAAACCTTGTTTCGAGAAGAGAGCGCTGCTGTAGATAGTGTATGCACCTCATCGGCCGAAGTACAACCGACCAACTGATCATCGCATCTGCCCTGACACCTTGACAGAGATGCTATTACCTAGGTCCTTCCTCCCACCGATCAGACGAGCACATTACACATACTTGTACTAGCGATGCGACACTGCCGCAGTCGTCGGTCGCTTTGCCATTGAGACTTTTCCGCACTGTCCCGCTAACGTTGGGCCATTTTACGTGCCGTTGCCGCTGTTGCTGCTGCTTTTGCTGCTTGCTGCTTGCTGGTGCTGGTGCTGGTGCTTACCCTTGCTCCCCGCAAGAGACTACGACGAGCATACACGCCCAACTTACACCGTGGCCCATTGATTACACTCTACGAGATGACTTTTATCGGTTGTTGTTATTGCTGTTGGTTGTTGTTAGCAAGGGAACCCGTTGGGAGCAGAACTAGAGAAGCACAGTGACAGTAGCCAGCTGTTTTCATCGCGAGTACGTGTGTCGTCGCCTCTCTTTAAAATTGTTGAAAACGGTTATAAGCTGTGGTAGTCTTTGAGCAACCATCGAACTCGTTAGGCGCCTATCTAGAACGTTTCTTCTTCGTTTTCGTATCCATCTCTAGTTTGTTTTCGTTTGCTTTGATCAAGTACTCGGAGTTGCTCAAGATATCCTTTCATGTGATTTTTATTTGTGTTTTTTTTTCTAATTTTTTTTTGTGAATTTTTTTGTGAATTTTTTACCGACGCACTGAAGCGAATGCAAGTTCCGGCTAATTATAATTTGTAAATACAGTTTAAGTGCAATATTCATCAGGTGTTTGCTTCCCTGTCCGACAGGAAGATACGCCTTGCGTGTGCATCTAAATTAAATTGCTGTTCTGAGTTTTTTTTTTTTTTCGGAAATCGGAAAACAAAAAATAGTTTACATCGTCTGCAATTAAATGCGACATTCATTCGAAGTGCTGTCCATTGACAAGTGATAGTGCACAGTGTTGTCATCTGGTATGCATCAACATTGCAACAGTTGCCTCAAGTCACATTGTTCACAGTGAGTCTTGCGATAAGCTGGTCAGTTGGCTTGATTTGAAAACATTCTTGAGGACTGTCGATAAGAGGATCGATCGCGTTGTGACTCAGTGAGCTGCGATAGATTGGTAAGTGATATTTCCTTATCTCATTTTTATTTTATTTAAATCAAAGTCCATTTATCTTGGAGAGGATCTCGCTGAACTGAAAGAAATTGGTATCATTAACGAGATATCTTTTGAAATTAATCAAAATCGATTCTGATAATGTTTCCTGGTCTCGAGTGATCAATCGAATGCCTGCTCAGTGCTCGTGTCGATTGAATAAACTTGCGGTTGAATAACTTGATCAATTAATGTGCTGATAACGTGGACCGAGGCTGAGACTCGTGTGCAAGCACTCGTCTTGTGGGTACTTCACGAGGCATACATTTTATGCCGACTTCGAGAAGCGAAGTCTTTCAAATATCTTCTGAACGTTGTGACACGATCATTTAACAAGTTCATGTGCTCAGTTTTAAATTGAAGAACGGCGACAAGATCACTAAGGTAAGAGTTGTGAAAGTCTGTATTTCTAAGCTGATTATTAAAAAAAAAAAATAATAATATGGAAGACGCCTAGCTTCCACAGCAACCACCTGTATTGAGCGTGCCTCCTTTCTTTAACGTACGGAGGGGACCTACAGGACATGCCGCCTCCGAAAGTATAAGTTTGAGCAGTTTTTTTCCAGACAGACGATTACTCTTTGAGAATTAATGGTGACTCGAAAGAGGCAAAATTATGTTAAAATTATTTTTGTTATACCGGAAATCGAACCTAGACATCGTTGGTCCAAGTGCATAGGAGTTAACGGACAGACTCACAACGACCCGGCCGTCACTAGCTCATTTATTTATTCCCGATCAGTTCGGTTGCGCTTCTGTTGTAAAACAAATAAAACCCTTCCTTCACGCCCAGTATCACGCAAGATCCTCGTCAAACCTCTTGAAGAATGGCCAAAAAATGCAGTGCCATTTTCGAAAGAACTAAGTCGTCTTTTCAGAAGTTGACAGTACATCAGATGGCAATCGCAATCAATTCTACATGTTGACAACTCAATTTCGACTTGTCAGTGAACCCTTTAATTGCATTTTTTTGTTGCGAAGTTCTCGAGTTAATTTATTATTGTCTTGTCACAGAATCACTGAATGCTTAACCAAAATTCTGACAATTGAAATTGAGGTTTAATGGCAAGTTGACATGATGTATAGACCCTTGTCCTTGCTACTCAAGAAAGTGCTGCTATAAATTACGCCTTTCACGGGCAAAAGCACGTATGTATAAGCAACTCTGACCACGTAGTCCTGCGAAGTTGATTTCTTTCATTTTTAATTCAGAGCGAAAGCGGCACGTGTCGAAGGGGCTATTACAAAATGTTAAGCACCAAGATCTGGATCACGGTCAATGCACTTGTTACTGAAGTCTATGAAGGGATTTTTGTAGAAACACTTCTTTTGTCATCTGACCAAATGTGGTTTGTAGTTGCAATCTACAAGTTGGGAAATGTTACTTATTTGTATGTTATATATGTTTACGTTTCACCAAGAAAAATTAAATTACATACTAACCGTGTTTTTTTCATCGCTATCGATAGTGAAGTCGAGTAAGATTCAGAAATATGATTCGCTTTGATTATGGCTTTGATTTTTTTTTTTGTCAAAATATATGAAAAAGAAATTCATTTGTTCGAAATTGATGTCAAAATTTATGAAAAAAATTTGAATTCGAATTTTTATCGGCAGCTACATTTTACTGCCGATGTTATAGGCAGTAGGTTGTTGTATGTACTTTACGTGCAAGATCCCACATTATTGTTTATAGATGTTTGAAAAAAACACGGCTATTGTGTGCAATATGTGAAGTGTGCCAAGTGTGAAAAGGTTATTTCTACAAGTTCATTTTTGTATTCAAAATAATTGGAAAAAATGTCGTTGCTGCGACGGGATAGTAGACGTGACAAGAGGTGCTGAATTTCGAAAAAAATGTATTGACCACTAATAAATTGGATTTTGGAAAGACAGTACATTCTCGTGTATAGCAAGTCATAGGAACTGGGGTGGTAGCAATTAGAAATGAAGTATTACAGAGATAGCCGACTTCACAGCTGATTGTCCCTTGGTCTAAAGACGAATTTGAGTGCCTTTTTGACAGGTATTCATGAATTTTTGACGGTTATTCACGAAATAACGTAAATGCCGTCCTCCGATGGTTCAATTTGGTTTAAGAACACGTTAAAACAGTTGTCAAACATTTCAAGGGGCAAGAGAGGTAGAAGTCGGGCATCCATGTAACTATTAATTTCTGGTTGCAATTATCGAGGTTCTGTTTAATGAAGTTGAAAAGTTGCGATTACTGCGACAATATTGACAAATTTTCGCAACAAATCGAGGAGTTGCGTTAATCGAGAACGTATTGTATTTCATTTTAATGAAAGATTCCGTTTGATTCGCTACAAGGCGCATTAGCAGCACTTTGAATTAACATTAAGGCGACAGTTTCTCACGATTTTACATTGGCTTGGGAATGGAGGGCAGTACCATGGGATTGCTGACGCGCACGGTATTTCAAAATCGATCGTGTCCACGATGGCAACGATTGTAAATTTACATTTTGTGTGTTCCTACCGGTAAAATTATTTGTTACATTTTTTAAAATACACATTTAATACGTATGTCCCTTTCGCATCACGAATGCGATGAGTTTATTGATGTATTGACGAAACATAGAAGTTAATTTTAAGAAGTTCTGTTTCTTTGCCTTTATTGTGGTCACCTAAGAAATGAAGTTTCAATTTTTCCCTAAACCTATTTATTATTCTTAATTGCTAACTCAGCATTCTTCGTCCAGAGCGAGGTGTCGTTTGCCGGGCGTGTGCAAGGTGGAGTGCAGGAAAGTTTGCACCGATGTGCGCGACTGCAAGTGAGCTGCATTAACTTAGATGGTCCCAAAGAATTGTATTCTTCATACGTGCACAGCCATGACTAGATGAGGCACTTGTATGGTGGCATGGTGGCAGGACTATACCTTGTACCCTGCGTACGTACATTGGACTGAAAGTGTACTCAATCAAAGACAGTAGCAAGGTCCCATTTTTTAAAATTTGCTCTATCCTCATGCAATTTTGGATTGATTAATTGGAGAGCTCCCAGTATATACAGTACTTTTCAGAGTTGTATTGAGGGTTATGGACTGCTGTTGCAAAATCTTTTCTAGGGCATTCTCTCCAAATCAGTTGCCCTTAGGAATTTGAGAATAAGAGATGGTTCTAGTGACTGCATTTCTTCCTCTGATACTGTCCCTGGGCTAGTGCTTCACAGAATAGTAGTTCCTCATTCATTCCTCCAGGAATCTTCATAAACTTTCTTCTGATACCCTCGTGTTCTTAGGTACTCCCTGGGTATGTAGTTCCCTATTGGGAAGCTTGTTAAGATACGGAGGTTGCTCTTGTATATGTTTAACTATATAATGAGCCAAGATCTTCTTGGCCTGCTTCATGCCACGAGCTTCTTTCCATATTTCTGCCCGGTTCCTTCTTTCTAATAATAATAATATGGGTGGCGCTACAGTCCGAGGTGGACCTGGGCCTAGCTTCTAAACAACCACGTGTCTTGTGCGTGCTATTGTTCTTTCACTCGTGGAAGGGACCTACAGTTTAATGCCGACTCCGAACGGCCAAGTTTGAGAAGCTTTTTCTAGACAGGAATACTCTTTGAGCATTGTCAGTGACTCGAAAGAGGTGGAGCCGTGAATTATCAAAGGTGGTAAATTCGGTTATCGAACCTGGCACCCTCTGCGTAGGAGTCGACGCACTTACCCACTACGCCACGGCGACCCATCCTTCTTTCTACTTCCCTAAATTCTTCTCTGAGGACTCTACAGTGCTGAATGGTTCAGGGCCTGTGAAGGGTTCTGGTGCTCCTTTCCTTTCCAAGTAGTCGTTCAGTTCTAAAGGCTCCTGTAATCTAGAAGCATGCTAACCCTTGAACTTTATTGAGCGTCTCTCCCGTGCTCATCAGATTGGTTATCTTTGTCCATGGCATTGCATCTATTTGTAGATCTAACAATAGCCATATACAATATGCATCTATCTTAGGCTGCTTGGAGTGCATCCCCAACACGGTGTGCTAAATCAGACACATTCGGTAGATCTAGAGCGATATGAACTGCATTTTTGCCGAAATGATGAGATGATGCATTAAGGACATGCTTAACAATATAAGTCATTTGAAAAACTCGCTAAATTCACTAGTTCAGAAGACCCGTGCATCACAAACTGTGGAACAAATACAGATTTCGGCATGACATTTCACACAGATGTCAAAGACAGTATTGCCAATCAAAAATCGAAAAATCGAAATAATCGTGATATCTTAAACTGTCACCTTAATTCGGTGCCGTGGCTGACAAAAGACACAGTGGAACATTATCTGCAGTTGTAGCTAAGTGTAGTATCAATTTAAACTTCATCCAAAATATTTCGCGTTCTCTCTCAATATTTAAGGGTGGTTTAGGTAAGCCATGGATTGACTGGCATTGTGAACTATTGAATCCACCAACCATGTGAACGATGAACGAAATAGTGATTGTGATTGAACACGAACAGCACCCTGCTGAAGAAAGGAAATAAAGGCTCTTGCATGTAAGGATATTGTTATAGCTAGCGTGCATCTATTAATTTGAGTGCTTTCTGTTCTCTTCAGGATCATTGCCAGACAAAATATTTTGGGGTTGAAATTATTTTAATATACATACATACATAGTAATGGCAATTATTTACTCTCTAGATTGACACCTAAGCTATGGCAATCGGTTGCTTAAGTTAAACCACTAATTAAGTGGAATCCATCACTTAACTTCCACTGTGAAAACAAAATCTCTATTGATTCTGTGGTTCGACACTTAAGTTCACACTGTGAAATCGGGCGTTAATGATACAAACGTTGGTCGCTGGTGATGCTAGGAGCGCTATTGTGTGGTGGTTTGTTGCGTCGGCCCCTACGCTAAGTGTGTAGGTTCAATCTCAGACATGAAAACGGATAATTCTCCGAGTGTCTCCTCTTTTAAACTTCGCCTTTTGGAGACCCTATAAATCTGTAGGTCACTTCTACTCGTCAAAGAGCATCATGAGTGGTTGCTGTAGAAGCTAGGGTCATGTCCACCTCGGACTTATGTCCTTCGACTTGTCCTAAAAAACTAATTATCCTTCCTAATGCACATTCGGGGACAAGAAAAAGCTACGAAAATCTTGTGAAATGTTATTAATCTCTTACCAGGGAGGGATAGTTTCAGCTGAAAAGCTTGATGAAGGCTTGTGAAATACTTCGCGAAAGAGCATATGAATAAAACGGAATACTAATCTGTCCTGCAGGTGGATACTCAATCTTTCAATTTCAGCCTGCACGTGAGGAGTTCTCTAGAACATAAATCTCTTCAAACTCCCAAAATTCTACCTTAACTCAACAAAAAAAAAGATCCAAAGAGAAACAAAAACGATCCCAATTCACAAGAGAAAAACGCAAAATAAACTCAAACAATCAGGCAAGCATTTAAAGCTTAATTTCACAATTATTGCTGTTCAGTGTGTCAGAGAAGTCCACGTAATTTAATGTAACTCATTGCTGGTTCCCAAAAGACTCAACTGCAAGTGTGCACACAAAGTTTTATTTCTCACAACTGCTGAATAATTTATTTTTGGCACGCAGACCCCGATGTTGGGGGGGGGGGGGGGATGTGGGAAAGAAGACTCTTTCAAATTGTCATCGCCCGATCTGCATGCACATAAACAATGATCACCAAAAGGGTACTCCAAATAAAATCGAACGCCAAAAATATCATTTACCAATGACGGCGATGCGGATATTTTTATCTAATGAAGGGCACTAGAACTGTCGGTGGGGGCGGCAACACTCTGAATATTGCAAAACATCAAACAGTGGTGCGCAAACGTGTGGATGTGTTTTAATCGCGACCTTCGTCGTGAGGAAAACTGTATTTCCCTGTGAATAATTTTAGAAAACAAATATTCATGTTTCTCTTGAAATTCCTCGGATTGCAACACGTGAGCCAGAACATCACGGAAGAAGACTAAATATTTGGATGTATGCTTTTGGCAGTTCACTCACAGGCGAGTGCAGAAGGCAACGATTAATTACTCGGTGGTGGCGTGGAGATCTTTTGAAATGCACGTGGAATTTCAATGTAAAAACACAAATCCCTCGTGTATATAAGCGAAGTGACGGTTTGCATTTCTGGTTCCACGTTGAATCTCAGAATTGAGCAAATCACTCAGAAGTCATTGAATCAAACACAATCTTTTCATTTAAAAAAAAAATGCGACCGCCGCGACGACGAATGCCGACCCGTGCGATGTTGAGTATTTGTTGACTGTCTACGTTTAATTCCCGGTATGAACGCCTTTCATAGTTCACGGTTCTACATCTCTCGCGAGTCACTGGCAATGCTCAGAAAGAACCACTGTCGTTGAAAGCTCGCGGTTCAATCCCGGACACACCAACTTTCATTTTCACGACACTCAATGCCTGTCAATGCCTGTGAATACCTTCCGAATAACGCCCATTTCATAATGCCGTGGTGGTGCGTCGCCTATTTTTTAAAATGGCCGCATACCCTTCACAGCGCCGTTTAACCTTCTGACTATTGTGAGAAAAATGAGAGCGGTGAGAGCAACGTAATCTCACGTAAGCACGCACACTCTCACCAAAAATGTTCCAACATGCTGAATAATTTTGGTTCATTTTGACATTGCGATTTACTCGACATTTCCATTTGGCGGAAAAATTTTATCAGTCAGAAATGGAGAAGACAGATGATTGTGACATATCTCATCCTTCAAAGCTCATATCGTAACCAGCATGTAGTCGAAGCACCACCACCCAACTGTTGCCCCCCTCGTGAGAGAAGAGCAGCACTGGGAGTTAACCCCTCCCAAGTCCACCGCGGTCGATAAAAATGCGAAACAGTATACAAATTGCATACCAATCGACCTTATGTTGCACTGCTTGATAAATGACTTGTGGGCGATCAAATAAGTCGATTTAAGTGCTCCACTATTGGAATGTCATTTACAACAAAATCGCCATTTGCTTGCACCAACAGTTGCCAAGAAGAAAACAAAGATAGTCAAATATTCTAAGTTTGTTGCACCTCGTGAAAGTTGCAGATGTTGGCCGAAGAGTGGCAGCTTTCGCTGGGCAATTGTGGATTGGCACTGACCTGTCTGAAGAGAAAGAATTTTTCTTCTGGGGTGGACCTGGGTCTTAACCATAAAGCCTCTCTAACTCACACGGTCTCTGACTAGGTGCCTGAAGTGCCATACTCCAAGTTGGTTGAGGTGCGTGCGGCACCTTAAACGCTGACGTCAGTGCGTTGTCTTTCCGGGCCGGAGCTGTGTTGTCCATACGCTCTACATGGCCTAGCCGTCTTAGGCGTTGGATCGGTGGACGCCTGACTGGTTTCATGTCGCTATACAGCCCGTATAGTTCGTGGTTGAATTTTCGCCTCTAAAAATCGTCAATGCAAACATGACCAAAAATCGCACGCACACCATTTCTTTCAAAGAGACCAACGGCTTCCTTATCCGCTTTAGAGATTGAAAGTCCATGCCTCCGGCCGTTTAACTGGACTGAGACGATCAGAGTCTTAAAGTCAACATAGTTCTTCGAGAAAAGACTCTATTACTCAATTGCCCCAAAAATGTGAAAGACAATGCACAAGCCAATTAAGGCTGGGCACATGCGTTATGAATCGCACGATTATTCAGTCGAGCTCACATGACACCTCACAATCGCAACGACTATCGCAAGTTGAAATGAATCAAATGCCCTGACAAGAGTATACACACACTTGCGATTTAAGTCGCTGCGCTTTAAATCGCTGCGCTTTAATAATCGCTGTCGCAACTAGATGTGGGTATGCACGCTCTTGCGATTTTCTATCGTATCATATTTAGAGGCAAGAAATGGGACATGAATGCACACCTGAGCGACTAAGTAATCGCAGCGATCAGCACACTTGCGACTTTAATAGAAGTCTTCTTAGTATACAAATGGATTACAGGGGAAAGTGTTGTGTTGTGACTCTTTTGTGTGTACCGACATTAAGAGCTATGCGTTATATTTCTTGCGATTGAATAATCGTGCGACTGAATAATCCTGCGACAGAAAACAACAAGTGCGTGCATGGTCATATTCTTGTGCGACCACGATATGTTTATCGCTGCGTTGATAAAGCTGTTGTGAGCGACTAGCCTTATTGGGCCAAGCCGAATGAGTTTTGAAAAGAACATAAAAGCAGAAGCGATTGATTTCTGAGAAACAAATTAACAAGTGCTTGGCCGACCCAGGAAGTTGCTTAGTTTTAGACCAAGCTTCCCTACTTCCCTGAAGGTACCGGGCACACTGTTTCCAGTCATCAGGCTCAGCTCCGATTGGGTGGTAGTAGCATTCATTGGGAAGTCTGATTGGAAATTCGAGATGTCGAAGTCGGGTGGCAAAAAGGTTTATTCTATCCCCCTCGTCACGACAGTTTCAAAACAATTGATTGAAGATGAAATTCAGGAGTTGAAGACTGGAATTCTGAGATGCGATAGTCGTTCAGGGAGGTCTATGTTTTGTGCGATTTATCTAACCACATATGACATAGACGATAAGAAGTCTAGTTCGTGGAATCTTCGATTGCCTTTATGCCGCATCAAGGGCGACGAAACCAACTTGAGAAACCCCGAGTGCGTCTCTTGAACCAGCTGGTTGAGGACCATATTCAGCTCAAAACAGTAATGGCAGTGTCTTGACCAGTTATTCACCACACGGCGGAAGGAAATTGATCATAATATGGTTGGGGTTACCCTACGTAGAGGCCCATGGTCAAGCTTCTACAAAAACCCCCTCGTGCTGTGCGTTACATTTTGCTCGCATGAGTGGAGGGGCCTGCAGTTTTATACGGGAAGGGCGAAGGTTGCGAAGGCCGTGAGACGAGACACGAGTCATGGTGTCGTGAAAATGAATGTGAATTTTTTCAAGAGTGAACATGCAGTTTAAAGAAAAATTTGCCTAGACTGTGGGACTCTCTGAGCATTGTGGCAAACTTAAGAGGCTGTGTCGAGTGGTGTTCAGTTTGGTTGGACGGGGCTTAACCTCTGTGCCTTGTCTATGATCGATGACTCATAAGCGGCGTTCAGACGCAACAATTTGTCGTGACAATTTTGTTGAAGCTGAACAGTCGAAATGTCTCTACCGCAAAACAAGTCTGCCGTTTTTTTTGTGACGAACGTTCGCATTGACGATTTGGCCCATCAACCATGGTTTTCAAGCAAATTGTCGCGACAAATTGTTGAGTGTGATTGTCGCTTAACCCAGGTTAGGACCCGTCCAACTAAACCGACCACTTTCTCCTCACACTGAAAAAAATTAGCGATGTACAGGAAAAGGGCTGTGTTTCCAAGGACATTTTATCAGAAGGGCACTAACAATTCACGAAGAAAGTGACAATCTGAAAGAGGTGAATGTACCTTGATTTGGCAGCACTGCCTCACATCGTCATCTAAAATGTGTGTTGCTCTCGCATTCAATGCATTAAGTTCAACATCTTCTCCTTTTTGCCAATTTTAAGTGCATCCCTTTTGACAGCATTTTTTAATCTCAATTTTGGCAGCAAGAATGAGAATGATGAATGGCCCACGGTAACGTTCATAGAAACCATAAAAGAAGAGAGATCTGTTCCTCACTTCGTGCACTTGACTTTATAAATTTGACCACAACTCTAATTTTAGACGGAATTTACTCAATTAACTTACGGCAACAACAAGTTCCTCCTCAGTTGTTAGAAAATAACACTTAAAGCCAGAGTGAGTGTACGAGCCAAAAACGTGACCAAAACTTGGCGACGATCAGCGACTAATATCTCGTCTAAATATAAGCATCCGCCCACAGTCCGGTGCAGTGGCGGGGCTACTGACATAGAAATAGAACAGTACGGAGTACATTGCGCATATTGATGACTACTTTCTAAGCACCAAGCACTTTCCTCAAACCACTTCGAATTGATCATTCTCCCAACTGTCGCGACACCCTGTAGTAAATCTGTATCAATTGTATTCGCCTCTTCCGTTTTCGCCATCGAAACTCTTGTCATGCGTGCGTGCAGCATGCTCGCTCGTGTGATGCATGTGTTTTCCCACACAAATTTTCATTTACCGACGTGTTTGTTTGCCCGTCATCGCCGATCGCCGCGTTGTTGTGTGAATTCGTCGCTTCGACAAGAGCAAGTTCATGGTCGCCTGACAGTTGTGTTGATCGTATTTTTGGGATTGCATCTGACCACCCATTTGCCGAGCCAAGTATTTTTTTGTAACATTTTTAAACTTACACAACAACTGTTCGATGTGCACCGCATTAATTCGGAATCGAATCGAAATATTCCCACTGCGCTGATAGCGTCCGACATTTGCATACAACAACGTGATATGCAAATAACCGTGTCGTTTTTCAAAAACAAAGACAAAAAACAATTTTCCCGAATTTGTTGTGCTCAATTTTTCCACCAACCAGTTGAGACACCTGACTTGCTTGGGCAAACATGATAATCTAATATATTAGCACTAAGCCCCGCCAACACCTGTGATACAATTCTGCTTGGGGTATCTGGTGCGCGTCGCGTTGCTGCTGTGCTGTGAGAGTGCGTTTTATTTGTTTTTGTTTTCGTCTCGTTTTGGGAATTTTCCATAAATTTTCGACTATTTCCGGTTGGTGAGGTGAGATGAAAAATGCCACCTTGGGCCGCAGCTTAGGTAGGCGACGACAAACAAGATAGCATTTTAAATCAAAGGGCAAATGCAGTCAGATGAATGTCTGGCTCATTTCGGGTATTTACGTTTAAGCGGAAAGGTGAACTTTCTTAAAGGTGGTGACTGTGTTTGAATCGTGCTTGAGGAAGGAGGTAAGGAATTATTTGCAAATAAAGTGGGTGTCCTAAGGGTTTGACTTTAGCAAAGGTATGTGTTTTTTTCTACTTTTTTTTTTGTTTAAACTTAATGGTTGGTGCAACGACTGGATGGCGCAGTTGGTAGAGTGCCTGCCCCTGGATAGTGGGGTCCCCGGTTCGAATCCCAGTGAAAGCAAAGTTAATATGAATCACAATGGACCAATATGGTCTAAGTGTGCTGGTGCCTTAGCAGCTCGACTACTTAACCTAGTGGTTGGTGCTGATCGAGCTTGATTTCGATCTTGTCTTTCAAAGTAAATTTACTAAGGCAGATGTAAAACTTACCGTGTGGCTAAATTCTTCTTCTTTCTTACTTGAGTTGCATTTGTTTAGCAAAGGACGGTTATAAAATCACCATCAGTTTTGGACAGGTCCTCCTAAAAGTTTTCAGAAAGTAGAGCAACCTGTCTGCGCCCTCAATGAAAGCTAAAGAGCCTGACACCAACGTTTGGTTAGGTTAGGTAGTGAGGCTGCTAGTGCATTCACCAGCACACTTAGACCATGACCATATTGGTTCATTTTGATACCCCTAGTCAGACTACTACCACTGATCAACCACTCCAGTGATAGTGCCGTTAATTTGATCCCAACGTTAAACGGTGACTGGGCCAGATTTGAAAACCAGATAAAAGCGTATTAACTGTGCTTTCACTGGGATTCGAACCGGGGAACCCACTAACCAGGGGCAGGCACTCTACCAACTGCGCCATCTAGTCGTACACCAACGTTGCTTTTCAAACTCTCAAACTCTTTTACACCCTTCGACAGTCTTCTCACCCACCCCACTGAGCTTGGAGGGTGTTTCTAACTTGTCTTCCACTCTCCTGCCTCAGGGACTACTAGACACGGACGTGGAACTTCTTTTCAGACTCCGGAGAGGCAAATAATCCAGCGATCGACTCAGCAACGAAAAAGGAGGTGCTGGATGCCTCGCAGGAGATAGATTACTTAGATCCTCCTTCCTCTTATGTAGGTCGCCGTAGAGTAGAGTCGACTCTTACGCAGAGGGTGCCAGGTTCGATACCCAAATTTACCACATTTCATAAATCACGGCTCCACCTCTTTCGAGTCACTGACAATGCTCAAAGAGTACTCCTGTCTAGAAAAAGCTTCTCAACTTCGCCGTTCGGAGTCGGCATTAAACTGTAGGTCCCTTCCACTCGTGAGAGAACAATAGCACGCACAACATGAGTGGTTGCTGAGAAGCTAGCCCCAGGTCCGCCTCGGACTGTTGCGCCACCCATATTATTATATTATATTTATTATTAACCTCCACCACTCAAAAATAGCTTCCTCAATCCTTAGTCTCCGCTTATCAAGCAGCGGAGAGGACATTGCCCTTATCCAAGAATCCAGAACTGATGAACTCACTAATCGCGCCACTAGACTGCCAGTTGATGGATTCTCACGTATCAAAGGTACTCTTATAGCTACCTTCAAGTTACAGCACAAGTTGTTGATCTCCCTAAAGAGATCTAAGTTGATTGAGGTCCTTCTCCACCTGGGTGCGGCACCTTAAACGCGGGCGTCCGTTGCGTTGTCCCACGGGTTCGGAGTCGAAGACTCTCCGGGCCGGAGCTGAGTTGTCCATACGCTTTACATGGCCAAGCCATCTTAGGCCTTCGATCCGAAGATGCCTGACTAGACTCATGTCGCTGTACAGCCCGTACAGCTCGTGGTTGAATTTTCTCCTCCAGAAACCGTCAACGCAAACAGGACCAAAGATCGCACGCAGAGCTTTTCTCTCGAAGAGACCAAGGACTTTCTCATCCGCTTTTGAGATTGTCCATGACTCCGCGCCGTACAGCAGGTCTTGTATAAAGTCAGCTTGGTCCTTCGAGAGATGGCTCTACTACTCAATTGCCTCTTGAGCCCATAGAAACAGCGTTTGGCAAGAGTTACTCTGCGTTTGATCTCAGTACTGATGTTGTTTGTACTGTTTACTGCGGAGCCGAGATAGACGAAGTCCTTGACTACCTCGAAGTTATAGCTGCCCATTGTGACGCTCTGTCCAAGACGTCGATGTTGTGTGTCCTTTCTTAACGACCCACATTAGACGCATTTTAGCCGCTTCTGCCTCAATGCCAGCAAACGACTCACTGATGGCTCGCTGTGTTCTGCCAATCAGGTTAATGTCATCCGCGTATGCTAACAGCTGTACGGACTTCTGGAAGATCGTGCATCCACTGTTGGCGTGTGAGCCTTGGACGATCTTCTCCAGGATGATGGTAAAGAGTGCACATGACAGCGCGCCGCCTTGTCTAAAATCTTTTTTGACATTGAAGGTATCTGTGAGTTCGTTACCGACCTTCATGGAGCAGCGAGAATTCTCCATCGCCATCCTGCACAACCTGACGAGTTTGGCAGGAATGTCTAAACCACGTCTAGTCAGAGACCAATATTTATGAGGATGTGTGTTTCGTAAGAGTGAAAAATTCTCACTGGAGCCTTTCTTAGACCCCCCCCCCATGACTTCAAAACTGTGAAGAGTTAACGACTCAAATTGTGAGCCTGCAGATTTAATTTCTCTATCTTGGACCAGAAATGCTGCCCTCTTCCGAGAGATTGATCCATCAAAGGATGTAAATACACTACAAAGGAATCGTTAACTTTAATTCCCAGCCCTAAAATCCACCAGCCGTCCATGACAGGCAATGACACACGTGAACAGTTCACACCTTGCGGAACAGGAGACAACTGCCGCAGGATCGTAAATCAAAAGCATCGTTAATCAGGACTGCCCCTGACTAGTTACTCAAGTGAAATAGCCCTTTAGAGGCCAAGATGTTCCCTCTCCCATTCATACATGCGTCGTTGTCATACATTGTTTACCCAATTTGTCGTCAGAATTACCACACAAGCACGGCCCTCGCAGTGACGATGATATGAGCACTTTAATGACTGGGAAATCCACGAATCTCCTTCCTAGAAACAGGTCTCCGAGGCTCAGACTATATTCTGTTTAACACCCAGTCTCCCAAGAACAAATAAAAACACTCTCAAGACCCCCAACATCAATCCACTCAGAGGAACGACCTTTGAAGCACTGAGAGGCGTCAAATAAAAAATTAGCATCTTACACACCTTTATCCGAAAAACCTGAACAGATTCCGAGTGCTGTGTACGTGGTCATGGTGCCCTACACACTGTTGTAGGGCGTCATTGGAATACCACAACTAACCGCCCAAGCAATCAGTGGGTCATGGTTACTCCAAGAGAAGGCAATCTTCCGGCGCGATGCATCGCAAAGACAAGACGTCGCGTACACAAGAATAACCTGATCCACAGATCCACAGGGGACCACTGCCGGTTGGTCATGCCATGGCAAAACTGTGAACATTTTTATTATTCATTTACTAATTAAGTTAATTAACAGGTGAAACCTGGTGATCGAGCATTTCGTCAAACACCTCACCCATTGTGCTTATCATTGTGATTCACGCCACTGCTAATCTGAATTCGTTTCAACTCAGCGACGACGACGCGGTCTAATGACGCGGCCCCGTCGTCGTTTTCGGTAGCCGCACCGCACCGCGACGCGCTGCCTGTCGACGCTCTTGTTTGTTTATTTTTAGAAAACACAAAACGGAGATTTGACATTTCCGCGTGTGGTTCGTGTATTTTTGTTTTGTTCCGTTCTACGTAGCGCACAGGGTGAACGAAGATTAATGCTCTCAAGTGGAGGCGTTGGAATTCCTTAAAAGGTATTTTCAAAAGGGAGGTGTGTGAGATAACGGTGAAGGCCAACTCCAATTACGTCACTTTACACGATGCGACTTTGAGTAAAGTTTACATTCCAAAAGGTGGGCGTTGTCTTTTCACGCAATCGTCTTGTGCCCTTTAAATCTTGCTTTATCGGCTGACATTGATGCCAATTAGGATCCGCTAATAACCTAGCCTCAAGTCGAGTGATTAGCAACGCTACGATGTAAAGTCCAGTCGCAGTGCACGCTCAAAATGGTCAATCCAGAGTGTGGCGCTTAAGAGAACACATCTAATGCGATTAACATACCTCAGCAAATGTGTGTTCAATATTGACGCTTTTAGAAGCACCCTCGACATGGGCGGCATTTGCTTGCGAAGCACGCTTTCCAATTTGCTCCGACTTCACATGATATTAGCCCCGTCCAACGCATTAGTATGACAAAGACGTTTATGGTATGCAAATATTATATTTTTAGGATTCTTCATGCACACTTGCCAGGTAGTGGTAATGAAATGATCCAACAGACCATTGGCCGGTTCTCGAAATTCACGTAATATCTGGAAGACCATCACGATGGTCTGATGAAATATGAAGCGAATTGATGGTCGACGAGAGCAGCGATAGCGTTGGAATTTCTTCTTCGCCCTGAGCGACAGGGCGGTGGACATTATTGGCTTATTGGCAGTTTAGTCATTTTTAAGGATTTTCAAATGATGTGAGATATTCTTTTGGAATTCTCCTTTCGCACTAACCCCTTGTTCACGATGGCTAACGAAGGTGGCTTGACCTGTTCGCAATCATGGGGCGATTTAACGACTGGTCACGTGGTGCCTGCGTAGAACTGGTTTCTGCTGATATTTTCAGTTTTGTTTTTAATATCACCGCCCGCTGATGAATTCAACATATTACATGATCGGCCATTTTCTGGTTGCATAAGTAATTTTAAATGAATCAGGTTTGGGATTATGATTTTTACCAAATTTTTACTTCATTAAAGTGCTTGGATCATGCCGTTTTAAATGGAATGCAGCACCTTTCAAATTTACTCCCTAGAAGCTATTCTCAGATACAATTTTGACAGTGTGACTTTTGACTACTTTTCGACATGATGTTGATTAAATAGTGTTACGGATACGATCATCAATTAATGAAAACACAAAAGAGGAACGAGATATCCAACTTAAACCTCCCATACCCCTTGAATTCATCTGACAACGTTTTTTATGAGATGTTTCATCCCGTGTCTGTGAATACGTATGAACTCTGTCGAACAGCTGATATCCTTACCCGTCCTAGAAGTGTATTCTTGGACAATTTATTTATTTATTTAGTCGTCTTACTAGTTACGAACTGTTTTAGACTACTTAAGCACAAATATGTAATTGCATTTACTGAAGATTTTATATAAGATATATATTTTTTTTTCGTTAAAAATGTAATAAAATTAAATTTAGATAGAATTCAATATAGCGGTTCTGCAACATAATCTGGATATACTAAAATCAACATTATGCGAGTACAAATTGTAGCTTATGCAGGTCACAGTTATATGAACACTTCGTGTATAATTAGTTCGGTATCTGTGAGATAAAAAAGAATAACCGATCTTGTTAGAGTTCATGTAACTCCTAGCTAACAACATAAATGTTCTTTGTGACGTGAAGATGTCGCTACTATTACTTTTTGTTTTTCCTTCATTTTGACGTTTGTAACTCACTCTTTTTTGAAGTTGTCACGAAGTGTGGACGAATAAAAGCTTGAATTTGTAACAGTCGCTTATTTTATCAGATCTCTAGGTCGAAGAATGCGAGACGGGGTACATATGTTAAGCAGTGACAGTAAATGAGAACAATCTCAAATCATGAGCGAAAAGAACAGAGTAATAAATTCAAATTTATAAGCGCGCATCTCGCTTCGTATGAGGGCATGCTATTATTCCAGTTCATTTTACGGAGAGCAAATTTCGTGAAACGCTTTTGAATTTTCTGAATACGTAATTTACCAAAATGCTGTCCTAATAAATCCAATCGACACAGCTACGCTCGAAAACGGAACGAATAAGGGACGTGTACAGTGACTTAAGCGTGTACGGATAGTGAAATTCTTTGGAGTTACGAAATAAAATGGAATGGAATGGAATTGGCTTTGCCAATTATAGAATCTATGTGCAATGAGAAATTCAATTTTGGATCAAAAATTACTCCCAAGTCTTATTGATTCGTTACTCTTTTCAAAACAGATCCATTAACGATTGAAATTCTTTTTCTACTGAAAGTTTGAACAGAGCATTTATTCAGTATATATATAGTCATTAGCCTTATTGAGATTATGCTGCAGTCTTAGGGCGTCATCAACAGAGCTAACGGAGTTGTACGCATAACGATATAAACGACGATAGATCATTGATGAACAGAAGGAATAGGAGAGGGCCAATATGACTGCCTTGAGGGACGCCCGAGAAATTGTGAATCTCTCTAGAGATAGCTGGTCCAATCTTGACATACTGTCTACAGTTCTCCAGATCCTCTCTAATCCAGCTTAAAATATTGGAATGAAATCCGAGCATTTTTTTTAAGAGAACCTGATGGTGGACACGGTCGAAGGCTTTCGAAAAATCCGTGTAAACACAGTGGACTTGTAAATGGTTTTCAATATTGCAAAGATAATAATTAATGAGGATAACTAAGTTGGTCGTTGTGTAAATATGGTTGCGCACTACTGTATAAAGCCTCTTCTTAACAACAGCTTCAAATATTTTTCAAATATTTTAATTCTTCAAATATTTTTGGAATCAGTTGCAATTTAGCTATGGGTCTATAGTTTTCAATGATTCTTTTTGACCCAGACTTGTGAATTGGAGTAATATATGAATGCTTCCAGCCCGTCTTAAGAAACATATTAAATATTGTCTTGAGAGGGTAGACTAGGCTATTTTTGCATGCTTTAACAAACAAAGGCGGAATGTTGTCGGGAGCAATATAACTACCCCACTCTTGTGACGACAATTCAGTGAGTATTTCATCTTCTGATATGGATAATATAATAATAATATGGGCGGAGCTACAGCCCGTACAGGGCCAGGGCCTAGCTTCACAGCAACCACTCGCGTTGTGTGTGCTCACGAGTAGAAGGGACCTACGGTTTTATGCCGACTCCGAACGGCGACAGGAAAACTCTTTGTCAGAGACTTGAAAGAGGTGGAGCCGTGAAATATGAATGGTGGTAAATTCGGGTATCGAACTTGGCACCCTCTGCGTAGGAGTCGACGCATTAACCCACTACGCCACAGCGACCCACATCCACATCTGATATCTGATATGGATACACAGCCGATATTACTCGTTACGCTCGTTACTTGTACGTTAAAATTTTGGTATAAAATATAAATTTTCATCACAATAAGGACGGATAAACGAAAGAAGAAAGCTTATGCAAAGAAGAGATCAATTCCCTCTATGAATTCCTAAATATATGAGTCAACTTCCGAAGAGCCCGTACAACAATACATGATCGTGGGTAAATTCACAAATCGACATTGAAAATCCGTAAATTTGTTTCCCAAATTTTCATTATGGATCCCATAATTTTGTTCCAAGCGAATTCCACTTTACTCTTATTTCTTAGGGTTCAAAACCACCGCGTACTGGCAGAAGTTCCATATCTGTTTACTCTTTTATCTCTTTCCCTGTCCAACATATCCTAAGCGACTTCTTCTCGGGATCAGGGTCCCCGTCGGTATCAACTTCCGAACACCACGCACTCACGATCGAAGAGAAGAGGCCATAACTTGACGAATATTCGTTTTCACAGCTTTCTGTATGCTTCCGAGCTGTGTTCATAAACAAGACCTATTGCTAAGCCCGTACAAATCAATTCAAAGTACATTTTTTCGACAATGTGGTGCAAATGACTGCCCCTCATCCAAACTAAAAAATCGCAGTAATTACTTGTAGTGTTTAATAAACTTATAGCTTGATTAAAAGAATGATGAAAATGTGTCCATTTTTGAATAACATATCATTTTAAAACATTCGTGCGACAGTTAATTTTTCAAAGAGTTTTTTTTTTGATTTACCACAAACAGTCAAATTTGGACTTGCCTCACTTTTGATGCAGTGTCCTCAATTGTTCTTGCAACAAAGCTGAAGATGGTCGTTTTGTGTGAATCTCATCTCCGATTCCCCCCCACCAAAACCCTCCCTCACCACCCCCTCCCCCCCACTCCCCCCAAATCTTAAGATTTATCAAAAAAAAAACGTATGGCGAAGCTCATTGCTTTCTTTTAAAACGTCCCGTCGGCAAATGAAAAGTAATTGAAATAGTCTATAAGACCCACGGAATCTGAAGGTTCCCAACAATATTTACTAATGTGTGAATCTCATCTTCGATTTGAGGTCAGACCGCGGCACCCTCCCCACTTCAACCCCCTCACCCCACTTTCCTAGCTTTTAGGCACTGCCTACATAAAAGTTAAAGGACTAACTTGTGAAAAAAATATAGAATATAGTTTTTATAAAAATGTTTTCAAAAAACCTCAAATGCTGTGCTTGCCAAAAATCGATAAGCTTGCGACTTCTTTACTTCCGCTTTCACTAAGACTAGCCATTTGTTTTGTTGACCGTGAATTTCTGCGTTGGATAGGCTTTCAGGCATCCGAACCGTAAACCAAACCAATCTTCTCTCATTTACAGTGTAGCCTATATTACTCGCAGTTGACCATAATTTCCTTCTTCTGCGCAAACTGCAGAATCACTCTTTTGTTAGTCTTGTCTTGTAATAAGTCTGCAGAATTTCCTTTTACTGGGAATGTTAAACGATTCTCGTTGTAAAATGACAAGCTTTCGTCAACTCGATGAAAGGGTTAAAAGTTATTGTTTCTCAAGGAGTCAACAAATTTTTTCTTGAAGTGCGAGGGAAGTCATTTAATAAAAACTGACAACACGAAACAAGCCATAACACCAAAATTCATCTTAGACCCGTAGGCTTGAAGGGCTCGAATGTGTCATTTTTTCCTAAGGCAAATGCACTGTCTTGGCACAGGTCTCAGTCCAGTTCCTTTACTTGTTGCGGCAGAGGATTTTCTTAAAGGAATAAGGCGTTGTTTTTCTAAGATCATCCTCGCTCGCATATGTCCAAGCCAAGTTTCGTTAAGTTTTAGTTTTCGTTTATTTTGTCAAGGCGGTTGAGGCCGCAGGCCAGTTCCTTTGCTTGTTGCGGCAGAGGATTTCCTTAAAGAAATATGGCGTGGTTTCCCTAAGACCATCCTCGCTCGCATATGTCCAAGCCAAGTTTCGTTAAGTTTTATTTTTCGTTTATTTTGTCAAGGCGGTCATTGAGGCTGCAGGCCAGTTCCTTTACTTGTTGCTGCAGAGCATTTTCTTGAAGGAATAAGGCATGGTTTTCCTAAGACCATCCTCGCTCGCATGTGTCCAAGCCAAGTTTCGTTAATCACCATTGTAGTTACTGTCTAATTGACATTACAGTAGGGTTAAGGACGTATGAGCGAAGATTATGAGCCAGCCCTAGCGAGCTATCTCCTTGTGTCCAGGGACCCAGCCGAGCTTCACTTTGTTGTGTCTGGCAAGGGATTGTAGTGCGTCCTAGCCATCATGTTGGACCATATTGCCTTAAGTGCTCTTTTACTGTCTGAAAAGACAACATCCTTAAGTCCCTCACGACAGTTAAGGAAACCGATCTTTATGATCTTTATACTGGAGGCTCAAGTCTGTCCGGGAGTCTCTTGGGGCTCACCAAATACAATTCCAGTCATAATCCTCAGCTCAAATTCGACCCTGTTAACTACTCACACAGTTAATTCACAAAAGCGAACTTCTGAGAACAAGTGACAACTCTTGACACCTATTTATAGCCTTACAATTTCACACACTCATGTAATCGCCGGGCGCTCTTTTATCATTCCACACACACTCACCCTGTGTCATCATAAATTGGATACCCCCTCCCCCTCACCATTCATCTTTCTTTTTCGTTTTCCATATAATTAGCGGTTTTAATTTGAATCGTCAGTTCTAGCATCATGTGAAGCAATTTATCCCCGAGATAGATATGCAAACAAAAAACAAAAAATTGATGCAAGTGCGTCAAGGCGATCGAAGCACTGTTGTTGTCATTTGCTTCTGTTGTTGCCGGGCATTCATTAGCTTGATTATGCTGTGTAACGTGTATGCACAGACTTGATATGTGTCATCGTTGATTGACAGCCGCCAAGCCCAGTTTTCCACTTACAAGCACTAGGAAATCGATAAAGCAAGATTAAAGTGACTTTAAGTCGTCTTGAGAGCCAACGACGACGACCGCGACGTTGCGCGTTTCTACGTGCTTCCATAAGCCGTCGGAGGTGTGAGCGGGACAAGATATGATCTTTTAGTCCCAAATGAGAAGTGGAGGTGTGGCGGCGTGGATCTAGGATGCTACTGCGAAACTGGTTGGTTAGTTAATATCGTTTAGTTCGTTGTCCTCTTAAAGAGAGATTAGGGGCTTGTGATAAAGTAAACATCAGACTTGGCTCTCATTTCGCAGTTAGTTGACCGAGGTAGGTGATGGGTTTTTTTTAGAGACTATTGGGTTTGTTTTGCTCAAACTGAGAAGCGATCTGGAAATGGTTGCATGTAATTTTAGTTTTGCAATGAGATCCATAGCATCTTGGCTCTAAGATGAATTTTGGTGTCACGGTTTGTTTTTTGTTGTCAGTGTTTAAATGACTTCCCTTGCACTTCAACAAAAAATTGTTTGACTCCTTGAGAAACAATGCCGATTTGCCTTCGCTTAGTTTCGAATATGCCCCCTCTTAAGACATTGGGTGGTGTGAATGAAGAATGTAGTCTGAGTGTTTTCTCGAGATTATGGAGGGAACACTCCATTTGGTGTAAGTGAGAGTGACATTAGTTTGAGTGTTTTCTCGAGATTATGGAGGGAACACTCCATTTGGTGTAAGTGAGAGTGACATTAGTTTGAGTGTTTTCTCGAGATTATGGAGGGAGCACTCCATTTGGTGTAAGTGAGAGTGACTTTAGTTTGAGTGTTTTCTCGAGATTATGGAGGGAACACTCCATTGGGTGGGAGTGAAATTGAATTTAGTTAAGGTTAACGAAAACCCTCCACGCACAGATTTTAACAGTTGATTGTTGCCTTCATTTTGGTGTGAATAAAACTTGCACAGAACATACTGTTTCGGAAGAGGATCAAGAGTCTTTGACGGATGAAGTGAAAAACCTTAAAAAAGGAAATCTGAAATGGAGGAACACGGTTTCATAAATTTTGTACAGTTAATTTTATCCATGATCGCTGGAAAAAAGCCTAATGCCTGAAACACAATAATGCCTTTGCGCTGGCGTTGGCTTTGAATGGCCAAGGATAACATACAGCGTCAACCTGCGTCAGTGAATAATGAGAGAGGTTAAGAGGATCGTAATAAAACGTAAATCGTTGCCATCGCACGTCATTATTCAACATGTTGGATATTTTTTGACAGAAGGGTGCGCTGTGAGAGAGATTTTCTCCCAGATTGAGAGTTTTCTTCCAAATTGAGAGTATCTTGTATCAACTGTCATTTGAGACAGCTGATTAAAAATAATTTAACGGCAAAAGTCATTTCGAATGAGTGTATGCAGTGCTAGTGCATTCATCAGCACACTTAGACCATATTGGTCCATTGTGATACCCATAGTCAGACTACTATCACTGATTGACTACTGCAGTGCCAGTGCCGTTAATTTGATCCCAACGGCAAATGGTGACTGGACCAGATTTGAAAACCAGATAAAAGCGTATTAACTTTGCTCTCACATTCAGTCGTTGTGTATGCCGAGAGGCTGCAATATTTTCATCTCGTAGATGAGAGAGAGAGAGAGAACAGATGATAAATTGAGTATTTATTTCAGCGCGTCATCGCACTCTCTCCGTAAGATGAAGTCGGCTGGAGGAGCGCACTATTGTGTTTCAGGAATAAATTTCAAACATATTGCGTTGCAAGCTGTGGATACATGTACCACAGCACTTGCAAAACTGTGGATCTACGAAACCTAATTTTCTCACCAAGACCAACTTGGAATTCCGGGTCGCCAAAGTATCGAATGACTATTTTCGTTTTTTGAATTCTTGTTACTCGTTAAGGAACTGATTACTTAATCATGTTATGAATCAAACTCGTTCTCGAAATTATCCTCCATGTCCTCGCAATGAAGTGAATTATAGTTATTTTTCCACTGTTGTCATGCTCCTGATTAGTATTTATCGACGATTACAATTTCGAAACATTGATCGAAATATTTTGTGTGAGTAGTCAGCAGTCATTCGTATGGTTTTGAAAATCGATATGTTCTACGAATGGAGATCGAGTGATCATTCGATTAAATATCTCGATTCTTATGATCATTCGATTATGCCCATCACTCACGTCAGGAATTGTTTGACTCGGCATTGAGAGGAAAACATTTTCACAAAGGATAATAAAGTGTTGGGACCTCCCACAATGTTTCTCAAAACCCAGGCAGTGCCTAAACGGGCTATGGTTACGAGCTGGGATCTCTAACCTGCAAACAATCAACACAATCACATGGAATTTCTGTTCCCAGGCAACGGCCTGACATTTCAGTCTCGTTTCGGACGTAGAGATCACGATTTCTGTTTTAATCGTCAATCATTGTTAACAGCGATCGACACTTAAAATCGTTAATTAGGGTATTTAAACTAGTTTCTTTTTTGTGAAGATTTTTCGCGATAAAAACATTCGATAATTACACGTAATTGGGGAACTCTTGGCATGACAAGTAGTGTTCATTTTTTAATTCATTTGTGATAAATCGCTGCCGCGAGTCACTGCTTAATTGTGCAGCATGTGGGACAAAAGTTGAGACGACTGGATGACGCAGTTGGTTAAGTGTCTGCCCGCCCTTGGTCAGCGGAGTCCCCGGTTCGAATCCCAGTGAAATCAAAGTTCCGGTTTTCAAATCTGGTCCAGTCACCATTTGCCGTTGGGATCAAGTATCACTGGAGTTGTCAATCAGTGGTAGTAGTCTGCCAACATGGTCTTAGCGTGGTGGCGAACTCACTAACAGCCCCTCCCCCCCCCCCCCCTCCCTCCCTTCCACCCTACCTAACCACCCTCGAAACTAAAGTTCCATTTAACGTTTAAATTTCCTGGTCGCATACGAAAACGTACGTAAACCTTTTTCTGGGCTCAAATCATCAAACGTAACGAGCATACCTACACAGGAAAAAAACAGTGTGACCAAAAAAACCTCTTCCCTTAGTTTCGTTAAGTTTCGTTCACCTTTTCTTAGCGAAGTTGAAGCGAAATCAAATGTTCTCTATGCACGCAAATTGAAGTTGGCGTTGGGATTTTATTGCCAGAAGCATTGGCGGGAATTTTTTTCTTTTCAGATTAAATCTTGGGGCGGATATCAGCATTCTTTGACCAGTCTTTCGCAGGATAACTGCCAGGGTCACACATTCTTCTAATTACGCTTTCAAAGTCATCTCAAGTGGCTCTCTTCCCTATTCAAACGTACTTCATAATTTTATTGATGCCGCCTGCATACATGCAGATCTTTGAGGTCAGCATCCTCATAAACAGCTCGCTGTTCCTCAAGCCTACATGCATCGCATGAACACACTCCATGAGACCATGAACACACTCCACACACATACAAGGCATGACATGACTCAATTACGCAGAAAAGATTTAAATTCTAATTGCGCATCAAATATCAACAAATTGTGAATCATAAAATAATTATTCACCACCGCTGACATATGTCAAGCTGTTGTGCCTGCCACAAAGCACAGCATTTCTCTGGGTCGCATTTAAGTTGTAAATAAAACAACAAAGTTTTTTTTTAAGTTCATTCATTGTACTTGTTTGACTTTGTTTTCGGCTAATGAACAAGTATCGCATTGAATAGCACTGCCCTAACCGGTAATTCAGACCAATCAACGGGCATCACTTTTACTACAGCAATTAATCAGGCGATTAAATTCTTTAAAAGCATCATCGGATGATTGAATACCGAAAATGAGATGAGACCATCCATCGGAGACGTCTACAGTGTGTTCTTCTTCTGGTATTTCGCCTTGGATTGGCACTGAGGAGACTGGTCTGACTATTGACCTAATCCTGTCTTACATTTGCTTCCGGTTGTCGAGACGAGACTTGATGTTTATGCTAAGTTCCCACAGAACGGAAATCAGGAGGTTTGGATGAATTGTTACTCAAACCTCAATAGGCCGAGGGTTTTAAAATGTCATTAGCTGTCGTCAAAGCTCCTGTTTGTTGATAGGATGCAATAGTTCTGAGAAGACCAGAAAAGAGAGATAAAATTAACAACAAAATGACCAAAATAAACTGAAGTTCACGGTATAGTCTTTGTTTAGTTTGACAATGTCTCACGGACGGATGAACCAGGTATCCAAAAATGTATGGCGAAACCTCGGAGGTTTGAAGAGATGTTTGATGAAACCTCGTGGGTGGGAACATAGCATAATATTGGAGGTTTTTAACTGAAATGCTTACTGGGTTTTAAAATTGGATCTCGATGATTTTTTGAATAAGGCAAGTTTTTACGCTAGAAGCATGTCACCCGTTAAGGGTGCAATGGATACGTTGGTCTAAATGACTCGCCACTGTAAGGCGGTCTACGAAGGTTAATGCACGGTTTCTTTTGACTTCCCATTCTCGAATGTTGGGAGTCAAGAGCCATTAGACTTGTTGGATGAAGACCAGGCTCACCCGCAAAGTAGCGGCATTCAAGGCAACACAAAAGCCTCTCTTGAGACGAAGTTTGCCATGGACAGAAACAGGTTGTAATCAGTTAGTTCCAGATTTGGACTATGAGATGGATGCATACGGACCTCCCAACCAAGCTTCCGGAGATACAAGCGATTCGCTAACCATGCGTGTGATGGAACACAATTCATCTCCTATTGACCAAAGCTGGCTGAGCGATAGCTTCCTTCGGACGGTCCAATTATTGACAATACAGGTCCGAATGAGTTTTGGAGATCAGATCGTAGTATATGATTCCCAGCCAATCCCACCAAACTCACAATAAGATCTTCGCGGACGTCAATCCTGGCTTGGCTACTGTTTGCCTCGACTTACCGATATTCGACCATCACCTTTTTCTCTTGACCTTGTCGGTAGTGATCCACTTTTCGTCACCAGTCACCATCCACTTCAAAACTGGGTTCACTTTGTTACGATCCAGCAGTGGTTCGCTGATGGAACCCATACAACGTGTGGGACCCATACATCGAGCTTCTTTTTGCATCCCGCCTTGTTTACGTGAATCAATCGATTTGTGTGGACAATCGAATCAGTGTTTACTTGCATGACGATTAAGCTCGACTATTTCCATGATTTTATCCATATTTTCGTCAATTGGCCGTCCAGGACGTAATGCATCTTTGACATCGAAATTACTGGAACGGGATCAAAACCCCACTTTTACAGTATCGCGAGCATAAGCATTATTCACATATTCAGCCACCTGGTTTGCGTTTTTTCTTTTATCGAAGAAAAACTGTAAAAGAGGGCATGTTTTCTATTTGCTGTTGTCCATTTTTGGTGCTGACTCAACGAAATCTTACGGCAAACACTTTGATCCGATGACACGCGAGATATAGATTGCTAAAGCATCTATTGGTTAAATTAAAAAGTCTATATCATGGTATGAGATACATTTTTGGATCTTCAAAGCCCTTAACATTTGCGAAGCGATATTTAAGTGTAAGCGATATTTTCAATGTAATATTACCCACTAGGGCTGTAAAAGTACCGACAAATCGGTTACTCTTTCGTATTCGTTACTTTGCATCTGAATACACATTACTTTGATATCGTTAGCAGTTAATTCCTTCAAAATTGATATTTTTGTGTTAAAATAGGTACTTCTGATTTTAGGACCTCAAATAGAAACGTTATATTCTATATATCTACAGCGGATTTAACAATGCATGTCAAACAGCATAGAGACAATGTATGCTAGAAGAGAAGTGAAGAAAATGAACTTACCGATGTGGGTTCTCGAAATAAGGTAACGAAACCTTAATAGTAACGATATACATTGTGGAGTAATGTTTGGTTATATGGTACTTTACTGAATGTTCGCTTGTTTAGTACGTCAGAAAGTCTTTCGTCTTGCATCAGTATAAAAACAGTTCACAATTGTCTCAATGCTGTCTTCGAGGTTTGGAAAATGTGACATTGGTCGACTTGGTTGATTCGGCGTCGATTCTCCAAAAAGATTCGTTCTTTGAGCTCATGTCCTGCTCTGAAGAAGCTAGAGACCATGTTGACACTGTCGTGGTGAGAATGAAAGATTTTTGGAGGTAGAGCGTTTACTAAGAGAAAAATATTGATGGCGTGATAGTCCGGGATGGACTAGGTGCTAGCTTCTTCTTTTGCGTGCTATTGTTGTATGACGAGTGTAGGGGACCTGTAATTTTATGCCGACTCAGAACCGCGAAGTTTGAGAACCTTTTTCTAGAAAGAAGTAATCGCTGATCATTGTCAGTGACTTGGCAGAGGTGGATCCATGCATTATGGTGATGGGGACTGAACAGGAGAGTGTAGGAGTCGCCACGTTAAAGCGTATGATTTCCCAGAAAGCGATTGGAAATGACATCACCCATAGCCACAATTCACAAAAAGTTCGAGAATGGTGTTCAGTTTCATTCATCGTCACTTATACCCTAGTTTGATCCTCCCCTCGTACTCTCGCTGCCTCGTAAAACCTCACGCAAGCTGAGTGGCATTTTCATGCAGACAAGCAGAAGTCAATGAGAAGTACACGCGGAGTTTTTGGAAAACAAATAAATTGAATCAATAAATTGAATCTGAACGCCATCGGATCCTAAAATGTATATTCCCACTCGTCACTCAAAACGTCAAAAAAGCTAACCCCTCTTTACGGTGGACTTTTATTATTACGGACTGCTTGTGAGGTGGTCGAGCCTTATACCGAAAACTACTTTGGCGATAAATTCCTCTTGTATTTCATGGTAGGTCATGCATGTTTCGAGTCTGCCTTCAACGGCCTTTATATTTGGAATCTATCTCTCGACGTTAACTTTTTTCGGACGACCTAAAGTGTAGTTTTCAAATGTAATGTGACGTCCGAATTCACGACTTGTTTACGCACTGTAATGTGGGTTTCCAATTTCACGAAGAAATGTTTCAGAACTAGGCTTGTGCAGTTCACGAACGAACTAGTTGAAAAAAGAGCTCAAACAAATGAACTAAGTGAAGTAGTTCGCAATGTAATTTTATTTTAGTTAAATTTTTTCAATAATTCAACAAACTCAGGTATCTTACTCTCAGACTGCATATATATAATTCAGTAAGAATAATTGAGCTAAATCGAACTAAACTGAACTAAATTGAGTGTGTTTCCTTTTTTATTTCGGTTTTCCCGTCTTCTATATATTTCAGTGGTAAGATACACAATCAAAATGTCGACGAATCATAGTAGCATATGGGCGCTTTTTAGTGTATATTACGACAAGAAGGCTAAATATATAGTCTGTCATATGGGAAGCTTGCTGTTGAACGACAACAAATCGGTCAGGACTCAATTTCCATAGCAATGATCTAGATTGAACTAAATGAACTAGAAGAACGAAAAGTTCAACAAACAGATTTGAACTAAACTGATATCTCTGGACTGAACTAAAATGCACAAGTCTAGTCAGAACATTGTTAAGTGGGGAACACACAACACACACAAGTTTTTCGGCTCGCGGTCGTAGTTCTGAATTTCCAACGTTCTCTAGCTGTCATAGAGGGATGGTAAGATACATTTTTATGGCCTCCGTTGACTAGCCACACAAACCCGGATATGATAAATTCACAACACCGTGAAAGTGCCCACAAAAAAAAACCAGCATTCGAACCACCTCATTTCAAGCCCCAATATAGACTAAATATAGAGCTTTTAAAAAGGTACAGATCTTAAATCTCGTCACTTTATTCAAATCAAAGCAATCTGTGGAAGGAAAGGCATTTAAATTCAAGGGAAACACAAAGTACCTGTCGATGGGCAAAGATACCTACAAAGGCGACTCGTTTTATCAAAATTCGCCTTTTACTGTTCGTAGTCATAAAGTGAGTACAAGAGCATAATAAAAACGTATCGCTACCTTTTTTATGTTATGAGCAATTACAGAGCCTTTAGGCTTTGTAAAGTGTATTCAGGGCAAGTGCGTACGAAAGCCATTCACTTTTGCAGACGTGATCCACAATGTGGATTATTTGTGTTTCTTAGATGGCGTTCCTTTTTTGTCACCAACGATTTTATTTAGATGTACATACGAGGTTGTGATGCGTCATAAGCACCGCGCGTCCTCTTAATGCTTCAAATCCTGTGGCAAAGCTGTGGACCCCTATGTTTTACATACTTTTTTTCATGCCATAATGGATGAAAGTCGATTTCAGTGTTACACAGTGACCATGGTAATCTTCGTTCAGTTTCGTTAAATTTTGGTTCCCTTGGCGGGTGGGAGTTGAATAGCTGTCTTCGTACCGAAGTGTAACAAATTAAGTGATACACAGTGACCGTAGTAATCATCGTTCAGTTTCGTTAAGTCTCGTTAAATTTTAGTTATCTAACCGGATGCGATTTGAATCGCTCTCTCTACTATCGTAAGTCAAGTTTGTGACACACAGTGATCAAAGTAATATTCGTTCTGTTTCGTTAAGTTTCGTTAAGTCTCATTAAATTTTGGTTAGCTAAGCGGATGCGATTTGAATCGCTCTCTCTACTATCGTAAGTCAAGTTTGTGACACACAGTGATCAAAGTAATATTCGTTCTGTTTCGTTAAGTTTCGTTAAGTCTCATTAAATTTTGGTTAGCTAACCGGATGCGATTTGAATCGCTCTCTCTACTATCGTAAGTCAAGTTTGTCACACACAGTGATCAAAGTAATATTCGTTCTGTTTCGTTAAGTTTCGTTAAGTCTCATTAAATTTTGGTTAGCTAAGCGGATGCGATTTGAATCGGTCTCTCTACTATCGTAAGTCAAGTCCTGTGATACACAGTGACCATAGTAAACTTCTTTCAGTTTCATTAAATTTCGTTCACTTTTGCTTAACCACTTAACCACGGGTACGATTTGAATCGCACTAAGTATCCATGCCAAGTTGTCTCTACTCACAAAAGTCAAGTTATGTGACACACAGTGACCATAGTAATATTCGCTCTGTTTCGTTAAGTTTCGTTAAGTCTCATTAAGTTTCGTTAAGTCTCATTAAGTTTCGTTAAATTTTGCTTACTTAGGCAAATTTAATCGTTCCTCTCCACTAATCGAAGTCAAGTTACGCTGAATACGTCTCAAGTCAGACTTAGAAGACACTTTAATGTTCAAAATGGCATTGCACTCGACGGAGATGCGCCTGAACACTTGAACTGATGGAAAGCGATGTCAATGTCATGTCTGAACGGGCAAGTCACATTTTACACAAAATGTATTCCATAATCAAAGACATCGTAATACCGTGCAATTGCTTCGAAAAAACCTACCAACAGCGAATAGCACTCAGCTGACATCAGACGATCAGACACTTTCTTCTTCAACTGTCATATGTCGAAGACAAATGACATCTACGCGCAAGATCCGATCCGACGTTTTCAATTTCTATTTAATGGATCTAATCGAGAGTCACGCCTAACTTCCGTGCCTCACTACGCCGGAGTGCTGATGGTACTCTGATAGCGATTTGCATCATGCGTGGTGACAATCACTTTTTAGCCGGAGGCTAGTCAAAGCAGAACAGAGCGAGGAACACCTTAAACTTTCATATTGCGATTTGCGTAAATGGGACAAGCGTCACCCACCGACCAGACACGACACACACTGCTCTTATCACTTTAATTGGCTGTGACGATAAAGTCAACCGTATATGTATGTCCGCTCGTAAGTAGAAAGAAAACACTGATATAACATGACACACAGAAGAAAACGTGCTTTCCACAGCGAGCGTACGCCGCAACACGTGGATATCGAATATCTGAGGGATCCGCGAATGAATTATTCAAAGGCATCGAGAAGCCGAGTGCGGGACAGAGTCTTGACAGTAGGCATCTATGAGGTGATCTGCAGAAGATATACGACTTGTTTTTGTCGTGCTGAGGTGAGAGAAAGGCGATTAGGAAAAGGTCAGGTGAAAGGCGGTGTTTACAAACAATTAATTCTTCGGCTCTGCGACTGTGTGGGTTGCCGATTCCATCGGTCTCTTCGCAGCTGAACAGAATGATCGATTAGTCAACATGGGTGGTTGTGCTAGGAGGGAGTGCGTCATGAAGGCCCACATTTGCTTTAATCCTCGTTCGATAATTACTGTCTCATTACTGCTTCCGAGCCTCTTGCGGCGCGGCGTGACTTATGCAAACGGCACGCCCAAGCCAAATATCCACTAATCAAAACATCAGGCGGGAAAACAAAATTGGATCTCTAGACCTTGAACGTAAAAAATATTTATTCTTCGATTTTGAATATCTTTCCGCAAGCCAACAAAAATAAATCATTTTAGCACTTTTAAGCATTGATTATCACATTCTTCTTCCGTTCCCGGGGTAAGCAAGTTCATCCCTGTAGCCTCTGTCTCGGATGCCTACAGCGTTGAAGCCTGAAGTGATTCATAAGACTAGCTGCGTTATGCAAATGGCATTCACATTATGGTGGTGAGGATGAGATGGATTTGCTTGATGAACCACAACCGCAGTATGTGCATCCAACTTATTTCTTGGAATCTCCTTATCCGTTAACAATGCACAGACGTGCTAATTGACCCTGTCAACGCTAAATTTCTCAATAAATTTGTACTAAAAGCAGAAAACAGTTGGCAGACTATCGAAGGAAGAGGGAGACTTTATCGTGACTCACGCATTTAGTTCGATGCAAATTGTTAGACTTCCTGGTATTGTCGATTGTCGGTCAGACAAAATTCTGATATGTCGAAACTTTGATTGGACCTAATCCTCAAGGAGAAGAGGGTACAGGTCAATTAAGCGGTTGCAAGCATTCTTTAGTGAGTCGCCGTGGCGTAGTGGGTTAGTGCGTCGTCTACGCAGAGGGTGCCAGGTTCGAATCCCCAATCTACCAACTTTCATAATTCACGGCTTCCACCTCTTTCGAGTCACTGTCAATGCTCAAAGAGTATTCTTGTCTAGAAAAAGCTTCTCAAACTTTGCCATTCGGAGCGGCACAAAACTGTAGGTCCCTTCCACTCGTGAAAGAACAATAGCACGCACAACACGAGTGGTTGCTCAGAAGCTAGGCCCAGGTCCGTCTCGGACTGTCGCGCCACCAATATATATATATAAGCATTCTTTTGAGGGATAAGTCTCCTGAACACCGCTTACAAGATCTTTTCTGCCGTTTTTGTGTACTCGCCTGAAGCCGTTTATAAATAACCTGATAGGTCCATACCAGCGTGGCTTCAGGCCAGGTAAGT
Organism: Eristalis intricaria; assembly: GCA_964034865.1. Classification (NCBI taxonomy): domain Eukaryota; kingdom Metazoa; phylum Arthropoda; class Insecta; order Diptera; family Syrphidae; genus Eristalis; species Eristalis intricaria. Next base: position 105,011,550 of record OZ035873.1, on the reverse strand, counting down.
CCACCATCGACCAAATCTTCACATTACGGCAGATCCTGGAAAAGACCCAAGAGAAGCATATCGACACCCACCACCTTTTTGTCTATTTCAAGGCCGCATATGACAGCGTGCATAGGGACGAGCTATACAACGCCGTGTCTAGTTTTGACATTCCTGCCAAGCTCGTCAGGTTGTGCTGGAAGACGATGGAGCATTCTCGCTGCTCCATCAAGGTCGGTAAAGAGCTCACCGAGAAAGGTTTTAGACAAGGCGACGCGCTGTCATGTGACTTCTTTAACATCACCCTGAAAAAGATCGTGCAAGACTCACATGCCACCACTAGAGACATGATCTTGCAGAAGTCCGTACAACTGTGTATGCGTATGACATTGACGTGATTGGCAGAACACAGCGAACCGTCAATGAGGCGTTTGATGGCACTGAAGTGGAAGCGGCTAAAATGGGTCTAGCGGTGGATGAGGGCGAAAAGAAGTACATGCTGTCATCAGGAACGACACAGAACTTCGACGTCTGGGACAGAGCGTCACAGTGGGCAGCTATAACTACGAGGTAGTCAAGGACTTCGTCTACCTCGGCTCCGCAGTAAATAGTACAAATAACGTCAGTACCGAGAAAAACGCGGAGGAACTCTTGACAAACGCTGTTTCTATGGCCCAATTGAGTAGTAGGGCGTTGGCAGGGTCAATTCGCACGTATCCCTCTAAAGCACGACATGGATTTCAAAGCCTTTTGAGCAGTTCCACCCCTAAAAACGGGCAGAAAATAAAAACAGAGGAAGAAAAATATTCTATTTATACTTTCCCTTGCTACAGGCTGGGAGGCTAGTAAGTACGCATCTATGAACACCCTGAAGTTTGAAGAGACGAATACACTCTGTTTATTTACATGTACTGTGTTTCTACATTCCAAAAGGCGCACTCTATTAGAAACAGTGAATGTGGGCAACTGAATTTTATGTGTTTTCGAACCGATTGGACACCATTTGAGTGTTACGAGAGAGTGAGTCGAGTGAGAGTGCACGCAAAAAACGTGACTAGTAAAAAATCGCTCACTTTAAAGCAAAACGTGGAAATGCATATTTTTGTCAATGTTCACAAGTAACTGACGTTACATCTCTTGAACGGACACCCCTACACAACGGACAAATATGATTGTCCGCAGGTGTCCGCTGTGGAGAAGTTTCACTGTATTTCAAAATCTATCAACTTCGTCATCTGTCACATATATTCCCAGAACTGCAGTGCATTCTCTTAGACTTGCTCTCAAAGTTGTCTTAAATTTGACACCTTTTCCTATCGCCCATATCGGCATTACTAACTCAAAGAGGCGACAACCACTTCCTACGTGACGAGCAAGCCTATGAATAAACAAAGCAGACTGGTAACCCCAGAGGACACGCATCAAGACCCAGTCCAAGAGTCAGAGTAACCGTCCTGAACAATTTCCACACAACGCACGACGTCTCAATCCCCACACCGACACGCATTAATGCACGCATCAGCTGCCAGTAACCAGTTGACTTAAGGTCACAAACTCCCCATGTCCACAAGGTTCTGACACGCTGGCAAGCCAGAACGCCTAAAGTGCATTGCATCTTCTCATCCTCCCTCAAATCATGCCCGAGCACACAGAGGATCGTCATTAATAAAGGTAATCCCATTATTTAAACACTTTGTTTACACATAAGCCCCAAACAGACAGCATCAATGATTCTCTTAACCTAGAAGAAAATCAACAAAGTAGCTCGCGTTCAAGCGTACTCACGTCTGTAGCAGCGCCTCCTTCCCTCTCCGTTCGTCGCCAGTACTTCAAGTTTATTCGCTGTCTACTTCTTGAAGATCGCGACAAAACGAAATCGAGAGAAGGAATAAAAAAAAAAAAGAGGTAAACGACCAGAGAATTGTGGTTTCCATGAGCAGACACCACATAGCTGCGGTTTCTACCTTCGTTCGCGGCTAAATCGCAAACGGCAATGTTGGCGAAGTTGTCACGCGATCTGTTCGCATGCCGTGTGTGTTCGCCTGCCTTTTGGGGGCATTTTGAGGAGCAAAGCGTGCCACTATCAGCAGTCACTTGAGCGTGCACACGTTTTCCCCTCTAGAATCACTTAAACTACATACGTACTACATCCGAATGTCTAGAGCACCGCCCGCGGAGCTAATGACTCTACTCGCTTGGCTTGTTGTTGGTGTGGTTTTTTTTTTTTTTGATTATTGATCGAGTATTAATACACCGATGCGGGTAAAAATAACTCTGTGTGGTTTTGTAAAAATAGATTTCTCATTTCTGAGCCGATGGAATCTTCTTTCGGCATTCTGTTGCAGTGAACGCGAAATGGGATCGAGAGGGGTGTGTTGCTGGATTTATGAAGACGCCCAGGAGGCTTAAGATTTATGCTCATCTACTGAACTGGACATGTTGATTCATTGAAGAGGGACGAAGGTGAAAAAGTAATTTTCTCAAAGGAATATTTTTTTAAATGACTTGTAATTAACATCAGCAATTTGAATTGCAAGCACTGAGGTCTCACTGGTCTCAATGGAAACCTGTTTTAAGCGGGCTTCTGCGCAACTATTCGATGTTAAGACACGTGACTATCTAAGACCGAGCGACTAAATACAGGGTAAAGGCAACAGTGGTCGGGTCGGCCAGCTAGCTTTGTTTTTCACTTTGCTCTTGTCCTGTTATTAAAAAAAGTTTAAAAAATGTTATTGAATGCGGGAACAAAATCCTAATAGATAAATAAGGAATTTTCAATTTATCAAGTACCCATTGGTGTTTTTAGGGAGATAGCGGTTAGATGCAACCTAACCCTATGCGGGGTACCTGGGCTCCATCAACGAAAGGGCCGACGAGTTATTAAGAATAGGGGTGTGACTGTAATCAGGACACCCCATATCCCTCACTCCAAGTAATAATCACCATGTTACTTACAGATGCCGTCTACTCCGCTAATCTTGTGTCTCTGAAACCTTGTTTTTGCTTGTTTCGATGAAACCGGAAAACTTTCCATCCTTGGTATGTGTATCAACACAACACTTAGTTGGATCGATCACATATTTGAGGTCGCCAAAATGCTGCGAAATTTTTTGGTTTCCTTACTCGATGCAACAAATGTTTCACCCCTTCTGATTTGGCTTTAATTTATAAGGCGTACATCCGCCCCTAGCTTGAATATAACGCTCATATCTGGTCTGGTGCCCCAAGACCATACTGCACCTACTTGATAGATTCCAAAAGCGAGCAATAAAACTTTTAGGAGACAACAATATCGCAGAGTCATTAGACTCGTTCGAAAATCGACGTACCGTCTCTTCTTTGCCGTGTTTTATCGTTATTTCAACAAACGATGCTCAAGTGAGCTAGCCAACTGCATTCCTCCTCTCCATGAATTCACTTGTCTCGCCAGGAATGCCCATCAGTATACCCTTAAGCCTACTTTCGGACGGACAGTTAAATTCAGAGACTCGTTCTTCAGCCGCACTGCACGAATATGGTATGCTCTTCCCAACCTAATATTTCCCACAGACTACAACCCGCAGATATTTAAGACCAATGTGCACAGGTACCTCCTCTCCATTTCTTCCTCTATACCTTCAGCCCGTGCTGTGTCTTGACCCCGGAGACATAAGGGTATTAGCAATCCCTTGAGCACGCGCAAATTATAAAAAAAAATGGAAAATGATGGAATTAGATACATGTAGGACGTCGGGGCTTATTTGGCCATCACAAAATCCAAACAAAACAAATACACTCCTATAAGTAAACACGAATGTAATAAGGAACGTGGTGGGCATTATCACCGGTCACTGCCGTCTCGGTATCCATGCCAGAAGAATGGGAGCCCCCACAACGATTACTGTAGAAGCTGTAGAGACGAGGAAGAGGCATAAAATACGCTTCATCTCGTCGGCACTTGTTCAGCCCTTGCAAAAACTAGAAAGGATATACTAAGCAACTACCTTTTTCAGAAACCTAGAGAAAATGTCATATTTAAAGATTCAAGCTATAAACAAGTTTATCAGGAAAACTAATTGGCTGTAAATCAGCACAGGAGTGGACTTGTGAAAGTAGGCCACTAGAATGCCATTAGGCAGTCTCTAGGTTTATGAGACTATATGGGTGGAGCGACAATCCGAGCCGGACCTGGGCCTAGCATCTCAGCAAGCGTGCTATTGTTCTTTCACTAGTGAAAGGGACCTACAGTTCAAAGCCGACTCCAAACGGCGAAATTGAGAAGCTTTTTCTACATAGGAATACTCTTTGAGCACTGTCAGAGACTCGAAAGAGGTGGAGCCGTGAATTATAATAGGTGGTAAATTCGGGTATCGAACCTGGCACCCTCTGCGCAGGAGTCGCCGCACTTACCCACTACGCCACGACGACCGACATTAGTCTAGTCCCTTTTTAAAAGGAGCCCGTGGAAAGCACCGGGTAGCGATAGCACAAAGGATCCAACCAGGATCTAAGTGGGAGTCGATGTTGACTCCTAGGCATGTGCGGACATCGAGCATACTGGAAGGGTTGTTGGTTGCCGGTTGAATGATCAGGTGACCGCCATCCAGGTGCCTTTTGTAAATGTTGAGAAGTGGGAACGCCGTACTGGCTGTAGAGAGGTTTCGCCCCGTCAGGTTTCGATCGTGGTGTCATGGCGGCTGTGTTTTCCGACAACTCTAGCAAAGATGTCTTCCTTGCCCAGCTTTTCGCTGAAACATGCTAGAACGATCTTGGTGTCGTAGCTGGAGCATTGATCATATGCCCTTTCTTGGGGATCATAGAAGTCATCCATCAGTTTGTAATACAAAATTTTTTAATTATGTATTTAAAGCCGAAGACTTCCTGTCTTAGTCTGCCACGAGCAACAGACCGTCATAAACACAAGCGCTGCATTCGCTCTTTGCAGCAATCGCTGTAATAGATGTCGCAGTTCTTCATCTTCTTTTTGCCCGGCACATGCACCTCCCGCATGGACACCCCCTTGTAGGACTCTAGGGTCTCCCCAAGGCCTTCGGCTGCATATGGTCTCTTAATGGACCTCATGTTCCATGAAAATCGTTGTCCTTATTTTGTTGTCCACGTTTTCGATGCTTAAATTTATCTCTGCACCACTGAACATGGAGGGTCGGATCCTGCTTTAAGTCCCTCTACACAGGGGCCTCTGTAAATATTAGTTCACCTCTAAGCGGTTGCCGTAGAGGCCATCCAGAGAGCGCCAAGTGGTGGATGTATGTCAACGTGACTTGTGCATTTACATTACCATCGTGGCTGACATCTCGCCAAGGTGAGAGCAATAAACAACTTTATCCTGGATGCACAGGCCCATGCCCTTCATCCTTGCTATTCACGCTTGCCAAATCTTCGATGTCATTAGGTAATCTTCTTCTAGCTTCTCTAAGGGCGGAGCAAATACTTAGGTAGTGCAGAACTGTTTCCTTTTCGTCCTCATCCCTGCAGCTCTTACACACCTGAAAACCCAACACTCAATGACTTTTCGACAGCTTCATGGGCAATAACTTGTTCATAAAGAGAGGAATATCCCGTCTCAAAGCATATAGAGGTTGTGAATTTTTTTCATGAGCACGGTCGCACGATCTCGTTCACATCAACAGAACGTGAAACAGAGCCCATCAGCCAATGGAAAAGAAAAATCTGTCCCTCTAAGCTTTTCCAAGACCCCAAGAAGCAACTTTGCATTCTCATCAAAGGCTCACATATAGCAGGCCTGACGAAACAGATGTATCTTGTGATCGAAATTTGTGTGGATCAAGTCAGGAGTTTCAACCCAGTCTAAACAGACCGGCGACGTACATTACCGAGGTTAGTCTGAGATAAACAAACTCTGAACTGCGTCAACAAACAACTGAGGATTGTGACATCTTGTCCTCCCCCACTAAGTGAACTCCAAGTAAATCCATATCACTTCCAATGGTTACCAGCATGAATCTTCAACGAATAACTTGAAAAGCCTTCCATTCTTATACTATGTGGATTATGTATGTCACCTCCGACAAAGAAAGACATGTTGTAACACCTTTGAACTCATTTATATTAAATCACAGCCTCTGTGCCCACTTAAAGACCATAAACTCTGGGCACACATTTATGTTCATCCAGCACTTATCCGCGTTGCGTAGCAACATTTTAATGATCCATGTCAGATCGGTGGATCAATTTTGTACGAGTCTTTATAAAATCTCTTGGATCGCGGGGAAAAGAAAAAAAAACTTTGCATATTCAAAAAGTCGATCCATAAACCCCAGACCGGATCGTTAATCTCTTTCTTGAGAATTCACTGTAAACACACACACACAGCCACACACACATGTGTATAAATCGTCTGAAATATTTTATAACTCTGCGGCCGGAGTGAGAAGGTTTTATGTGCGGCCTTAAAGTACGCCAAACATCCAAGTCCAGCATTTAGAAATATCAATTATCACAATAACGAGCTGTGCGAATTTCTTGTCTGACCTTGATCTGGATTATTGCGTTTGCTTCTTGTTCTTGTGTCAGTGGTCAGTGGTGAGTATAATTGAAGGCAAGATGCTTTAACACGGACTGAATGAAAGTTAGACGTGGTTGCAAAATATTTAACCTGGAGTTTGCATGGGATTGCCGTGGAAGTTAGGCACTGTGACGCCGGGGGGCTGTAGCGCAACCCCAGATTGTCAGCATCAATACCTCACCAGGATAGTAATTGACTTTTGCCTTAAATTGATGACCTGGATGGAGTGATAGACAATACAAATTAAAGACTTGGACTGATCGTTGCAAAAATAAACTCAATCGAATCGAAATTCTGTACCGAGCCTACCGAGGCCATATTTACAAAATTAAAGTTGATATTATGTGCGTTTTCTCATAACTGACGTAAGTTTAAACCTATTTACTTGGTTTTTCTTTTAACCTGTTCAGAAATGCAATGAGAAGGACATAGGCCCATAAACAATTAGATGAGGGCCCGATAGGGGGCGCTTCTCTTGCAATTTGTATTAATATTCAAAGGCGACGCGCTGTCATGTAACTATTTCAACATTATTCTTGAGAAGATGCAGAACTCACACACACTGCCTTTTGTGTTAAGAGGCACGATCTTCCAAAAGTTCGTACAACTGCTAGCATACGCGAATGACATTGACGTGATCGGTCGAACACAGCGAGCCGTCAATGAAGCGTGTGAGGCGGAAGCGGATAAAATGGGTCTAGCGGTGAATGAGGGCAAAACGAAGTATATGCTGTCATCAATAAAGGACGCACAACATCGACGACTTGGCCAAAACCCGAACCCGCGGGACAACGCAACGGGAGAAGGACCTCAACCAACTTGGCGTGCGACACTGAAGACAGCTAGCCAGAGATCGTGCTAGTTGAAGAGGCTTATTGCTTGAGGCCCAGGTCCACCCCGGACTGCAGCGCCAAATAAATAAAGAATGAATACAAGGATTAATACAAGGAGGGAAGCTGCTTCCAGAGCAGAAGAGAGTGAAGAACAGCGCACACTGCGGAATAAAGCTGCCCAAGATCGCAAGTCTCGGTCCGTTCTCGGTTGCGAGAAGCAAGGAACACTATTAATCGTTCACGTATAAGTTTCATTCGTTCTGCATTCAACTTATAAATGATCGTCCATAATTGTGGCCTCACTCTGTCCACCATGCACAGAGAAATATGACCCCAAATAGTACACCATGCTGTTACTCTACGAGACTGTGCATGTATCATTTCTTATAGCTTTACAGAGCTGAACGATATGTATCCAGAAGCGCCGTCAAACTTCAAGTACACAACTCTCTCGCCCATCCGCCGCTCGATACTCCGACAGCTACTATAATTCGCCGTGTTTTGAGAGTCAGGATTTGTCATGATGGCTCCGTCACTGAAAATCTTGAGCTCCATATTCTGTCAGCTCACTTTATGAAAGACATGCATTTACCTAGGCGCCGATGATAGGCATTTTGTGGTGCCGGATTAGCGAGAGAGTACTGTACCTGTAATTGCTTCTGCTAACTTAAATATGTGTAGACTGTTTAAGAAGTGCGGGTTGGAGGCAGGAACAGACATGGAATGATTATTTTCGCAGTCGGAACTGGTTCCCTGCGACATGTCCAGACATCTTTGGGAAGTTTGTTTTGTAGGTTTGGAGTGTGAGTAGATAATGTTGGTCCGACATGTCGGAACTATGGTACATGTGATTGTGAACTAGTTCCGACAGCGGAAATAGTACCAATATCTATATAACTCCAGTGCGGACGATTGCTTCTGGTAATTCACGGTTAATTCCAAAACGCACTGTCGCTAACGGATTCAGACATTGGGTGGTGTGAATAAAATCTGAGAAAACACTCCGAGTAAGAATACATGAGTCGAGTATGTTCGTTAAAGGAAATACTAAATTTGGTGTGAATAAAAAATTGCATCAAAGTAGGTATCCTCCCTTCAGTTGACGTTTGAAAACTATGGTTATTGGCTTTTAAGGGTGGGTGCAAGGTCAGGTAAAGGTGGGCAATAATGTTTTTAAACATGCAAACCCGAACAACAAAGAATTATAACTCATGTCCTTTCGGGGAGACAGGGGATGATTTCAAGAACGTGTATTGATTCGAGTTTGATGACATGGAATGGTTAAGTACTCATTTCCTTTCCGATATTCCTGAAGAAGCCCGTGGTGGTGCCATGCCTTTGATTGTTTTTTGTGTTCTTAATGTAATGCGACAATTGCCCGTCTTTTTGTTATCACCTTTTGATTTGACGCGGGCCTTCGTGGTCTCAATTTGTTTTTATTTTCGAGATGTTCAAGTCGAACCCATTGTTTTTTCTTATTTTTTTCCATAGCTTTCAACTCAGATTGCTTTTTACTTTTCTCGTCTGGAGTTTGGCTTTTTTCCAGCAAGCACGGATAAAATTGCAAACTCATGATGAAATCGTCATGTTCCATTCCAGAGGATTAAGGTTTAATCCGTCAAAGTATTCCCCTTCCGACGCAGTATTTTCCATTATTTTAAATTGTTTGCACTCTTTTCTCTCTTGAAGACACCTCCTATGCACACTCAACTTCTACATGCGATATCTGAGCATATTCCATCTTTATTCACACCAAATCGGAGGAAAGACTCAGCTGTCAAAATATCTGAGCGGAGAAACTTAACGAAGCATTTACTCCAAAATGCTGAGGAAATGCTCACCACCCATTGTTTAGCTCCTACCAAGAGTGAACGAAACTTAACGAACCTGAGCGATGAACGAAAATGTTTTTCAAATATGAACACACTTGTGCCTGCCCTATAACAAATTCTTCTTAGAATGCAAACTGACAAGAGTCATTCAAACGCCTGTCACACAAATTTGACTTGGTACGTAAATCTGTTATTTACTTACTTATCAGGCTCGCACCCCCCGAGCCTGAGCAATGGCTGTAGTTCGTGGGCACGCTGCAAGCGCGCATCAAGAACAAGATATATTGCATCGTCACACCGAAGATTCTGTGTCCCTCTCCTTCTTGAAGCAGGAGGATTCGTAGATCCTCTTAGCTGGAGCGTTGGTTTCCTAGAGCGATCGATGTGGCCGACCTATCTGGACACTGGTACAGCTTGTAGAGTTGGCAGGGGTGTCTTCTCCTCCATTGGCTTTCCTCGCAGACGAGGCCATATGTCCGCATTAGAATATTCCTTTGGAAGGCATCAACGGATCAACTCTGCAAGTTTGCTTAGCGTGCATCTTTCACCGTATAGCAGGATTGGCAAAATAAGAGTTTTGGAGAGAGAAATGTTCGTCCTTCGGTTTCGAGCTCACTTTGTTTGGACAATCCGAAGTAACATCGGTTGCCAAGAGGGATTCTACGTCGGATCTCCACAGTGATGTCGTTCGTGAAGTTAATGCTTGCCCCGAGATAGGCTCCTTTAATGCTTCGAAATTGTAGCTTAATATCATGACATCTTGTGGGTGATGTGTGACGAAACATTTAAAAGCAGAAGACTCCAAACTAATCCAAACTAGTGCTTAGTTAGGTTCTGCGTTCAACTAAGTTGAGTAATGACGATAAGAGTTACGCGAAATTAAGGTTGGAGAGGCTTTTTGGCTGAGAAGGTGGCGCCACGAAAAGAAGAAGATCAAGGGAACTAAATATTTCTACAGAACGAGAACTGAAGCCAAATCACTTCTTCACTTTTTCTACCAAAGTTGGAATATAAATTTGTCTTAAGCCTCCCCTCGTCAAGAGAACAACAGCACGTGCCACAGGAATAGTTTCTATAGATTGAAACTAGTGCTTAGCATTACCTCGGTCTGTACCAAACCCAACCTGTTTTAAACTTAACTGAACAACAAGGTGTGTCTTAATTGCCGCAAGTCTTTAATTTTCTCTCCGATATCGATATCGACAGGCATATCATCATCGCATATTTTCCATCCACAACTCAACTCGGTATCCATCACATGAGTGAATCAATTTTAGCGTGACGCTGTGAGCGGAAAACCGAAGTGTAATCGATTACAAACGTCGATTAGAGTGGTTTGACTTGTTTTAAGCTCAGCTTCAAAACAATTGTTTTACTTTTCCGCGAAATTAGAATCTCTGTAGAGAGCAGACTGTGACCTCGCGCTGTGCATCAGTGCATGTGTGAAGTTGTAACGCGATGCACATTATTCGCTTCCCACTGTGAGGCATTATCTAGTTTGCTAAACTGATTCGAGGGCTTAAAAAGTCCCCAGATACGATTATGGATTGCACAATGATAGTTTAATTAGTTTCCATTTATTCAAAGTTCCCACTCGACCAGTGAACAATTCCCGGTGCACTGTCCTTTCGGCAAACAATTTTCGGTTAATCGAGGTACTTCATAATAACTCACACTTGACGGAACTAATTCGCCACAAGGTGAACGCGTAATGTCAAATTGATTTTCGAAAATCACGGAAAATACAATTCTCATTTCCACCGACAATAAGGGCCTGACTCACGCAGCAGGTCAGAGATCCAGCCATTACCTGTAATTGGTAGCTGGGGAAACCCTTATGTAAATTCACGAATAATTGATAGCTTCCAGCGGATGGGAGGCCAAGTGTGATTAGAAAATGAAACCGCGAAAGCGAAAATTGAATTGCTGCTCCCGGAATCGAAGGATTTACATTAATGTAACGAGGTTGGCTCTTGACTTGTTTTTCTGTCACATGCGGTGGGTAATTTTGTTGTGTCATTGCGCAGATACGTTCTGGGGTAAATCCTTTTATCGCAGATCTTTAACGTTTGCAGATTGACTTGATAGCGATTGTCTGACGCACGGCAGAGTCGACGAGTGAGGAGAATATTAATTGCGGAGTTGGGATGCCTGACTTTGGTAGAAGACAAGGTCGTTTGATGTATGCAATGAATTTTGGTTCATATTAGAATACTGCTTGAGTTGAAGTCGGACTCCAAACATACATATTTACTTATTTCTTGATCTTATCCACGCATCACGGGCTGTTGTTCTTCAATGACATCTGATTCCACCTTGAATTCGACTGGAAATGACATCCGTGGATACGGAGAATGACTGCAAAAAATAAGGTCAAGATGCGATGTCATACATGGGTACTTTCCCGGGGTATTGCTATTTCTACCGTCTGTTTCAAATTGAAGAGCGGTAGCCATTCTAGTTGTCTTTCAAGACGACAGAAAGGTGTGTCTGTCTTCATACTAATAATATACATTACAACGTTTGGATCTTTACGAAGTTTCAATTAAGTGCGTCAGTCGCGGAAACTGGCAGTAATTTAATAGAATGCAGAATGTACTCATATTCTTATGCCACTTAAAGGGGCCTGCAGTGAAAGCAAGAGCTGAGCTTGATCTCCCAAGGAACAGAATCTTGAACAAATCAAACAGAATAATTTCCGGAATTTCTTATGTTGGTGCATACTTTAAAAAAAAACAATTTAAAGGGCTTTCGGTAAGCAAGCCAAAGAAGCACTCTCGCACACAAATATTGTGTGTTTTTTGACACTAGCCTTTCAAATTGAGAGGTTTTTGTGTGTCAACTCAAAAGGTTCCTTACAAGCATGTCCATTAATGGAAAACAGTGGCTAAGAAACCTATTTAGTTCCGGCCAGCTTTCTGCTTCTCGGAGAGCCTGTGGTTACACTCTAGACCATCTTCCCAACATTGACCAACCATTGGCACCACTCTGTCGTAAGCTAACCTGTCCAATGCCCTTTATTTGTCTGAAAACTTGCAGATTGATCAATACGTACAAATCTCCTATTACAGCCAACTCTCTTAGGCGGACAAACCGCTTGAACGGACAACTTCTCAAGACCGTGGATCTTGAATTGAAGTTCCATACATTCCCATGGTCGGACAACTTCCTAAGCCGAACAAAAGTCCTACGACCGTCACTGTCTGCCTATGGGAGCATTCACTATAATTGGGAAACAATAAGTCTCCAATTTTTCATAAGAGTGCTTTCGATAAATCATAGAGTATTGTATGTTGCCTTCCTTAAAGGGTGCGCTTCAGCGTGTTTCTTAGTACCGAGTTTCCCACACAGATCTGGCTGTAATGCCATGCCAATTTAAGGGCTACTTTACAACTAAGTTTGTGTAGTTCCAAAACGAACTAGTTCCAGAAAGTGAACTAAGTGAAATAGTTCGGAATGTCATTTGACATTAACTCATTTCGCGAAGTTGTTCAAGAAACAAAGGTATACCATACTCTGTGTACATGTAAATCAGTAAGAATAACAGAACCGAAGCGAACTTAACTGAACTACATTGAGTTGTTGTCTTTTAATTAGCGCAGCACAAGCCCATCGAGCATCGTTCCATTGCCAGTGGTGTTTGTGAAGGGAATTTTTAAATGTGTGTTTGAGTTAGGTAGTTCCGGACATGGATAGATCAAGGCAAATGTCCCATACATAGTTCACATATGCATGATTTGGGTTGTTGTTGTTCAATTAGCGCCGCACAAGCCCATCTCGCTTCATTCCGTTGCCAGTGGTGTTTGTGAACTGTTCATGTTCAAGTTCCGGACCTGGATACAACAAGGTGAATATCGCATACATAGTTCACATATGCATGTATGTATGTTGTTCATCAAGACGGATTGATGCGGTACATATTACATGGAACCACAAGGCTCTGAAAACGTGAATCTTTCCTTCAATCCGAACATATCGGTGGAACTACATAGTTCCGCGAAGATGTCTTTTGGAACTACTTAACCTAACTTAACCACATGAAGTTAATAAATATTTAATTTGCTTGTATTATGTGAATATTTTTAGATAATTTTGTTTTTTCCCTCAACGTGGAAGTGATAGCGCTATATTACGACCAATCTTCGAAAATCGGACAAGACTGTATTGACTGAGAAGTGAACTATAAAATTAATAATAATATTGGTTGCGCGACTGTCTGAGATGGTCCTGGACCTGGCTTATCAGCGGTGAACTACATTGAACTAAATGAACTAGAAGAACAAACTAGTTCACGTAAACAGATTTGAACTAAACTGAGTGCTCTCTGGACTGAACTAAAACAAAGCCTATTAACAATGGTGTCTACAATGTTTGAGAGGGAGTAAGGTGGTGCAAGAGGCTCACGAGGCAAGATCTCAACCCGATTGGTATCCTCTCTTCTAACCGAAAACTTGTTAGGCAATGTTAGGCAAGCCTAATAACAACGTAGTCTAGAATGTTTGATTGGTGACCTCTTCTCTAACCAAAAACATGTAAATCAATTACCTGAATTCATTGGTCTTTAAACTGAGCCAATACGCTAAGTATTGCAACTTCCTGTCGTCCAATTAATTACCTACAGCTACGGAAATATACCATCTGCCAACCCATGTGATCTGATAACCCAAAACTTTTGTTCTAATCAGCGGTCTTAGTGCCACTTCGTCACCTAACCCAACTCAACCCACATACGTCAAACGCGAACTTCTTATCGCCCACATGGTAATTAATGGAAGTAGAGAAGAAAAGAAGAAGAGTAAAATCCTCCAGACACTCTAAAAATACATCACATGCGCACCCTTCCTTACCTGGCTCATGATAGACATTTCGCATTTATCATTTAATTCGCTTAATTGCTTTCGCAGTCCTCATCGCGCCGCTCATCTTGCCAATCCGTTCACACTTAAGCCAATCACTTGTTACCAAATGCAGACTCAGCCCCAGCTCATCGTAATCCAAGTCCCATTCAGTCATTCCCAATTATACACCAAGCCTTAAGTCTCCTAATCAATTTCCAGCCACCAGGTCTCTCCTCCGCCGACATACCATATGTCTCGAAATCAAAAAAAAAAAAAAAAAAAACACCTCTATCTCTATTAGCATTTCACATCTTACATTTCACAACCGCAGCTGTGAATTCGATCATAAAACCGGCATACAACCAATTTACAACAAATTCGGTGACAAAAATTAACTAAGCGCGATGTTTGCCCATCGTTTAGCTTCCTGTTCAGAGAAATTGGCATTTTTTCATCATCCTCCGATCGGGCTAGCTGGAACTTCGAATGACTTTCTCTTTTTTCCCAAGAAAATTTGTCCAAAAAAGTTTCAAAACAGAAAAGTTAAGCACATAAACCGCCCAATTATCATCTTGCAAACGTCAAACCCCGATTCGCGATACCCATGCAGATCGTACCTGTTACAATTCGCGTTAACTTTGACATATGACAGATGTGCGACTAGGTAAGATTTCGCGATTCGTCAGGGGCCTAGATCAAACAAAAGCGCGCATCAGCGCTCTTCAGTACAGTCGCCGAAAACATATTTCGTTAGAAACCGATGCTTAATCACTGTCAGGCATGTGCGTGCAATGACGTTAAGGACATATGACCAAAATTACACATATACACAAATCCGATACAACCAAATTAAAATTAACAAGTCTGATTAACAAAATTAAACAATTCTCATATGTTGAGCAGCAGTTTTTAAAGACGACACATCGTTCAGCGACAGTTCAGTTCAGCTAGAGCTTCCGATCTGAAGAAATGATCAACGCATCCCGGTCTATCGAATCAAGTGTGTTTTGTGAATTGTCACGGACGTCAAAATATAAGTGTCACAGATCAGTGTTGCAGCAAATTTAGTTCAATAATTCAAAAAAGGCAGTGCAGTTGGAAATCTTTTTCAAGTGAATCGGTTTATTGTGAAATAGAAGTTTTGTGTAAGTCAACAGTTTGGAAATCTGGATAATTCCTTTGCAATCTTTGAGTCGTACATGTCGTAAAACAATTTAAAAGAGAACAACTGTGTTCATTGAGCATCCCTACCTTTAACAAATCGCACCTCTTTTGATCGTGAAAGGCGCATTAATACGGTCTTGCTAAATTCAAAGTGTTTGACGTTTAAAATGAAACTACGTGTGAATGACGTTTTTTTTTTTGTTCGAAATTTGAAGGTCGCTGTTACGACAAGTTAAAAACCCCAAAACTGATGAAGTTATTGATGTGTAACCAATTGCGACCAATTTTTACCAACTCTCGAGTTTGAATATTGACTAATGTTTGTATTCAGTTCGCCTTCGGCTGCGTGATTCAAAAAAAGACAAGACTTAACATTCCGACCTGATAGGAGCCCAAGACAGAGTGCCAATTGCCCTAAAATTTTATCCCCAGGATAATTGTTGACGTGTCCATCATCAAAATATATCTAATAAAAAGTCCTCTACAGCAACAGACCAACCGTCTTATGCCGACTTGCCGACACCGAACGGCCAAGTTTGAGAGGTTTTTTCCAGACAGTTATTACTCTTTGAGTATGCTCACTGATTCGAGAGAGTTGGGACCGAGAAAAATTATTTTTGGTCGGCCGGTACGACCGGAAACGGAACCGGAACCGGAACCGGCCGGAACATTTTTCAAATGACCATCTTTGGATAAAACAATCAACGCAGGATCTAATTCAAACTTATTCTAGAAGCCCATCCATAATAGATGTATGTACGTAAACTGGGCCGATGTCAGAACTGAACGAAAATAAGGCAGAGTAATCGTCAAATTGTAAAAGTTGACTTCTGGCAACTTGCGTAAGTTTCAAGTAACTGTTGACTACATTAAACCGAAGTTAACGAAGCTTAACGAACCCTTATTAAACTTAACGAAACTTAACGAAACTCAGCGACGTGGTGATTATGGGCAAAGACGTACAATTTCCTTATTTTCGATCGATTGCTTAAGTTGACATAAGGTCACGTACGTCCATTATGTTTGAGCTTTAGGTTTTCGAGCTAACCTTTCGAGCTAAAGTAAACTCAATAATTTGTACAATTCCGTTCACAGCCCTATCATTCGTTTTAGAAATTTTAGCAGGTGTCAAAAATATCATTTAAGTTATTTTTCTGGAAACCTGTGAATAATCGTTACTGTGTACTGTGTCGCGATCATATACACAAGATCTCTAAGCAATTCAATCAATTTAGGACGAATCGTCTTCTTCTAGGCCTCGCCCAACATGCCTCTCCAGCCGGCCTGATCTCTCGTCAGCTGTCTCCAGTTTCGCATACCAAGCCGGCTGAGGTCCGTTTCGATTTATTTGCGCCGCCTTGTACATGGATGTCATCTGATGCGCTACCTACATTTCAAAGCTGCACATTTATCAGCTGCGGTTGATGATGAAATCCTTTTGTCTGCATTTCTGTCATGATTCATGCTGAAACTCAACTGCCACTCAACTGCCACTGCAAAAGTCGGTTCATTCAGGCTTGAAAACTCATCAAAGACTGCGGAAGTGGTTCATTCTCAGCTTGGAATGGTTCCCCGACAGTGGTTAGTGGATCAAACCCAACTTACCGTCATGTAACCCGGCCACTTTTACCCACTGAGATATTCCAGGACAGCTTGAAAACTTGGAAAACACAAAGTTGACACCGAACTTGTTCAACGTTTAAGGTAAAACTATCCCCAAGAACGGAGGGAAGCGCTGCTTCCCCGAAATCACTGAAAGTGAAGTCAGCCTGATAACCTTTGAACGTGAATAGCCTACACCGGATTTTAAATGCACATTCAGTGGATTCAACTTAAGACTTGGAAAATATTTCAAGCGATAACACTAATGACTTAACGTGTTACTAATGATCGCAACGTGGTCCCACACGATCGCTGTAATTAACTAGAGATAACCCCAATCGCCTCAGAGTTAGAATATAGTTCGAATACAGCGCAAAAGACGCAAAAGCATCCAGCACCACTACCACCACCAGCACCGGTCAGCTTATCTACATCTCGTGACTATCAAGTCCAAGTTGAACCGGTTATCGCCCCAGCCGTTGCAAAAACGTTCCCATCACAACAAGTAGACCAGCCAATCGAAAGGGCCGTGCCTACAAACGTATTCCCATCGAGTGAGTTAATGCGATAACCGCCACAGCATCTGGAATCCATTTGCAGCACGGGATCTATTTTAATTTAAAACATTGATCTTATACTCAGCGCAAGGATGACGCAAGGTCAGGCCAGTCCAAGCCAATCAATTGACGCTGTCTTACGTAAAGTCGTGCATGTCTAGTGTTTTAATTAACACAGGCGACACAACACTCGCACTGCATGTCGCTTTAAAGGGATTCGATTTGCCAGCTAGCCCCACTGGGTTACATAACGATTATGTAGAACTAGCGTCTTATAGGCCGATTTGTCAGCACATTTTCGAGTGGTCAATTAAAATGCAATCAAATTACGTTACACTATGATTGTGACCCGCTGTCATACTCGCCGGGCACTTAGATGACGAAGTGTGTGTGATGAAAAACGCCTAATTTTTCGCGACCGTTGCGGTTGATTCGTAATGAGGGTGTTTTTCCATCATGTGGTGCTGCGGTGCGAGTGAGCTTTTTACATTCACCCTCATCATCGTAATCGGTCGACTCTTGTCCACACTCTCATCTACTGGTTGAATGACTAAGATGATTGCATAAGTGCCGGGGACAGATTGTTGGATAAAAAGTTTTGGTTTTTTGAATAAAATTTGTTTTTACTTAAAATGCACAAAAAAAATATATTTCGGGTGATAAATGAGAACAGTTCAGTGGATGGTCACACTTTTTCACTTTCACAAAAGGAGATCATTGTCAAATCGAGACAGAAAATGTTGAAGCAGTTAATTGGGATACACTAACCTCGGCTGGGGACTGGTGGCCCTATCAAGACCAAGGGGAAATGTATATTTTCAATGTCGCCGGACATATGAGAGTTGGACGTAAGTGAGAAGTTTCTTGGATAACGTAGTTGGACGGTCAATCTGCCACATAACACATCATCGGTATAAGATTTGACATGCACACAAGACAACAATTATAACAGCTAAGATGCATGTCATTACACACTCTAACCAAAAGGCATCACTACACAACGGCGGAAGTGGCAGTGGATTGGTCACACAGTTGTATAGCTAACCAAGCTATGCAATGGAGTCCTTAACACAGGACGGCAGAAGACCTGTCGGTCAAAAGAAAACTTGGCGCAGAACAGTGGAGACCGAAGGCCGTCAGTTGGGAAAAAAGTTGGAGAGAGTTGAGGCACATTGTCAGAAAAAGAACGCGGTGGTGCCTAGCCGTAGTTGAGGCCATATGCCCCACAGGGGGATACAGGAACTAAAGACGGCACTCTACCTTCGTGTTGTCAATACACTACTCTAACCCAACCCAAGAGCTTAACTTCAAAATTAGATAAATCCTTCAAACCGTTGCCTATTCACAACACTTCTGACATCATTTGAAATTGTCTAATCCATTTTGATCTGAATGCTGGCGAATTGGGATATCAGTCCTTTTCTGTCCAAAGCTATTCAGAATCCAACATTGCAGTTCTGATTTTTACCACAAGCCAAAAAAATGAGCAGTGAACTAGATTGAACTAAATTAACTAGAATGCACTAGGCACATATGTAAGCACTAGGCTTGTGAATTCAAGTCCAGTCCAGAGAGCGCTCAGTTTAGTTCAACTCTGTTTATTGAACTAGTTCTTTATTTTCGTTAGTTTAGTTCAATGTAGTTCACTACTCAGTAAATTGAGTCGTGTGCGATTTCAGTTGTTGTTGTTCAACACCAAGCTGGATAAAGGGATACTGCACAATGTCCATACGCACATAAAGCAAAGCACCAGTCAGCACAATCAGTTCAGTTTAGTTCGATTTACGTAGTTCATTTATTCTTATTGGATAACATGAGTACAGAATGAGGTATACCTGAGTTTGTTGAACTACTCAGCTAAATTAACTGAAATTCATTGACATTGTGAGCTTGTTCAATTCATTTACTTGTTAGAGTTTTTTTATTTAGCTAGTTCGTTCGTGAAGTAACACAAGCCTAGTAAGAACTGCGAGCACGATAGATTCATTGTGCCCCCTTTCGTGATCAAGGCCCTTAGAGGTACCTTGAGAAGTTTGTCAATCTCTCTAAATGGAATATCGTGATAGTATGTTCCTGGTTCCACTCGCTTTTTCATATCTCGTGAATTTTTGAAGAAGAGTAGGGGTCGCATCGTTTCCTTTCATTGTCCACAATGTCTAGATTTTTCTGAGATGCTGCGCCCCATCTTGTGAAGATGATAATTGCCGATTTAGGGTCTCTTTACTTTCCTGCAATCGACGTTCATGTATTTTTTTGAGTGTGTAAGCCCCTCCTGACAGCTCCAGAATTCATTCGTGTGTAAGTCCCTCCTGGCTGCTCCAGAATTCGTTGCGACAACATGAAAGTGACGGTTGTGTATGTTTTCTTGCATGTCCACGTAGCTTATTCCATGAATAAGCAGGGCCCAATAAAAGGACGTAAGTCTTTTATGTCTGTCCAGGCACCCATATCAGTCTTAACCTATTTTTCATTGCCAGCTTTATAAGCGAATTTGGACATTCCTAGACAGACTTGGAGTTGAGTGTGAAGCTGTTCAGGGTTTTAGGTGCTACGCCTGGCTATCGAAGTTATTGAATGGAGTACATTCCTTTTGTTTGATGCAATGTGTTGCTTCTTTCAGCTGGAGAGATTATGAACTCTCTGGGGAGAGACATTTGTAAGTTACATCTAGGTCCCCCAATGCCTGCTCCCATTCCGCTTTCTGACTCGTCTGTCTCCCATCCTTAAGCGTCGTCATTCATCCAAGATCCATTCTTCTCTCTCAGGAATACGTAATACTTTCGGATGGAAGATCGAGTCACTTAAGGTCTGACAGTATTCAAGTTACCAAGAACTTTCTACCGTCGACAAGGTTCTTATGATAAAATCAAACAATGTGACCATGGTTGAATGCGTTCACGAAAAATTCCACGAACGTTTCTGAAGCTCCTACATTACTGTTCGGATTTGGATACTGGTCGAATAGTGTGCCTCATCGCAAATTATAACCATTCCACATTTCCTTTGGCATCAGCCAAACTCGTTTTAAGTCTCTTTCCAATGTTATACCGTTTATTAAATTTTGTTTTTATTTATTTACTTGCAGATAAGAAGAAAAACCTAAGAAAACCGCAGCAAAATTTAACAATCCTTACCTGAATTAATTTAATCATCGTGCGATCTCGGAAATCCCCAGTCAAATGTAAGTACCCTCCTCTGCGCCGACAAACATTGACAGACTGAATCACGAGAGTACATCGACAACAGTTCGATATTCAAAAACATTATTTATTAATTGCCAGAAACGATCGTCAGCTCTCATTTCCCATTGTCTCGGAATGTCACCGCGAGACTATTCAATTTCACTTGATCAAATACAGAACATCTGTAGGTCCAGGCTACGCGAACGGGGATGCACAGTTTTGGATATGCGTCCCGGAAATGATATTGAGGTAGCTTCATTCACGATAGTTAATAATTCATATGAACGATGAATAGGGAATTTTCTTTTCGCTTCGAAGTTCCGCAGTGGGCGGTGTAACCGCAAAGTTGTTTTCTCGTACTTATCGCCCGATAAAATCACGATTGTCTTGTGGGAATCCACTCAATCATTCCGTCAAAGAAACAATTCTAGCCAATTAATCTAATCGCTTCGTAATTGGCTTTATTTGAACAGGTTAATGAAGTCGACACAATGAGCTTAGCTGTCAGGGAATTATTGACACGTTCAAAGTTTGTAACGGAATAACCCAAATGTGACATCTTTTCAAATTTATACTTTGATGGAGGTGATGAGCAATTAAAAAAATTACTTACATAAATAATTGGAGCCAATTTGAACTGGGTTGGCCCTGAATATGGAGCTGCAGGTTTCGGGAAACGTAAAATAAAAATGAAATGAAATCATTGGACTCCTTATTTCCGCGGCCAGAACAGTCAAAGAGAAAAATGTGCAGAAAATATTACTTGGAACACAATAATGCGTTGTTACAGCCGAGAGGTAGTTCCTTGACGCATCTCGTTGAAATGTCAACCCAATTAAACAGCTGTTCTCATTTCCCATATGTCAGTTGACACAAAATAACTCTCAATTTAATCTCTCAAGAACGTAACATGTTCAACATGTGAGTCGCCGTGGCGTAGTGGGTTAGTGCGTCGACTCCTACGCCAGAGGGTGCCAGGTTCGAGTCCCCCAATCTACCAACTTTCATAATTCACGGCTGCCACCTCTTTCGAGTCTCTGACAATGCTCAAAGAGTATTCCTGTGTAGAAAAAGCTTCTCAATTTCGCCGTTTGGAGTCGGCTTTGAACTGTAGGTCCCTTCCACTAGTGAAAGAATAATAGCACGCACAACACGCAGTGGTTGCTGAGAAGCTAGGCCCAGGTCCGTCTCGGATTGTAGCGCCACCAATATTATTATTATTATTATTTTTATAACATGTTCAACGACAACTTGCTTTCGTCTTACGTTTTATGCCTATTTCATAAATACGATTTCATGTCACAATCATCTGCTTTTTCCATTTCGAACGAAGCGAAATGTCAAAAGGCATCAATCATCAAATTATTCAGCATGTTAAAACATTTATGGCGAGAGAGTGCTTCGCTTACTTGAGATTACGTTTCTCTCACCGCTCTCAGTACAAGCCACCGCACAAAGTACATGACACGGTGAATGGTATGGAAAATGGAACCATTGACTTGTTTAGTTTGGAAAAACGAAACAATGTACCAAGGCGTCATTGTGAAATGAGCATTATGTCTGAAACACAATAGTGCGCTGCGCCAGCCGACTTCATGTTACGGAGAGAGTGCGATGGCGCACTGCGTTGAAACAAATACTCAATTTATCAGCTGTTCTCTCTCTCTCATCTACGAGATGAAAATATTGTAGCCTCTCGACATACACAACGACTGGATGGCGCAGTTGGTAGAGTGCCCGCCCCTGGTTACCGGGGTCCCCGGTTCGAATCCCAGTGAGAGCAAAGGTAATACGCTTTTATCTGGTTTTCAAATCTGGTCCAGCCACCATTTGCCGTCAAATTGACGCACAATCACTGGAGTAGTCAATCAGTGGTAGTAGTATGACTAGGGGTATCACAATGGATCAATATGGTCTAAGTGTGCTAGTGAATGCATTAGCACTGCATACACTCTTTTGAAATGACTTTTGCCGTTAAATTATTTTTAATCAGCTGTCTCAAATGACAGTTGACACAAGATACTCTCAATTTGGAAGAAAACTCTCAATCTGGGAGAAAATCTCTCTCACAGCGCACCCTTCTGTCAAAAAATATCCAATATGTTGAATAATGACGTGCGATGGACTACGTTTTACGTTTTATTACGATCCTCTCACTAACGCAGGTCGACGCTGTATTTTATGCTTGGCCATTGAATTGTGTGCGTTGAAAGCCAACGCCAGCGCAAACGCATTATTGTGTTTCAGGCATTATTAAGATCCTCTCATTTCTCTCATTTTTTACAAACGCAGTATTTTCTACATGGCCATTGAATTGCGTCTCTATTGTACTTCAGGCGTGAGTGTGTGGAAAGACAATAGCAACAGCAACTCTTTATTGTGTTTCTGGCATAAGCACTGCTGTGGAATCCACGTGAATAGTTGAAAGAAAGTCTGCAACCAGCTGATTTTAAGTCTGAATATTTGAAAAATCACCTGCGCAAGCACTGCAGGCTCTGTGAAGCCCACTGAATTCTTGAAAGCAACCACAAGGTATGTGACATGATAACACGATAAACTCAAAACAAAAGAACAGAAATCCTCCAGTACCTGAAAAATATGTGATGGTAGAACCACACAAACATGCAATCATATACTCGCTGTTGTTAATTTAATTTTTTTTTTACTCAGGCTAGAGTAGACAAAAAAATTGCAAAGCGGACGGAAAGGGCACAAACTCCGTGCTCTTTCCGGGTGGAGACCCACCCTCCATGCCTGTCACTACTATTAAACATCTGCTAAAGCTTGAAACCTCAGATGGACATCTGGCACAGGATGCCTCATTACCAAACAACTCTGGCCTATGATCGATCCCGAACGATCACTTAGCTTAATCAGGTTAAGCAGGCCCAATCTCAGATCTTTTATTGGCGTTTTAACAGGGCATTGTACCATCGGAACTCACGCCTCTAGACTAGACCTTCCCTATAATGATTTCTGTACAAGCTGCATGGACGAGGATGAGGAAGAAACCATCGAACATGTGCTATGTAGCTGCAGTGCTCTCTTATCCCGTAGATTCAGACTTCTTTGTTAGTCTGGCTGAACTGAGCAGCATCAGAATCAGACGCCTTCTTCGCTTTATCAAAAGCACAGATTTGTTTGAGGAATAGGTAGCCTAAGAGCTGCGTGGTAACACAATTGGTCTATGTTTGGCCTAAGTGTGTCTTCTGCTTGTATGCGCGGCAGTCAGCCACTTCAACCTAACCTAACCTAACCTAACTCAGGCTAGAAAAGGTAGTCTATGCTAATGGTTCCTGCTATGCTTGACTAATGGGTTCCGACCAAGGTGCATCAGCAATTGTTTAAACTGGGACAACGATTAAGTGTTTTTTGCGTTTATTTTTTTATCAAAAATACTTTTAAAAATATTTTTATCAAAAACACCGTACCCATATTATAGTCTAGACCAAATTGATTCGCATGGAAGTTAAAACATAAACGCAACTGTGCATTGTCGCATCGCTTTACAGAGGCTAGTCCTTAAGGCATCAGCTGCTTTCATCTCCCAAATGTCAGTTGAAACAGAAAGCTCTCAGTTTGTAAGGTCCCCAACCCAAAGAATCCGTTGCTTATGTGCGTTGTGAAGAAATTCGAAATTTTATTATTAATTCCTGAAAAACAAATCGTATTCATTCATATATTCTCACAGTTGTATGCATTTCCATAGAAACATCTGTCAAGCGCACAAAAAGTTAAAACTTTACCAATTGCATCCATCGGGATGTATTCCACTTGTGGGTCGCATTTGCTCTGTCTCTCCCTCTCATTGGGGCTTATGAATTGTCAATTTTTTGACAAGACCACCGCACGCTACGGATTCTATGGGCTCAGGCCTAGGAACGCAGTTCTCCTGCAAATCTTTCAACCATGGCGGAAAACGCTGAAGAGAAACTCCGAGGGATGGTACGTTATATGACATTCCTCTAATTTCGCACATTTTGCTTAAATTGGTGCATGACTCAGTATTTTGCGAATATCCATGAATGGCTTGTGTTAAAGGACGACGTTAGAAGCAACGCAGTGTTGTGTTGAAGGCATTATATTTCCACAACAGTTCTTTTTTCCAAAAAAGGTTGAGTTTAATTCATGGTCGCAAGGAAGTACAGTACCTAATTGTGAATCTGACATGAACAACTTGCATAAATCACGGCTTCACATCTTCCACCAACAATGCTCAAAGAGTACTCCTGTCCAGAAAATCTTCTCTAAATTTGTGGCCTTCCGCAAGACTCTGTTCTGTCTCCGACACCCTTTCTCATTTTTATATATCAACCCCTTTCTGCTACTTCTAATTCAAACTAGATAGAAGCTTACAGGCTCGTTCTCCAGGCGTTTCACACAAATATGGTTCCTCCCAGTTCACTATTTCGTACTCAGTACAATCCACAGGCATATAAGACCAAAGTGCCAGTGTCCCTCTCTGTGGTTATACCTTCGGTCCTCACTGTGATTAATTCTGGACACTCAGGGTACACATTTTTCAAACACATTATAAGAAAAAACATTGATCCTCCTCCGAATAATTAATTAACTGGCTTATTTATTTTTTAGATGGCAAAGAACAGCGGATCATTAACGTGGGACTACGTTACGTTTTTCGTGTTCATTGTATTTTCAATCCTCACACCACTCTGGAGTCGAATTTTTGGCAAAAAGAAGCAACGTAGTAAAGCTGATTATGTGTTCGCCACCGGCGGAGTGTCCATCATTGCAATTATGTTGTCCATAGCCAGAGGAACACTTGGAATTAGATCAGTTCTTGGTAAGTAAGCATGAGGGAAATATTGCTATTGACCATGGGGGAAGGAAAACAAGGCTGTCAAGGGCTCATTTCGGGTCAGTTTTTGACACTGGAGAGATGTGAGTCTTAGGCTGGCATCACAATTCAATTTCGTATAAAAAAAAGAACCGTGAAGAATGAGAAATAATGCATCGGATTGCAAATTGATGTAAGACGATAGGATTTAATTCATTTATTAGCAAAAAATGTGTTTTTTTTTTGTAATTTTCATACATTTCCGCCTTTAAATATCTGTTATCCTGAAAATTCTCACGATATCATCAAGCACAGTTTGTTTTCCTCACACCATGGCTATTAACAATCCGTCTAAGCAATCATATCGCATCGTCTTCTGCACTCAGTCTTAAACAAAACGTATTTTAAATCTCTTCCAGGTTACCCTAGTGAGTTGTACTACCACGGCTCAGGAATGTGGGAGACAATATACGGTATGGTGAACGCATATCCCATCGTTTGCTTTGTTTTCGTTCCTGTCTACTTTAACTTGGGAATAACGTCTGTCTACCAATATCTTGATTTAAGGTGAGTACCAACAGAAATTTTGTCTTTCCGTGTTCTTTTGACGATTGGCATGCTCGTTCGGTCACAAGCTAAGCTTAGAATTCAACTAGCTTGATTCTGTGACTGAACCTAGGCCTGTGACCAGTAATTAGCTTGGCATTGTTTGTCAAGGACTCGCGGTCCTTTAGACCTGGTTCGAGTTAGTCCTTTTAAAAGTGAGACTTGTGGAAGTCCCGGGGAGATATAAGCCTGGCACTCGCGGAAGTAAAAGAAAATAGTCTCGATACACATGTCCTCTCCTGTATCCCATGACACTACCATTCTCCACGGTCCATAGATTAAGCACATACGTCCTCTGATCCTGATCAAAATTCTGGCAGCCTTCCCATGCCCAAAATTTCGTGTAGAATATGTGGCACACGTTTGAAACGTTTGCATTCACATAAATCTCACTGAGCGTTCTGTTGACACAATTTTATTCGTTTGATTGTCATATCCTCAGATTAATGGCGCTACCTTGGCGCTCATCGTACGAGTTTATTTTCGAACACTCTTGAACCCATTGCGGCGTCATCGAAGAGCAACGTCCTTGCAAACGGGTTGTCACTTCGCTTTTAACTTTCCCTCGCGTATTTCCGTTCCCATTAAAAAACCGAAATCGAATTATCGGTCATTATTGCGATGTTTTATTAATACGCACGCACGTACTTATTTAATGAATCTGTCTGAATATTGTCCGATTGTCAGATGCATCATCGGCTGGCGCGGTATGTGCAAAGTGAGACGAGGAAATAGTTTTCGACAAAGGGAGTCTACACACCTTCTGGCGGCCCAAAATATCAAAATCTTCCACAAACTTACTTAAATGCGTTCGATAGAAAAGAAACCTTGACTGTATCTTTATCAGCGTCGCTTCAGACCAGGGAAGGCCACAATATACCAAATCTTTACCCGACATCCTCATGTCAGCGACCCCGACTTTCCTGCGACGACTGTGATCACTGGTCCTGTTGTCCACCGTTGCGGCGGACTGTTTGTTGTCTTGTGTTGTGGTTCTCCTGTACCCATTTGCTACTATATTGCATCCTCGTCAAGTAGGTTCTTAACCACAGAACCGCCAATACAAGCTGGCATCTTTTTAAGCACCCCATTCGAAGTTCCGGCAGTTTCTCTGCTGGCAGCGCTCAAAGGAGACTTCTTATTAGGTGTGCGGATTTGCGCTGAAAGGTTCCTTTGAATTTAGCACTACCTCGACCATAACAAGATTCGTAAGAAAGTCCTGAGAAAGACCTCACTCTCTCCTCTCACGAGATTCGTGAGAAAGTCCTCACTCTCTAGGAGTGCGTTCCCCACAGGTGCAGCAGTCTGCCGCGTCCCATTCCGCCGAAATAAAGAATCCTTGGCGGTGTGAAGGCGAAGTTGAAGCCTTCCTCTGTTTCCTATTGGCGAACGGTTTCCTTCCCCGTTCGAACTTCATTCACCTTTCTCTGAGCTCCCACCCAGTTCATCCCGTTGTATAAATACCAATTCGTTAAGATACATAAATCAATATGGCCACTTTGGCGCGAAATTCAAAATTGATTCCATTACTTAAAAGTTAAGTGTACAATAGTACATTTTTTTTTTTAAAATTTTTTTCTGTCAAAACCCTTTTGATCACCGTTCATTTATCGATTTCAAGGCAAGATCTGACAGCCGGCTTAGAGACGAGCTATACGCTGTCATGTAGGTAGGTACTGGCAGTTATGCACTAATGTCAAAATAGGCCCATTGTACCGCCACGCGGGTGTTTCAAATTGGAGGAGAGGGTTGCCGTGATCATGACCGATAGCCAGTGTTGTCTTTATTGCTTTACTGAGGTCATTAAGGCTGTCATAAAAGTTGGAACCTATTAGTGGCCTATAGTGGAGTTTTTGTGTGACGAAGTTAATGAGCTGTCGCTTGAAGGTGTAGCTAACTGCCAGTCGTTTAGTGAGTTCATCAGCTAGCTGCCATGAATAGTTTTAACAATGCTGCCAAGCTCGTAGTGTTGTGCAGAAAGATGATTCATACTGATCCATCCGAAGTCCGAAATGAACCCTCCGAGATGTTCATTTAAGTGACTTCTTTAGTACATATCTTGAGAAGATCGCACAAGACGCACAGTCCAACACTACTTGGCACGGCATTCCAACCCGTTCAACTACTAGCATATGCGGGTTATTTGATTTTTCGCACACTCTCCATTACGCGTTTGCTATCATGGATCTAGCGTTGAACGAGATCGTGTACAAGACACCTTTAGGGACAGCTATAACTTCGAAGTGGAACTCGGAGAACTAATCGGACCTTATATGAAACATTGATTATGCCAGTTCTTGTAGAAAAGGAAGTCCCTGGTTTCTTCGAGAGAAATGTTCTCCGTGAGTGATATTTTATATGTCTGTGTTGATGACATCTGGAGAAGAAGGTATTGGTTGTTGGGTGACATGATCCAATGCCTAATACGGCTGAGCTATGTAGAGTGCATGGGCAGCTTGGGCTCGGACCGATGAGTCTTCGATTTCGCTCAAACAACTTGTTGTGGAAAACTGGAAGCGGTTAGACGGAGAGCGCATTAGTGGAAGAGTCTGGTTTGTCGAGGCCCAGGTACTTTACCGCCCTTCAGAAGTCTAAATCTACTGGATAAGAGAGCTTTCTTCCTCATCCTCGTCTCTGCAGCTTCTTCAAAAGACATTCCAGGGACGGCCAAGTCTAGAGGCTCGAACTCGGATCACATAAATCCACCCAACTCAATCTGATAAGACCGGATTCAGAATCACTTAGGTGGTTTCGTTATGAGGCATCTTGTTCCAGTTGACCATCTACGATTTATTTGAGCAAGTGTTTCTGCCTTAAGTTTATAGTGGCGATGGGCATGGATGGAGAGAGAATGGAGAAAAGAGACCAGACCAGCCTGTACCCTTCCTAGCCCTTACTTGCCCATCTCGTTAAGAGATAGGTGGTATCTTAGAATTGAAAGTGACTGAATTCAGAGATTTTATCGCTGCCTGGCTATCGGAGAAGATGAAGATATCTGTTCTTGATATTACATTGTGTCTTAGAGCCAGGACAAGGCTTCCTTGTAATCGGAAAGAGCCAGCCCTACACCTGTATACATCTTCGATCCATCGGTAACAACTCTGGTCTGGTGTCCAGACTTCCATTAAGATTTGGGACATTGGACGCCACAGAAAGATGAGCGATTATGTTTACCTTCGCGGAACTTAACAGAGTTTCTTCTTCTTCGTCCGCCTGCGAAGTATGGTGTGGACCGGGGCCTCAAACAACAAGCACTTCCAGATAGCGCCATCTCTCCTTTTGGACGTTGATGTTGTACGCCACTTGGGTGCGCCACCTTAGATGCGGCCTTCGTCTGTTGCGCTCGCTCACAGCTTCGGAGGCGAAGTCTTAAAAGGAGATTCCTCTGTTCTAACAAAAAATCCCACGGATAGCCTTTAACAAAATGTTGGCCCCCCTACTGTGTTCGCCAGCCTTGCCATGGCTTTCTCAAACCAACCCCTTGTCAAACTCATAACCTTCTCATTCCCATTTTCAGATTCAAAAGTCGACTGGTTCGGTGCCTGGCCTCAGCCACATATGTCGTCCGGCAGCTGTCCAATCTCGGAATAACCGTGTACACACCCTGCATCGCGTTATCAGCCGTCATTGGAGTGCCCTACTGGATACCGATCATAGTAATGTCGATCATTTGCATTATCTTCACAGTTATGGTAAGTTTCACGCACTCAAGTACACCGGCAATGACATAGACGCTGCCCTACTCAGATACGCCTTTGAACACGCTGCCTTCCCATGTCTAAGCACTTTTCGCTTTGCGGTTATCTTTGCAGGGCGGAATAAAGGCAGCCATCAACGCTGACGTCATTCAAACAGTGACTATCGTGCTGGTAACCGTGGCGGTGATCGTTAAGGGAACCATTGCCAGCGGCGGCCCGAAGCAGGTGTACGAAATCAATCGAGACAATGGTACGTAATACTTGTTCAACTTCTGACGAACTTTGCACTCAAACGCTTACTCTTGCCCTCGTTTAGATCGGCTGCAGTTCTTCCATTTCACGGGGGACCTCTCGGTGCGTGTGGACACCCTCTCGGCGTGGCTGGGACAACTGTTCGTGTCGCTGTCGCAGTTCGGCTGCCAGCAGAACTTCATGCAGCGCTACGTCAGCTTGAAGTCGTTAAAAGAAGTCAGAAGGTAAGTTTCTTGCACCGTCTTGCGCTGGAGTTTGTAACTCTAACGGGCTTCCCTTTCGCAGAGCAATGATGTCCAACATTCCCATAATCATCGTGTTCTTCTCGCTGGCCTGGATCACCGGAATGGTCATCTATTCCACATACGCCACATGCGACCCGTACGCCGAAGGTTACATCAAGAAGATCGACGAAATCATGCCGTTCTTTGTCGGCGATCAAATGGCTTTCATGCCCGGCTTCATGGGAATATTCATGGCAACACTGTTCAACGGCGCCTTATGGTGAGTCTTGTGCTTGCGAGCGTCCTGGATGCGGATGGGCTAATGATGGTGAATTTCTTTTTGTGCGCAGCGTGAACGTGTCGAACTTGAACTCACTGGCGACGGTCTTGTGGGAGGACTTCTTGGCACAGATGCCCCAGTTCAAGGGACTCACCGACAAGCAGCAACTGGGCGTGATCAAGGTGGTCACAGTTATCTTTGGCATACTCATCATGGGAATTGCTTTCTGCGTCGGCCTCCTGTCGGGCGTGATAGAGACTTCAATGCTGGCGTTTTCAGCCACCTCCGGGCCACTGTTGGGTGTGTTCATCTTGGCCATGCTGATCCCTGTCGCCAACTGGAAGGTAAATTGATCAGAATGTCTCAAGGGAAGAAAATCATTTCTTAAGCTCGTCTTCTCTGCAGGGAGCAGCAACTGGAATGATAGGTTCCAGCGTCTACGTGCTTTGGCTCACGTTTGGTGGCTTGACACTTGGCACCACCACGGACATGCTGCCGACATCGACCGAGGTAAGCGAGTGTGTGAAAACTCCGATTGGAGATGCTTGAATGTACTCTCTTTTAGGGTTGCTCGAACTACACCTTCTCGAATGACATCAACAAACCGCACTCGGTTTGGCTAGTTCAGGACAAGCCAGTGGACACAGCCTGGGCAGCGAATGATTCGTTTTCTCAAATGCCCACCAGTGCGGCACCAGACAGGTGGGTTATTCTCGCTTACACTGCTCTGCATACTCTTCTATAACAACCCCTTCGCTTGTCTTTTAGAACCTTCCTGCAAACAATGTACTCGCTCAGCTTCATGTACTACAGTTTCGTCGGCACGGTCCTCACCGTCGTGATTGGAGTGATTGTCAGCTACATCACCCGCAGCGACAAGGAATACAAGTACGACAACAAACTCCTGCATCCGGTCATCTTCAAGTGGTGCGAGAAATTCTCCGGCCCCAAGCCATACTACATCAAAGAACTGAACCCAGTTAGTACAACAACCACATCGACGACAATTCCCAACACACTTGTGGAGAGTTTCGATAAACCACCCAAGGACGGTGCACAAGATAACCTCGGCTACGAACCACACAACGAAGGCGATGTTGAGCAGCAGCAAAATAGCAAAGACAAAGACCAACCGCTTGAGGTGAATCTGACAAATATTCCATATGGCAAGGGCACAGTGGGGTCAAACGGCACAGCTAAGGCTGAAGTGAACGAGTTGAAAGCAGTGAGTGGCTTGAATGGATTCGTCAATCTGCCGCCACAGAGTGACATCAGCACTGGCACGTATCGAAAGATTACCGAAAACGAGCTGGTATAACAGTTCACGTGACACAACTGCCATTGATGACGCACACCACCACACCACACACACACACAGAATAGCCCGATTCGATTGATTGCATTTCTTGAGCATTCAACGTGCGCAGTGACTTCTGAGAAACAGGGCTAGGGATAGATACATACGTTCTCCTCCGAGAAGTAAGGGATTGACAACTTACTGTAGTATTATTATTATTTCGTTGTTTTTAGAATAGATTATATTTTTTTTTATTTTGTCATTTGTTTCATCATTGAGTGCGCACATGAATACGATTCCACGGTGAAACTGTGATCATAAACTGTTTATTGTATATTTGAAGTGAACTAGCAAAGTAGCACGTACAGCGTAAGTTTATATGAATTAGGTTTTAGCAAACAATTGTTTTAGGAAGTTAAGCTCTAAGTCAACTGTTAAGCTCATGATTGAACATTTTTATTTTAATCGTACACAAAATTCTAGAATTAGCTTTATTTATTTTATACGAACAAGTCGATACGTAGTCGATGCTAGAGTAAGAGTCCGATGTGCTACCAATCACCAGTGACTTACATTCATACACTTAAATTAAACACTTAAATTATATTTAGTTAAAGCTGAAAGAATTTAAATGGATATGTTATATTTTACAAACGCACACTGTTGTTGTTAGTTAAGTTTAGTTTAGCGGAACTAAAGAATTTTCGTGTGGCTTCCTAGCTTGTAATACTCTAGGCTTAACTATCGTATCCTGTAATACTGTAATTAAATGAATTTAGCCACTGATCTGACAATACTGTAGATAATTAAATAAATGGTTTACAAAATAAATGAATAAGAATACAAAATCTGTTAAACTTTGCTTGTTATTGTTCCGTCGGTAATTATTGGTGAACTGCACAAGTCCGGTTTCCAACATGTTTGAGCATGGCGATCAACTCAACGGGCTACCAAGGATCAACAAGGAATTGACTTAACAGAGCTAAAGAGGAAATAATTTAGAGTTGTTATGCCTGAAACACAATAGTGCGTTTGCGCTGGCGTTGGCTTTCAACGCACACAATTCAATGGCCAACCACAAAATACAGCGTCGACCTGCGTTAGTGAGATGATCGTAATAAAACGTAAAACGTAGTCCATCGCACGTAATTATTCAACATCTTGGATATTTTTTGACAGATGGGTGCGCTGTGAGAGAGATTTTCTCTCAGATTGAGAGTTTTCTTCCAAATTGAGATTATTTTGTGTCAACTGTCATTTGAGAAATGAAAACAGTCATTTCAAATAGTGTATGCAGAAAGGCGGCAATATTTTTCATCTAGTAGATGAGAGAGAACAGCTGATAAATTGAGTATATACTTCAACGCAGTGCGTCATCGTAACATGAAGTCGGCTGGCGCAACGCACTATTGTGTTTTTTTTTTTTTTTTTATGCAATTTTATTTAATTAATTCTATATTTCTTACTTGCTAGACAAAATTACTTAAAACTAGCTTAACTATCTTAAGAATTACAATTGTTCTTAATACTAACCTACTGACCCTATGCGGGTACTCTAAGCTAATCTAATCTATGTTATAAATGTGCCTTTCGGCTTAATCTACGTTTTTTTTTTAGTCTACGGCTGGTTTTGGTGTAACCACCAGTAAAATTGCCGTTCTTTGGCAGACTCTTTCCTATCTCGAGCGGGGATCGCTCTACTGAACCGGAGGAGATCCTCGTGGGTGCGAACGACATCCGGTTCGTATTGAAGTCGCCTATCCACTGTTCGGCGTACGACATGGAAGATGATAGGATATCCTTGTGGATCCTGTATAAGGCCAATTGTGTCTAGATACAGGAATGCCTCGGGAGGAATAAGGCCGTTAAGGCGCACCCTTTCATGGTACATACTATTGGGGTAGTAAGCCCCAAAGATCAGACTGTTGGACGAGGTCATAGCTCGTGCAGTGTGCCTTCTGATTAGTTTAATAATAAAATTATCTACCCTATTCACGTTTGCCTCGTTGTACAAGACCTCGTTAGGGTAGTACTTCTTGTACTCAGACTCGGGTGTGCGATACAGACGGAGACAGCTCCTAAGACACCCTCATCTTTTCCATCTGGGAAGGACTCACGTTGAACCACAATGGACAACCGTACACCATAATGGGCCGTACTAGGGCCATGTAGCAGATTACCTTCACTCTGGTATCAAGTTGGCTGCTGAAAAACAACCTTCTTGCCGCAGCAAAGGCTTTTCTGGCTTTCGTCAGAGCAATATCTATATGTTTGTCAAAATACAGATATTGATCCAGCCAAATGCCTAGATATCTAACTACACTTTTTACTAACTACTTTTTTTACATGCGGGTCAACTTTGCCGAACTTACGCCAGTTTTTGTGCGTAGCCCGCGGTGCCATGTACAACGGGGTCCGGAAAAGACTAGTTTCGCACTTCTGGAAGTTGATAAGCAACTTCCAGCCGTCGCAAAATCGCTGGATTTTCTCGATGTCACGCTGCAACAAGATGTTTATTACCTCGACCTTCGGACCTGATCTGTACGCAACTAGGTCGTCGGCGTACGCAATTAAGTGTGGCATGGAACCTATAAGATCTGCAGTGAATATGGAAAACAGGATCGGGGAACCAATGGCACCCTGTTGCAGACCGTTTTTAATGTTAAAGACCGTAGTGGAAGTTACGTCACCATTTTTCACAACGAACTTTCTACCTGTTATCATGTCATAGACCATGTATAGCAATGGTTTACTTATGCCAAGCCTGACCAGCTTGAAGAAGAGGCCCTCCAACCAAACGGTGTCGAACGCCTTCTCCAAGTCAATCAGGCAGGCACCCGTGCACTGATTTTTGTTTTTATTCTATTGTATGTCGGACACCAGTTTTGACGCGGCATTAATGGTATCATGCCCCGTTCAGAATCCGAACTGGTTGTCCGGTATGATTTTCTTTTCATCTGCCCATTGCTTCAGAACTCGAATGACTATCTTTTCAAAAACCTTGCTTATGCAGGGAAGAAGACTGATCGACCGAAGATTTGTCGGAATGGACTTACCTTTGTCCCATTTAGGGATCGGTTGAACAACAGCTGTTTTCCAGTGCGTGGGGTAATGTGCATTACTCAGCGCATTGTTGAACAAGGTTGTGTAAATTTGGACCGCTTCGGGGGGAAGATGGCGAAGCACAATGTTCGGTATTCCATCGATTCCCACTGACTTTTTCTTCTTCAGCGAGTGGAAGATACCCTGGAGATCTTCTTGAGAAATCAAGATGTGATTCCCATCATTGGCGACGGCACTATGTGCCGAACTATTGTGTTTCAGGCATTGTGTGGCAGAAAATTGTTGAACACTCGCTGTGGGATTTTTCAGTCGACAAATCTCACACTCACTACGTCGGGAGTTGTGTAGCTTGCCCAGTAGCGCCATTTTCAGACAGCGGCACGGAGTCCATTAAGATTATTGGTGTCTCTTTCTCTTTCTTCATTTCGAAAGAAATAAGGTTTTATTTAGTGAACGTATTAACGATTGGGCGAACAATTGTGGATTGTATTCACACCCATAACGTCAATTTGTAACACCACCATAAATTAAGAACATTTTTTTTTTTAAATTCATTTTTATTTCATTCATAACGGACTTAAATTCTAGACAAAAATTCTTACAACTAGTTGGACGTACATTGTTACTTCTACTACTTCTAACTTACTGGCCCTAGGCGGGCACTCTAAGCTAAACTTAACCTTGGTCTATGCCTTTCGACCTAACCTATCAATGAATATATATAGTTTAGTTACTCTTGTAACTATTAAATATTTATTGATAAAACAAACCTTTAGTTTTCTTATTTTTGTACACTTTATTTAACCTTCACAAAATGAGACTAGTCAACTTCGACTGCGACTTGACAAATGAGAGAGAGAGTAACAACAGCGTGGCTCTTATCTATCGTCTTTACATCAAAGACGATGATAGAGCCGTTATTCCTTTGTTACAATTGTGAGGAGTTGTCAGCACATTGGTGGTTTGCTTACAAAACATCACGTGTGCTGAAAAATGCCTTCTAACATTGATTATTGAAGTTACATATAATATATATGAAATAAATGAATGTTGACATGTACAGCTTAAAACAGTACGTTCTCGATTAACGCAACTCTCGATTTACGCAACTCCTCAGTTTTCGCAACAGCTGAATTTACAACATTGATTGATGCGGTAATCGCAACTTTAAAAAAAAAGTTACTCGATAAGTGCAACTTTTCTTTTTTTATGCGTATTTTTTTTTACTCATTTTCTTGGCAATCTTTGCTGTTTTCTTTTGCCTTACATTTTCTCTTGGCAGTTATTTTACCGCTACATCTGTATACATTGAAAGCATGTTTCTTAGTTTAATGAATTCAGTGCCAGCGATCAGTCGCTTTTGAGTTTCAAAAATGGGTGTCATTAAAAAAATTCTAAAATTGTCAATTAAAAATAAGAGTGACATTTTAGAAAAGATTAAGAAAGGAGCTTGCATACGTTCATTTAGCCGTGAGTACAATGTGCATAAATCTACAATTAGCAGAATAAAAGGAAGAGAGGGCGAAATAAGAAAGTTTGTTTCCGATACCGAATGTGGACCCGGGAAGAGGATAACTTTAAAGGCTGGCGAATACCCGAATATGGAAAAGGCACTGTACAAGTGGTTCCTAAAACAAAGACAGCAAAATGTGCCAATTTCCAGCGAGGTCCTCAAGACAGAGGCTTACTCATTGCATGTGAAGATAATAAAAAGGCCAGGATCTTTTAATGCGAGCAATGGTTGGGTGACACATTTTAAAAAAAAGACACGGAATTCGCCTTTTGAAAATTTGCGGGGAAAAACTGTCAAGCAAACCGCAGTTTTTGGATCAATTTTCAATTAAACTTAAAGAAAAAGTCAGAGAGGTCGACTTGACTCCTCATCAAATTTATAACGCTGACGAGTCCGGATTGTTCTACCGACTTATGCCCAACAAAACTCTAGGTAGATTTTAGGGAATCGTCAGCTCTTGGCCGAAAGATAAGTAAAGAAAGAATCACGTTTCTTGCCTGCACCAATGCCAATGCCTTTTGTTATCGGTAAATCTACAAACCCACGATCTTTTAAAAATTCTTAACATATGCCCGTTGTGTACAAGGCAAATAAAAATGCTTGGATGACGTTAGCATTCTTTGAACAATGGTTCCACTCGACATTTGTGACTGAGGTAACAAAAATAAAGCGGCTAAGGTAGGGCTTTATTAATACGTTTTTTGTTTCTTTTAGGTCTGATGATTTTTAAGTTCTTGGTATATATTGCTTTTGGATAACGCTCCTTGTCATCCAAAAGATGGAGAATTAAAAAGTGATGATGGGATGATTGTTGTCATGTGTTTTTCCGGCAAACTGCACTGCAATTCTTCAGCCCATGGACCAGAATGTTATAAATTTGACGAAGTTGCACTATAAGAAAAGTCTATTGGCGTTCTTGGTTGGATTTGAGGGATCAGACCTTGAGTTAAAACTCAAAGCATTTAACCTACGAGTTGCAATTTGCTTTCTATCAAATGCATGGATTGTATTGATGGATTTTCACAGTCATTGGGAAGATGAAGATGAACTTCCTTTGAGCACAGTGAGAGCACAAATTATTAATGAACAAGCGGTCATAGAATCACTATCAACTCTCTTAAATAACATTTCCTGTAACAAATCTATTACAAATGAAGACATAAACGATTGGGTACGTGAAACCATTTATGAAAATGAATCAGTCCAATTATGTTATGAAAGTGAACTCAAGGTCGAGATTCCTGCTCCCAAAATAAAGACCGAAAATGCAATTCAAGCAATAAATACAGCAAATGGGCCGAATAGAATTCAGTCCCTATTGCAGAAATTTTGCGCCTTCAAAAGCTGCGAGAAATGGCTATTTTACAGAATATTAAAAACAAAAAAATTCAAACAAAAATTTCTGATTTTTTCAAATAAAAATAATTTAACACATATTTATTTCAATGAATTAATTTCCTTTTTTATTATTATTTATTTTCAATAAAAATTGGTTATATTTAATAAACAAGTGCAAGTGTTGGTTTTCCTTGTTGAGCTTTTCATCTTGAATTGAACTTAAAAAAAATATAAACGCGCTTATTGCAACAACCTCGGTCATTGCAACTACCCTTGTTTTTATTAGTTGCGTAAATCGAGAATGTACTGTATTAAGAAAATTATGGAAAAAAACTTAATTACAGAACTATTTGTTTTTTTTTAAACTATTATAATAATACAATAATGAAAATTGGCACCACCCATCCAAGCAAATACAGTGGTACCCTTGTGCCCTGCCGACAAAGCTTTATAGACAAAACTAACGGCACAATAGTTTTATTAATTTTGCTCAGTATATGAATAGCAAATAAATAATAATAAAAAAAGAAATTAAACGGCGACACATTTTCCTTTCAAATCACTTTTGTGTGAAGTTTCATCTAATGACCGTTCAATTACATCTTACGAAAGTCTGTGGTCTCAGTTGCGCACCAAAGAACAAAATGCTACATTCGTTAGCGCTACGATTTGCTAACGCACACGTACGAAATAGTATTGTTTGGACATTTGGTAGCTCACTAACTAATGACATATTATTCTGGGCACCAAAAAAAGTCGATAGTAAAACTTTCCCTCCATAAAACTAAACTCTGTTCCAGTCGAATCTTTAACTTCTTCTGGTGGCGCTACAGCCCGGGGTGGACCTGGATCTCAACCAGTAAGCATCTCCAGCCGGCACGATCCTTAGCCAGCAGTCTCCAACTGCGCACACCAAGTTGATTGAGGTCCTTCTCAACCTGGGTGCGCCATCGGTTCCGTGGCCGTCCTCTATTGCATTGTACTACTGATTCGGAGTCGAAGACTCTTCTGGCTGGAGCAGTGTTGTCCATGCGCTCTACACGGCCCAGCCATCTTAGACGTTGAATCCATAGCCTGACTAGGCTCATGCCGCTGTACAGCCCGTACAGTTCGTGGTTGAATCTTCTTCTCCAATAACCATCAACGCAGACAGGACCAAAGACAGAATGCAGAACTTTTCTCTCGAAGAGACCAAGGACTTCCTCATCCACTTTTGAGATTGTCCATGTCTTCTCGCCGTACAGCAGGACTGGGATGATCTACGTCTTGTTTAAATCAGCCTGGTCCTTCGAGAGAGGACTCTACTACTCAATTGCCTCTTGATCCCAAAGAAACAGCGATTGGAAAGAGTAATTCTGCACTTAATCTCGGTACTGGTGTTGTTCGTACTGTTCACTTGCGAGCCGAGGTAGACGAAGTCCTTGACTACCTCTAAGTTATAGCTGCCCATTGTGACGCTCCGTCAAAGACGTCGATGTTGTGCGTCCTTTCTCGATGACACCATATACTTCGTTTTGCCCTCGTTCACCGCTAAACTCATTTTGGCCGCCTCAGCTTCAATAACGGCAAACGCTTCATTGACGGCTCCCTGTGTTCTGCCAATCACGTCAATGTCATCCGCGTATGCTAGCAGTTGTACGGACTTCTGGAAAGATCGTGCCTCTTGTGTTAGCGTGTGAGTTCTGCACGATCTCTTCAAGAATAATGTTGAAAAAGTCACATAACAGCGCGTCGCCTTGTCTAAAACCTTTTTGACATTGAAGGTCTTGGTGAGTTCGTTACCGACCTTGATGGAGCAGCGAGAATTCTCTATCGTCATCCTGCACAACCTGACGAGTTTGGCAGGAATGTCAAAACTAGACATGGTCATCCCTATGCACGCTGTCATATGCGGCCTTCAAATCGACAAAAAGGTGTTGGGTGTCGATATGCATTTCTTGGGTCTTTTCCAGGATCTGCCGTAATGTGAAGATTTGGTCGATGGTGGACTTACCTGGCCTGAAGCCACACTGATATGGACCTATCAGGCTGGTTTCAGGCGCTCACACAAAACGGCAGAGAAGATCTTATAGGCAATGGTGAGGAGACTTATCCCTCGGTAGTTGGCGCAGTTTTGTAGTCGTTTCTTGTAGTAAGTTAGTAGAACACGCAATTACTACCCTCTTCAAATGGGTAAAATCTTGTGGTCTTGGGATGAACCCATTAAAAACAGAGTTGGTCCTTTTTACCAATAACACAGTCAACCCGCCTTTCAATTTTCCCAATATTGAAGGTACAACCCTCACTCTAAGAGAAAGCGCGAAGTACCTCGGTCTAATCGTAGACAGGAAACTCAACTGGAAACTAAACATAGAAGAGAGAGTAAAGAAAGCAGCCTTATACCTGTGCAATAGAATATTTGGTAAGAAATGGGGTACGAATCCCAAAACGGTTATGTGGATGTACACAGCAGATGTGACAGCAGAACAGAGCTCAAGGTTCTTGGCACACAGCATTCGATCACTCTGTGCTGGGTCCCAGGTCACAGGGACATAACCGGATACGAGGTAGCAGATGAACTTGCCAGGAAACTGGCCGAATCCGACTCATCCCAGGCAATCCCATGGCTTTCCCCACCTCTGTCTGACATGAAGAGAAAGGTGGACAGTAAAATCCTGGAGCTGGCTAATGAAAAGTGGAGTTCCTTCCCCACATGTGAGACCACTCGTACGATATGGTCTAGATTTGACAGCGCAGGAACCGATACTCTTCTCCAATGCAGCAAGAAACTGCCGAGGATGATGGTCGGAGCTACTACTGGTCATAACCACCTGAGGTACCATGAACACAAAATGGGACTTACCCATGACACCATTTGTAGAGGCTGTGGGGACGAAGAGGAGATTGAGGATACATCCTACTATCTTTGTCAATGCCCCAGTCTATGCAAATTGAGACAAAGAACCTGGTAGAATTTTTCTTCCATGACCTCCATGATATATCAGATATCCCACTAAAAGGATCTCTGGATGGCTAGAAGGAGGATAATAACCAATTAACACATTGGAATCAGGAGTTTTCAGCATAACACCGACGAGTAAGAAGAAAGAAAGGTTTACCCCATGGGCATCCCAATGGGTCCAATAGGACCTCAGTGTGGCACCGCCCCATCGCGTCAACCCACGAACCTAACGTAACCTAAGGTGAGACGGTCCGCCTCGGGTGGCATACTAATAGCGGGTGCCATCAATAACAGCAAAATATGGAAGTATTTTGTACATTACAAAAAAAAAATTAAAAAAAAAACTAATAAAATAATACATACCTATACGGTGCATGAATTTCGTTTCTGACCTACTCTCTTCAGAAAGAGAAATCCACCAGGCGAAGTACCTTAGCATTATATTCGACAGCATACCCGATAAATCACATATCAACCAAATGAAAAATGCGAGGTATACGTTCGCAAACTACATCTAGATCCTAGAATGTCAAATAACTTACAGGCGATATCTTGAAGCAACTCAATGAAGATAGTCTTGATATTAACCTTTGTCGAGCTCAGGGATATGATAATGCTGCGACTGGTATTCATGGAGGAGTTTAACAATTAGTTCGACAAATCAATCGGAAAGCTTTGTTTACCCCATGTGCAAACCATTCCTTAAAACTTTGCGGAGTTCTTTCTTTGGGAAGAAGAAGACTCCTTCATACAACGTTTTTGAGACAGTGGAAAGACTACACATTTTTCTCTTCATCTACGGTTCGTTGGGATGTTCTCATAAAAAAATTTAGGTGTGTCAGTCAAAGGGTTTGAAGACACTAGCTGAAGCACTCATCACGAGTCTGCTACGCCATTGAAGGAAAATTTCGTGAAGATAATAGTTTCAACTCTTGAATCCCTTTGTTATCCTCAAACGGAAATTTACTCTTATCTCCTGTATGCAGCTTTATTATCTTTCATTAGTCGTAGGATATTTTGGAAGATGTTGATGCAGCACGAAAATACTTGCAAAAGCCGGACTTGCTATAGAACAAAGTGTCAACTCCACTTAAGGCACTCGCGAGTTTTCTTCATGAACATCGTGATGAAAGCGTTAAAAAGGCTATACTGTTTTTAATTAATATTTATATCTAAAGTACTATACCTTGTTTTGTGATAAAATGCTATAACGGAGAGTGCGTAGCGACGTTCGATTTGTCAACTATATCAAGTTTCTTCAACGCCAGAATTCAATCTGAAACAAGGCTACATCTGCAGCTTTCTATATCTTTCATCAAAAAGTCCTCTCCACAACCAAGACCAATAGAGCCAAATACTTGCACGTTTGCCAAGAGTCTTAACCGAGCTTGTGATATCCACATGTAAGGTAAGTGCTGTGTCTGTTATTCTTTTTTCATTTGCTTAACGAATGGAAAGGATTGCATCTTTTTCCGCAACTTCCAGAGCCATGATGCGTCATGATTATTTATTTGTTAAACTTAAACTATGGTGCTTTGTTTAAAGTGTATTCGGTGCGAATGTCAAATCCGATAGGAGGAGCGCTGTTGTTCATGACTCGTCCAGATAGTGTCTCATACTCTGCTTTACTCATAGCTATTCATTTCTATTCTACGTTTAGAGTATATAGTTAAATATTGCCCTGTTTTTTTTTTTTAAACTAAATCTTATCTTATGCATCATGGATCGACTAATTGGAATTCAAAATTTCCATCATTGGCGATTTTTTAATCCCTTTTTTCTGTTAAGTGTCAGATTGTGAGATTTTCCTCTTTGGCTAGAACTTTGTAAAAATGCGTTCCTTATTATTTAATTATTTTTATATTTTTTTGAATTTTTTCAAAGACCATTGAAATTTCTTCTTCCTGCTCTTTCGATTAATGCGAACGAAGTTAGTTGAAGTCCTTGACTACTGTCCCCACACTTCCCGTGTCCTTGCGCGCCTCCCATCTTGCATTGACTTGGAGTGGAACTTTCATCCATCTGCATCCAAGGTACGCTATAGTCTTGTCACCTCAGGCGTTGGATACGTAGATGCCTAGGTACAGTGGTAACTACGCAGGTAGTATAACTCATGTTTCAATATTGATCTCCAATCGCCATCAACGCAAACATGTGCCAAGTATCGCATGCAGAAATCCAAAAAAAAAAAACCGAAAATAGTATTTGTCTTGTTTCCATTGATAGAGGACTGAAAAGAGAACTCAGCTTACATCCAACCAAGGTAAGGTGACGACTTTACCCTTCGTCGGATACTTTTTTTTAAATGGACAAATGGTGCCTGGCCGTTATTATCATCATCATCTTTTGAACCGCAGGATCCACTAAACAGGTCGCGGGGTTAAAATACGCAATAGGGATTATGTCTAAGCGTAATCAGGCGAGCTTATGCACTTGGTAGAGGCACCTCATCATGGAATCGCATTCAAGACTTGCCTCGGAAGTCGTGATGTTGGAGACATTCGTGCTACGTAACCAAACTATCGAAGCATAGACCTTTCCGTTTGAAGAAGCAGCTGCTCAAAGATTAGTGCCTGGCCATACCAGGTATGGAGATACGTGCCACTTAGAGACCAATTTTTTATGAGATTCAAGTTTGTTTTATGAATTTCTTACAGCAGTGACGAATTTTGCATTTTATTGTGAACGCCCCAGTGTGAAAAATATTCCACCAAATGCATCAAATTCAGTGCTCATCCAATCCTTCCACATTCTTGGTCTCGCTTCGATATTTTTGTGCTTCCATTTTTGTGCTGCATCTCTTGCATACCGATTTGTTTCGCTTGTGATGACGAAAGTACTAATAGCGTTCAAAATAAGTAGAATTGTCAAAATGCATGATATGACATTTATTTACATACAGCCTGGCATCATCAATCCAGGCACCCGTCCAGCCAAGGGTGTCTTTTTTCTAGAATTACCCCCTTCTTTAATTAATTTTTCCATAAATTAGCAGAA
The DNA here is from genome assembly GCA_964034865.1 of Eristalis intricaria. Lineage (NCBI taxonomy): Eukaryota > Metazoa > Arthropoda > Insecta > Diptera > Syrphidae > Eristalis > Eristalis intricaria. Next base: position 104,968,030 of record OZ035873.1, on the reverse strand, counting down.
AATAAAATTTTAGCAAGCTACTTGGATTTTCAAGTCGATAGCTTTATCAGAAATATCGGTAAATGACGCTTAAAAATGAAATATGCCTGACCAGACACGGGTGTCCGACGGAGGGTTAGGGTGCCTTCATTGTCTCTCCAATTTTCCGTTTCACTTGAACTCGGTCCACTTTAAGCATTACCTGGGCCAATTGTGTTGCCACTTCCATTTTAAAAAGTTCATCGACCACTTGGTTGTCATTTTTCGCGTATTCTTCCTATGATGTGTGTTCTGTGTCCCTAAGCCTTTCTTACCATTTTCATTTCCGATATACAGTCCATCACAAAAGTAAGTACAGAGCATAAAGGTGCCTGCGTTCTAATACAAAAATGAATATCAGACGGGACTCCATAGAAAAAAAATGGTGAAATAAGAGGATGCCTCCAAAAAATATGATGATTAACCAAAAACGTAAGGAAATTTCAAATTGGCCTTTCTGAGCTTTGCTTGCAAACGCTTTTGGCGCCAGTAACCGGTTAGATAGTTCACATAACCAAACATACCCATTCTTTGATCAGTGGATACTAACTTGACCACGTTAGATGCTGCCATAAGCCCCGTATTATGGAAGATGCCTCTAAGTGATTTACACGTTTGTTTACTTACCTTTGTGATGTTTTTGAGATATCCTCATATTTTTGCCCTCCTTGTTTATTTTTATTTTATTATTTAAGCTTAGTACCCAACTTAGTGCTTAAGGATTTTTCTTGGAGTCCCGCTGGATTTTATTTTTTGTTGAAAACACATACTTTTGCGATTGACTGTACATATCTGCATGGGCACTTAACGAATATCTGCTTCCTGCAAGTGTTGGAGAGCTGCCGAGGTGATGGAGAGTACTCTCAACTCTCTCACGCAACTCCTATAAAAGAGTTGTCATTCTCCTTCCATCCTTGCATAAGGCAGGGACTAGTAATTAAGCCTATGGTCTTACAAGTTATTTGTTGGTCAAGTCAGATGCCAAGTTTGATTGATTTCCTTGATCTCCTAGTGCGAGAATATTTATCGACTACACATAATTTTCTTACTCTTTTCTGATCTGCAGATGACAAGAGCTCCAGCGTCAATATACTGGGATTATCTGGTATTCGCGATATACATAATGTACACGATCAAATCTCACATCCGACCAGCAATTTTCCATTTCACAAGCCAAAGCCGGAAGACTGAATATATACTCCCAAGGGCTGGGGTCCCGATTATCGTTGTTGTACTCTCAGTAGCTCGAGCAACACTTGGAGTGCGATCGGTTCTTGGTAAGTTGGATACAAAATATACGAGTCGAACACGGATGGAATGAAGTTGGCGTATACTTTCCACAAATCACTCTTCTAAACAATAACTAGATTTCCTTTCTTTAGGCTATTCTGGTGAGTTGTTTTATCGAGGATCGGGAATGTGGGAGACGATATACGGAATGGTCACCGCAATCCTCCTGGTGTCCGCCATATTCCTTCCCGTCTACTTTGGCCTGAGAATACTCACCGTGTATGAGTACTTAGACTTGAGGTAAGTTCAAATTAATTACCGCTAGAGTGCATGTAAGTCCGCTTCGAATGAATATATATTTATTCCTCCACAATTTTAAAATAGGCACCCTATTTCTCTAACCTTCAAAGACTCTACATTCGCTTTAATAAAACATGGTAGGTGAGGTTAGGTACGCGGCCAGACGGGGGGTAAGCCACATCTCACTTTCTGGGCCCACTGGGCGAATGTAGCCTCTATGTTCAGACGTTGCTCAGCCATCCCGATATCATCATAAAATTGAAAAGAGATTTAAGTGGGAGAGTTGTTAGATCCTGGAAGTCTTGCAAGAAATGTTCTCCCAGTGTTCTAAGAGAGACGATGGGCAGCGGTACCAGACACCTCTCACTTACTCACTTACTAAGTGTCCGAGTCTGAGCTACAGCTCCCTTCCATCGTTGACGGTCCTGAGCACGCTGCCACCAGTCGTTAAAACCAAGCTGTCTTACATCCGCTATTACTTGGTCTTTATACCGGAGGTTCGACCTTCATCTCCTTCTTGAAGCAAGAGGCTCGAATTGGAAGACGTTGGTGTCGAGGTAGCCTGCCAGTACAGATATTGCCTTCCGGACTACATCCACTGGTATAGCTCGTCGAGTTCGCGGTTGTGTCTTCTCCTCCCTTCGTCTTCCACGCAGACGGGACCATATATCCGACGTAGAATTTTTCTTTCGAAGGTCCCAAGAATCAGCTCTGCAGTTTTGCTTATCTTCCAGCTTTCGGCTCCCTATAGCAGAACTGGCAAAATAACAATTTTGGACAGGATAATCCTGGTTCTTCGAAGTTCAGAAGTTTTGAGCCTAGTTGTTCCCACAGACCGAAGTAGCACTGGTTACCAAGGGCAGTTCTACGTCGGATCTCCGCTGTGTCTGTCATTGGTGGACTTGACATTCGTCTCGAGGTGGACAAGCTCCCTTACAGCCTCGAAATTGCAGCTATCAATCGTAATATTTTGCCCCAGGTGGTGTGTGACGGAATGTTGTTTTAGTCTACAGCATGTACAAAGGACTCTCCTTAAGTCAAACTCTCTCTACCTCGAACAGATTATGGTGTGCCGTAACATTTCGACTTAGGGAGAGTCCACTGTATTTTGTTTTATCCTCGTTGACCTAATGTCAAGCTCTCTTCGCCTTTTTCAATTGCCGTGAATGCTTCCACCATGGTACGTTGGATATACTCGACGATGTCGATGTCATCTGCATGTCCCAGTAGTTCGACTGGCTTGTAGAAGATACTGCCTTCCTTGTTTAGGAGTGACCTCTATTTCCTCTAAATCGCCGCATCCTCTGCATATAATGTCGATGGGTAGTCCATTTCTTGTGGCTTCAGATAATTATGCCCAGTTAGCGATCCAGCTAGCATTCGAAGCAACTTTTTTAATTTTTAATTAAAGTTAAGCAGTTTTTCGACAGAGTTTGAGTGTTGTGTAGAACCGTATTTTTGGAGCTACTTGTTTTGACTTCTTAATTGATCTCACTCAGGCTCGACCAAGTTCCCAAAAAGGTCCCCTTTCACAAAGACCTACCAATTCCAGTAATTATTGTTCAAACAATTAACCATGTTCTGACCAAGCTGGATAATAATGGTGCAGGCTGAGAGTGACAAACGGTTGATTGTAGGTTTCCCAAGTCAATGTCACTGGAAAGAAATGTATTGTTCGACGTCCACATCTGTAGCTCCTGTAGCTAATCAGAAATTATAATTTAAGACACAATTTTAAGGTAAGTTCTCCGATCATCAAAATAAGCACGCCTCTGACTATCAATGAGTCCGATAGAGGAGGTGGTCATAAATGCTCTGGGAACACCATCGATCAAGTCCAAGATGACGAAACTCTGCCTATGGTAGATCTCTGGATACAAGGGTATTCCGGATAACGAAAGAGCCGATGACTAAAGCTTTGCTAGATTCAGACATGGAGCCAAATTAACATGCTGGTAGGCGTCATAACTGAATAGCGCATCATAGGCAATCAGCAATCAAGCCAGAAGACTTGTATCGCCCGACAATGACTTCTGTAGAAACAGCAGGGTTAGAGGAGAAAAGCTGTTTGGTGTGGATTTTGGGCCGGGCGATGACGCCGGTCAAAATTTCTTTGAGAACGACGTTGGCCAGGTCATCACTATCAACAGCGAGTTCGTCGGTGTTAAACTTTGGCCGCCGGATTCGAGTTGTCCCGAACTTTTATTAGCCTCCTCTATAATTGTGTAGACTCCTATCTTCCTGAAATCTCTACGACTGGGATGGGTAAGTATCGGCCCCTTTCTGGGAAAGTTCATCTGATGACTCGTTGCCGACTATGTCTAATAATGTAATAATTGAGTGCTGCGTACTGAAAACCTTGAGCTCTTCATGGTAGTCTGCGCCAAGCTTGTACTTGAATTATGTTCTCAAAATTGCTTTAATAGCCGTTTCATTGTAACTTTTCAATTAGAATGGATATCAGGATGGTATTTCCAACATTGATGTCATTCCGTCCGCTTCTTCGACTGGCAGGTCCTTTTTTTTAGATTTCAATTAGAATGGATATCAGGATGGTATTTCCAACATTGATATCATTCCGTCCGCTTCTTCGACTGGCAGGTCCGCTTGAAAAATCCTGCTATAGTCAAAGGTTGTAAGACAGCTGTTCATGGAACTTTTTGCATTTTCAGTGCATGGACAACTTGTTGATAGACTCATTTGTGCGCCGCTCCCTTGTTGAGAAATATCACCAGAAGCTTATTTCGAAATGATAGAACAGAGGGGGTCTGTCTGTTCGAACAGTCTGTTCGATTTGGGCAATTTGTCTATTTTTTGTCTAATATATTTCGACAAAAATTTAATTTGGAATTTGGCGGCCAACTGCTGGGTTCGCTGATCTCTGGCAATAAAACATGATTCCTATAAAGTGGTATCCTTCATGAGCGACTTCTTATCTCATCTACATGATGCACTAGGCATTTGCGCGCATTTTCGCATTCAAGGCACGCCTCGGATGTCGAGATGATGGTGACACGTGACCGAAGCATAGCTCTTCCCGTTCGAAGAACCAGCTGCTCAACACTGAGTTTCAAACCATAGGCTTTGTTTCACTTTCAAGCATTTCTCTATTCCAATGTCGGGCACATCATTAGGCAATTGGGGAAGATCTGTTCATGGCTTCAGTTTCGTTGAGGTTAATCACAAACACAATTTCGAGAGAGTTACTGAACAGATGTGGGTTTTACCAATTTAGCTTACTCTCTATGTAATCTGTTTTTATTTTAAGTAATCAACTGATGATCAGTTTCCTCCTTGGCGTACATACATGTACATGAATTTCATTTGAGGAGTTATCTCGCTGTTATTGTTGCGGATGGAATCGTCCGTTGTGCAAGGATTGTGTACAACATTGACGTTAGATGATCTCACGAAATGCATCTACTTTCTGATGCGCACCCAAAGACAATCGAATTATATAAAAAATAAATTATGCTGCACAACTTTTTATAATGACTCCAAATTCAACGAGTACCCACATCGACAAATCGCTCCCACGATAGATGGTGGATGACTATGCATCCTCTCACAGAGGATGGGTGGCGCTGACTGTTGCAGGGACTGCAAGCTCCACCACCACTCTTGTCGTTTCGATCATCTCCCTATTTTCTCAATGATGTACTTTAGAGCTTGTCACTCTACACATTTTTTATCAGCTGCAGCAAGCAATTTTCCATTATAATTACTACTTTGTGTGTTTAATTTGGCATGTGGCCATCATAACTTACCTTGCAATATTATATTTTTTTTCTTTGAATAGATTCAAAAGTAGACTTGTGCGCTGTATAGCATCTAGCACATACATCGCGAGACAACTATGCAACTTCGGAATCACGATCTACACTCCCTGCATTGCGCTCTCGGTCATCACTGGAATACACTATTGGACTTCAATCATGTTCACAACAAGTATTTGCGTTGTCCTATCCCTTGTTGTGAGTGTTGCTTCTAATGAACTTTAATTTTATTGGATTACTGATGTTTCAACTGGTCACAGGAAGGAGTACGGGCCAACACTCATGCAGAAGCTGTGCAAGTAACTTTGGTCATCTTATTCACACTGTGTGTACTCCTCATAGGTACCATTGATTGTGGAGGTCCAGCCGAGGTGTATGATGTCAATTTAAAGCACAGTAAGCAGTCAATACACGATTTTTTATTTTTCAAATATTTCAATTTCATTAAACCTTTTATCCTGTACTCAAAAAAAACAAACACACACGACATTTGTGGGTCAAATTTGCACAATCTACTTTTTTATCCACAGCAATTGCAATTTATTTTTTTTGTTAAGAATAGTTTTTACAAATAAATTTCAAGAATTTTTAACAGTTTGAATGAATGTTTGGTACTGTTGGAGCGATACGGACACATGTCCCAGCCAGATCGCTTCAAAGTTGACACAGTTTGTTATTTTTGAAGACTTTTTTGGCAACGTTGAACCACTCATCTTCTCGAAATGAGGTGCAAAAGAGACGCTAAGAGAGATTTCCCCTTGAAGCAAAGGTTCCCATATTTCTTACAAAACAAAAAAACCGCTCGTCAGAAATTGTTTGCTATATTCGAGTTTGGAAAGGCATCACGACAGTGGATCATTGTTGGCCATATTCTCGCTGGTATGAACCTATTCTCTCTCCCTCTTCGGTCTTCGATCCGTCTGTGAACAGTCTGAGATTACCATCCAGCGATCAGGAAGGAACCTGGTAAGAGGGACCAGAACGCAGCTGTGTCCATTAACGAAATAGTTTGAATTTTGCAATTTAAGCACTGGCCACTACCTGTCTTCCTATGTGAGGAAGTATCTTAAGTCTATCGGGTGGACTCTTTCGAAGCAACCTAGCCCACATGCATGCCGATAGTTCGCACTTGGTTTAAACTAAAAATATACTTTAAAATAATGAAATGTTTTCCGACACCCCGCTAGCGATTTCAGAAAGTGTATTTAGTCAACGGCTTCCCTTGATGTCATCCGTTTATTGTCGAATATAGCTTGTTTCGGAATATTGTGACCTACTAGATAATTGCGAGGCCGGTTATCTCGACAGACGTGTCAGTTGGTCTCATAATACTCCTTGGCTGAACCTTCACACTACTCACTACAAAACAAATTTAGCTGATCGTCACTCCGCTCAAGCGCTCAAGACACGCAACGACATAACAACGAGGCGTTATCCTATCAGCATGCCTGTAGGATGAGCCTGCCGATATTTCAATATTTCGACACATCACTATTTTGCCTGAGATAATCATCCCTATTCTTAAATCCGCCGGAAGGAACCGTCTACCGAAATCGAAAATCTTACTATTCCGAAATCCGTTCGAAGTGAATATCCCGCATGTCGGTAATGTGAATTGAGATTCATTATAGCCGTGTTTTTTTGATCGCTATCGATAGTGAGGTGAAGTAAGATGCAAACAAACGATTCGCAGTGGCTTTGATTTTTATCTGTCCAAATATATGAAGAAAACAATTTATATGTTCTAATCGCTGTCAAAATATATGAAAAAAAATTCGAACTCAAATTTTTATCGGCAGCCACTTTTAACCGCCGATATTATAGACAGTTATAGGCAGTAGGTTGTTGTAAGTGCTTTACGTTCAAAATCCTACTTCACTATTTATAGGTTTGTGAAAAAAAAACACCTCTAATATTCTTAAATCCGATCGAATCGATTCACTCCATGCACACAGATCCGCATCAACATTTTGCGGTTTCCTTTGAGTTTGAGTAGTTTCCTGGTAGAAATTAGTTTATTTATATTATGTAGGGAAATTCGGGAGGAATCATTCGATCATGTAGGCCAATGACACTTCTTACAAAAAGCGTATTCTATGTACCGAAAGCACTATTTATGAAGTAAATAGAATACCCAGTAGACAGAAATAGAATACCTCGAGACCAATAGTTGACGGACTGATTAAAGGTAAAATTGACTACAATTATGCTTAGCGTTATTGGGCGTGAATAAAAACTAAGTGTGGGCATTTCCTTAGCATTTTGGAGTAAATGCTCCATCTGGTGTGAATAGAAATTTACTTCGTTAAGTTTAACGAATCGTCTCCGCTCAGATATTTTGACAGCTTAGTCTTTCCTCCATTTTGGTGTGAATAAAGATGGAATGAATGGAAAGCTGACTTATACAAGTTGAGTGCGCATAGAAAGTGACTTCGAGAGAGAAAAAAGTGCAAACAATTTAGAATACTGAAAAATACTGCGCTGGAAGACGAATACTTTGACGGATTAAACCTTAATCCTCGAATGGACGATGACGATTTCATCAAGTTTTGAAATTTTTGGTGCTTGCTAAAAAAAAGCCAAACTCCAGACGTAAAAAATAAAAAGCAATCTGAGTTGAAAGCTATGGAAGAAGAAATAAAAAAAAAAACCCATGGGTTTAATTTGAACATCTCGCAAATAAAGAAAAAAATTGATAACATGAAGATCAGCGTCAATTCAAAAGGTGATAAGAGAAAGACGGGCAATCTTCCCATTACATTAAAATACCGAAAATAATCAAAGGTATTGCACGACCACCGGTTTCTTTAGGAATATCGGAAAGGAAATGAGTACTTAACCATTCCATGTCATCAAACTCGACTCTATACACGTTCTAGAAATCATTCCCTGTGTCCACGAAAGGACATGAGTTATAATTCTTTGTTTTTCGCGTTTGTATGTTTAAAAACGTTATTGCATATATTTTGCACCCACCTTTACGCGACCACTCACCCTTAAACGCCAAGAACCCTAGTTTTCAAACGTCAACTGAAGGGTGGGTACCTACTTTCAGAGATAACCTATAATATATATTATCATCCATTATCTCTGCCTACTTTGAGGCAATTTTTTATTCACACCAAATTTAGTATTTCCTTTAACGAACATACTCGACTCATGTGTTTTTACTCGGAGTATTTTCTTCTTCTTTCTGCTTATTTTCTTTTCGTTGAAAAAAATACAATTTTATTTATTCGCTACTAAATATATGTACAAAATGTATTTATGTATCTAACTTGCTTCATATGAGTCATTTTGCTCACTTTCAATTCCTGGCTGGATAGCAGTGCTCCTTAAGCATGATCGCACTGTTATTTTATTCCCTTTTGTCTCTTGTATGATAAAAAAAGTAAACGAACGAAGAACACTAATCTGAATGTTTGAATTTCAAATTATGTACATTTTTTAAATCAGACGTCAGTCCGGGGAATAACTGGTTCCGAAAAAGAGAGCAATGATGTTGATATTATAGTGAATCCGGCGGATTCAAAGATAGCATGTAAACACTGTTCACGTGAATCGAACGAGTGAAGGGAATCTCCGATCAGTCGAATTAGAGGTGAATAGGGGTGAATGATTCCCACTTAGCCAACCTGTCAGTGTCGAGTGCGCTACTGTGTCCTAAGACCTATTCTTCCACTTGTGCTGGTGCTACAGTACTGTATGCACCTTGGCACTACCTTTAGCCAGCTGCATCCAATTATTTCGAGCCCTACGAGTTTTTTTTTTTTGTGTGTCCTGGGCGTCCTTTGTGACGTTATTCCACGGGTGCAGAGTCAGAGACTATTCGGTCTGGAGCATGGCTGCCCATGTCCTCTAAGCCACTACATGGCTTAACTGTCTTAGGCTTTGAATCCGAAGATGCCTGGCTTGACTTTGTCGCTGTGCGGCATGAGTTTGTGGTTGAATCTTCTCCTCCAGAAGACATCAACGCAAACCGGACCAAGAATTGAACGCAGAATCGTTCTCTCGAAAAGACTAAAGGCTTCTTCATACAGCCGCAACACCTATATCAGATTTAGTTTAGACTTAAGTGCATTATTGCCCTCCTTGAATAGATTCAAGGCCGATCCAACTTTCGATGGCGAATTGGATATCAACGGAACAAGCTTTATGTTCCACCCTCGCCCAGTATTCCGGAGTGGTTTTGTTTGTTCACATGCTTCCAAGAAGTTAAGAATGACAAGAGGTTCTACTTATGTACGTAATCCGGGAACTAATTGACTTCGGAGTCCTTCAATGAATTCTGAATTATTGATTCTGCATATTTATTATTTATTCGACACACAATATACACGACACAGCTTGGAGCACACCAGGTTTGGCCTTTAAAATGTGCACTTCTGTTGATTTGTAAATGACGCACCAATCCGTGGTGAAGAGACACGCTCAAATGCATAATGCCATGTTTCCACTGAACTGAAATCGCGGTGTGGATGAACTTTTACTAAACCGCAAGAGGCCGCTCTCACCGAGTTTGAAGTGGTTTTCAAATGTCATAAGCTGTCAATTTTGAAGTGGCTGGCAAAACAGCTTTTTATTGACAGGAAATAATAATGTTGAGAGCACCTGAAGAGAGAGAGAGAGAGAGAGAGAGAGAGAGAGAGAGAGAGAGAGAGAGAGAGAGAGAGAGAGAAAATTAAAAATTAACGCCGTAATGGCCAAAATAAACTGAAGTTCATGTTGTAGGCTTGTTCGATTTGACAACCTCTCACTGACGGGTGTTTCAACTATCTCTTGCCGAAAGCGCGAGTTATTGAAACCCCAAAAATGCGTGGCGAAACCTTGGAATTTTGGAGAAGTTTGATGAAACATCGCGGTTTTGTTTGGTGAAACCAAAGCATTAGCAAAAGTAAACCCCTATACAGGCTCTTTCAAATCAGGCTCACAGACACGCGACGAGACAATATTCAATCCTCTTCCTTACATCCTTCTTTACAGAGCGTTTATACTTCCTCAAACGCAAGGGTGATGTCAGCATTCGCGTGGAAACGTTCTCTGCGTGGTTGGGCCAATTGTTTATTTCCTTGTCTCAGTACGGATGTCAGCAAAATTTGCTTTCTCGTTACATCAGACTGAGAACCATCGAGGAGGCCAAGAAGTAAGTGGTGATTCCTAACACGTTGCAATATTTGATTAATTTTCTCATACATTAGAGCCATGATGTTCATGATTCCCATCATCGTCATATTCTTCTGTATGAGCTGGATAATGGGAGTAGTGTGCTTTGCCACGTATGCCGAGTGTGATCCTTTGCGGCTAGACTACATCGAAAAGGTTGACCAGATCCTGCCGTTTTTCATCGCAGATAGAATGCACTTTATACCCGGCTTCATGGGGCTCTTCCTGGCGTTGCTATTCAATGCAGCTGTTATGTAAGTGATTGTGTGTCTTGTCCTTCTCCTCTTCCAACTTGCTCTAACACAACTTCCAATTCACAAATGCAGAGTAAACTCGGTTGGTCTAGATCCCCTTGCAACGATCATTTGGGTGGATTTCCTATCAAGTGTGCCGCAGTTGCAGCGACTGACAAGCTATCAACAAGTCATAGTGATTAAATTGGTTGTCGTTTTGCTCGGAATCGCGGTGATGTTCATAGCATACAGTGTCAGTCTCACCGCGGGCATAATAGAGGCAACATTGCTGGCATTCGCTGCCACAACTGGAGCGTTGCTGGGCGTCTTTTTGATGGCAATGCTTATACCCATGGCCAATTGGAAGGTTTTGAAGATTCCTATAAAGAATAAGCTTACGTTGGTTCAAACCTTTAATCCCACAGGGAGCTACAGCAGGAATGATGACTTCTATTCTGTCAATTATTACGATTACATTTGGACGATTCGTGCTGGAAAAGGATCCGCACATGCTTCCAACATCTACGGCGGTAGGTTATTGAGCGTAGAAGATAACATTGCAATCTTGAAAGTCTTTGTTTTTTTCAGGGCTGTAAGAACTTCACATTTATGTCTGAATTCGCTAAGGTGAGGCATGCGATGCCACGTCACCAAACAACAACAGAACTCATGGCGGCAAGATATATGCATTGGCTCGTGTAAGTCCTGAATTATTTTTGGATGCTCCAAGATGTAGAGGGAAGGATAAGTGCCTCCGTATGGGAGGTGCTTAAGCCCTCAGTGGACCTGGGCCCAGCTAATACTCATGTTGTGCGTGCTATTGGTCTCTAACGAGTGGAGAAGACATACAGTTTTGTCCCCCGACTCCCAGCATCGAAGTTTAACACTCTCTGATCATTTTCAGTGACTAGTCAGACTCGGGAATCGGGAATTGAACCTAGCCACTCGGTGAAGGAGTGAATGCACATCACACTAAGCAGGATACCACCACCCCCTTGGAGTTGCACCAATGCAGACATCAAATATTAGGCGAGCTAAAAAGACGTCGCCGTGGCGTAGTGGGTTAGTGCGTCGACTCCTACGCAAAGGGTGTCAGATTCGATACCCGAATTTACTACCTATCAAAATTCACGGCTCCACCTCTTTCGAGGCACTGACAATGCTCAAAAGAGTGTTCCTGTCTAGAAAAAGCTTCTCAAACTTGGTCGTTCGGAATCGGCATTAAACTGTAGGTCCCTTCCACTCGTGAGAGAACAGTAGCACGCACAACACGAGTGGTTGCTGAGTAGCTAGGCCTAGGTCCGCCCCGGACTGTAGCAGAATTTTGTTTCACAATCCTTGCCGAGAATCAGTCACCAGAAAAATCGTTCGCAATAGACAGGAACAGGACTGGTAATGACTTAGTGCTAGGTCGGGAATATCCGGTGTATGTATAAGGACATCCCAACCAAACTAGTTGCTATCGATGTGTGTGACCTGGCGTTGTCCTGGTGGAACACAATGCCTCCCCAACGGGCAAAAGCTGACCGCTTCTGAGCAAGTACTTCCTTCAGACGGTTCCATTATTTACAATGCATGTCTGAATGAAGAGTTCTAGCTAGGGGTCTACGCACTGGGCCATGAAGAGCGTGTTGACAACTCATGTGGACACTGTTTCGATTGGCCAGGAGATTAAAAATTGCACAGAAGCCGTTTAATCCATTTTTTTTTTTTACAATTTGCGCGTGCTCAAGGGATTGCTAATACCCTTATGTGTCCGGGGTCAACACACAGCACGGGCCGAAGGTATAGAGCCCGCAGATATATATGGTCTTAAATATCTGCGGGCTGTAGTCTGTGGGAAATATTAGGTTGGGAAGAGCATTTAATATTCGTACAGTGCGGCTAAAGAACGGGTCTCTGAATTTAACTGTGCGTCCGAAAGTAGGCTTAAGGGTATACTGATGGGCATTCCTGGCGAGACGAGTATTGCAGGTGAATTCATGGAGAGGATGAATGCAGTTGGCTAGCTCACTTGAGCATCGTTTGTTGAAATAACGATAAAACACGGCAAAGAAGAGACGGTACGTCGATGTTCGAGCGAGTCTAATGACTCTGCGATATTGTTGACTCCTATAAGTTTTATTGCTCGCTTTTGGATTCTATCAAGTAGGTGCAGGGTCTTGGTGGTCTTGGAGGCACCAGACCAGACATGAGCGTTATACTCAAGCTTGGGGTGGATGTACGCCTTATAAATTAATGCCAAATCAGAGTGGGTGAAATATTTCCTGCATCGATTAAGGAAATCTAAACATTTCGCAGCATTTAATAATAATATGGGTGGCGCTACAGTCCGAGGTGGACCTGGGCCTAGCTTCTCAGCAACCACTCGTGTTGTGCGTGCTACTGTTCTCTCACGAGTGGAAGGGACCTACAGTTTAATGCCGATTCCGAACGACCAAGTTTGAGAAGCTTTTTCTAGACAGGAACACTCTTTTGAGCATTGTCAGTGACTCGAAAGAGATGGAGCCTTGAATTATGATAGGTAGTAAATTCGGGTATCGAACCTGACACCCTTTGCGTAGGAGTCGACGCACTAACCCACTACGCCACGGCGACGCAGCATTTGGCGACCAAAAATATGTGATCGATCCAACTAAGTGTTGTGTTGATACACATACCAAGGATGGAAAGTTTTCCGGTTTCATCGACACAAGCGCCATTCATGGATAATGGCTGATTATCCAAGGGTTCGCTTGAGTGACAGCAGACAGCATTGAGTTTTTGAAGCATTGAATTCCACTCTATTGTTTTTCCATATGAATAACCCTGGATACAAAAGAAGCTCGAAGTATGGGTACTACAGGAGTTAACGCCAAAGAACCTCTTGAAATGAATTTCCATCTGCAAATCACTGCTGAAACGCAACAACATCGACTCATTTTAGAAGGGGATGGTGACTGGTGAAGAAAAGTGGAACAGATATGACAACGTCAAGCTAAATCCATTATGATTGGTGGGAGTCACAAGCTAGGACTGACGGCCAGTAACCCTGGCAGGTGTTGCTATGTGTTTTGACTCATGTCGCTGTGCAACTCATACCCTATCATCCAGGTGTCATCAATCGCACAGAGAACTTTATCCACTTTTGTAGTGGCCTTCGCGCCATCAATGAGTACACCTCTTTGTGACGTTCCTTTATTAACTGCTCTGCTCAACTAAATGCACTCTCACACCTTTCTTGGAACATAGCAGTAATTTAGCTGATATTAATAATGGAAGAGGCTGGATGCAAAGATACTGCGACAAAGCAATAGTGGACGCCCACGAAACCGATTTCGCACCCAGGTGGAGACGGTCCTCAGCCAACTTGGCATACATAATTGGAGCTGGCACAGCTGGTTAAGGATACAGCCAGCTGGAGAGGCTTTCTGGTTGAGGCCCGCGCCATCAGACGAAGCAGAAGAACAAAACTCAATATCCAGGATAGGGCGTAAATAGTTACTACAGCCACCCTAGCTTACTGGATTTTCATTTCGATGTTAGACTGACACCAAGCACAATGGGCCTAAGTTGGCCTAAGTGTGGCTGCTGTTTTTCCTTACATTAATTAGCCACTTTCTAGACAGACACTAATGTACTCGTCTCAATTTTGTGGACAGCATGAAACAAAGCTGTAAACTGCAAGGCACCCAACCGGGCGCAACTCCTGGCATGCATGTACATCAGCGCTGAGAAGCATCCGTCTGTCATACTTAACATACGTTCCGCCACTGGAGCTACTCGGTACAACAAGTAGCAGACAGCAAAGCCCTGAGACTTCAAATACTCCAATTGTGGTCCACACTCACCATCGATCACTACACCATTTTTAACGACTACAACTTCCTTTCCCGGTGACATCGCCGATACCCCAAAATATCTTCGAGACGAATTTCTCCGTCGGCGTTCCTTCCACATTGGAATGTACATATGTCTGATAACCAGATGCTGGCCCCTACGTTTATGCACAAATGGATCGATGACGGACGAAGGGTGGGTCACTGTGGCGTCTTCCAGGAAGAAGCCTTTGCAATAAAATAGTCAATGTCCTGAATAAAGAAGTCAAGAATAGGCCTACTATTTCAATGAACTCGACGAACTAGAGAGCGTCAGCATTAGCCAGCTAAACCACTTTGTTAGAAGCACCGATTGGTTCGAAGGTTGAGAGTAGTCAATCTGCGTGGTATCACAATGGGCCTACTCTGGCCTAAGTTTGACTGCCTTCTGCAGCTGCAACAATGGCCCGTTGGACATAGCACTGCATTTCCACGCACGCTTCCAGATGCTAAGCTGATGGACGTGGACTTGGGCTACCTGCTAAATTTGCTTACTACATGATTAGGGAAATAACCAAGAATTCGATACTCTGTGTTCCCAGGCTAGGTCCACATCCTTAAAACCTGAACATTTCTGTTTATGTAATTTATTTCTCCTTCATTTTCAGAGAACTCTTAAGAGACTTCACGCACATAAGCTTCATGTACTACAGCTTCATCGGCACGATGATAACACTCATTGTCGGCGTTGTAGTCAGCAATCAGACGCAAAACTACGTGAGGGACCAGTACGAGTACAAACTCCTGCATCCAGCCGTATTCAAGCTCAGTGAATACATTTATGGATCCCGTCCGAAGCCGTATTACGTTGACGAGCCAATGCGCGATTCGACAGTGCGGGAGATCGGAGAACTCACTGACCTTGATCCGTATCAGTTTGGGGAGCTAAGGCGAGGAACGAGTGTGTCGGAGGAGGATGAAATGAGAGTGAGAAACGAAAGTAGGTTATCCGAGTCGCATGGCTTTGAAACGCCAGATCAGGAGGATGATCGTGACACGAACAGCAACAGGGACTGATGGAAAAGATGATAGGCAACATTTTGACGGAGATTGTGATTTTTTGTTTATCCTTTCTCGTTTCTTTCAGTTCGAATTGGTTTTAGAATTAAAGTTTATACAAAAATATTGTTGAATTACACTTGCTTGCAATCAGACTAATAAAAGCAATTAAAGACTTGAAGTGCGTTTTTCCTGCAATCATTATTTTCCGTGCGTGACACACTAGACGTATACACTCCTTGTTGCGGTGTCTATTTGCTAAGTCGCCACCTTAAGTGGTATTCGTATGAGCACACTACGAATTGCGAACTTTGCAAGCTCTGTATCGGATGTTCTCCTTCGGGAATTGTGTGAATGGCGACTGCCGATTGATTCGCAGAAAACCTTTAATGATGACACATTAGGCGTTGGATTTGTAGACCTCTGACTGCACAGAGTTTGAATCTTCTCCTCAAACATCCGTCAAAGCAAACAACACTAAAAACGCCACGCAGAACTTTTCGCTTAAAGGGACCAGGTTGGCAACGTATGTCACTCAGAGTAAGGTAATTGTTAAGATCTTATAATAATGTATCTATTATTTGGTTAAGGTTATTTGCATAATTGAATTTGAATCACTTGTTTAGCTTCTATCTTGATCACTTTTAATTATAGTCAGTCATTCATTTGTTCATTTATGTTAATAAAATTTTTACTACCTTTTGAATTATAAACTGAAAGAGTTCCCTTTTCCTTAAGTCGCGTCTTATAACAGTAATCATAGGGCTAGCTACACTAGAGGTTACATACCAACTCCCTGGAGAAAGGTTAACATAATCTTTATTCGCAAACCGGGCAACAGACCTAGTGAGCTGCCTAAATTCTAAAGACACATAAGTCTACCAACATTTGTACTCAAACCAATGGAGAGTCGAATTGATGTTCAGATTAGACATTGGTTACAGCTGTCTAACCCTCTAAACTCGAAGCAGTTCGCATATAGAAAAGGCAAATCTACAACAGGTGGGTGGGAAGGGGTTCTCTCTCCCTTGCAGTGGTCACTAGTTATCAACAACCTGACAGATCTTCAGAGATCTGGTTTAAACACAATAGGTGGCGATTATTATTGGGGATAAGCACGAAGAGACAATATCTAATGCAATGCAGTCGTGGAATGGCACAGAAGGATTATCCATTAATCCCATCCATGCAAGACTGTTCTAGTGCTCTTCTCAAGGAGGTTACAAGTCAATCTTGAACCCATTATAATCAATAACACCACTCTAGTCTATTCCAACGAAGCCAAATATGTTGGGGAGACTCCCCTTGTGTAGTGTGGACTGAATGGTGGTGGACTGATTTGTGGACTGAGAGTTGGTGTCTAGGTGGTTGGTGTCCACACTTCATGCTATTCACGTCACAGTATAGAAAGAATGCAAATTAGTGCATAAACTTATTCTTCTTCTTCAGGTGGCGCTACAGTCCGGGGTGGACCTGGGCCTCAACCAGTAAGCCTCTCCAACCGGCACGATCTTTTGCCAGCTGTCTCCAACTGCGCACACCAAGTTGATTGAAGTCCTTCTCCACCTGGGTGCGCCATCGGTTCCGTGGGCGTCCTCTATTGCGTTGTCCCACTGGTTCGGAGTCGAAGACTCTTCGGGCCGGAGCCGTGTTGTCCATGCGCTCTACATGGCGTTGAATTCGTAGACGCCTGACTAGGCTCATGCCGATGTACAGCCCGTACAGTTCGTGGTTGAATCTTCTTCTCCAATAACCATCAACGCAAACAGGACCAAAGATTGAACGCAGAATTTTTCTCTCGAAGAGACCAGTGCTTCTTCATCCGCTTTTGTGATTGTCCATGCCTCCGCACCATAGAGCAGGACAGGAATGATCAAGGTGTTATATAATGTTAGCTTGGTCCTTCGAGAGAGGACTCTACTACTCAATTGCCTCTTGAGCCCAAAGAAACAGCGATAGGCAAGAGCGTTTAATCTTGGTACTGGTGTTGTTCGTACTGTTTACTTGCGAGCCGAGGTAGACGAAGTCCTTCAGTACCTCGAAGTTATAGCTGCCTATGGTAACGTTTTGGCCAAATCGTCAATATTGTGCGTCCTTTTTTGATGAGAATATACTTCGTTTGCCCTCGTTCACCGCTAAACCCATTTTGGCCGCCTCCGACTAGCAAACGCTTTATTGACGCTCGCTGTGTTCGACCAATCACGTCAATGTCAGCGCGTCGCCTTGTCTAAAACCTTTTTTGACATTGAAGGTCTCGGTGAGTTCGTTACCGACATTGATGGAGCAGCGAGAGTTCTCCATCGTCATCCTGCACAACCTGATGAGCTTGGCAGTAATGTCAAAACTAGACATGGTCATCCCTATGCACGCTATCATATGCGGCCTTGAAATCGACGAATAGGTGGTGGGTGTCGATCTGCATTTCTTGGGTTTTTTTCCAGGATCTGCCGTAATGTCAAGATTTGGTCGATGGTGGACTTCTCCGGCCTGAAACCGCACTGATAAGGACCTATCAGGTTGTTGACGAATGGTTTCAGGCGCTCACACAAAACGGCAGAGAGGATCTTATAGGCGATGTTGAGGAGACTTATCCCTCGGTAGTTGGAGCAGTCAAAGGGGTCTCCATTCTTGTGGATCGGGCAAACGATACTGAGATTCCACTCGTCGGGCATGCTTTCCTCCGACCATATCTTACAAATGAGTTGGTGCATGTACCTTACCAGCTCATCTCCAGCTGCCTTAAACAGTTCCGCAGACAGTCCGTCTGCACTAGCAGCTTTATTCGACTTTAGTCTCGATATCGCTATATTGACTTCGTCTAAATCGGGGGGACGGAATTCTCGTCGATCATCGTCAATTGCGTTGAGTGGAACATTCTGCCTGACAGCGGTATTGGAGTCTTCCTCGCCGTTTAACAGTCTACAGAAATGATCCTTCCAGATTCTCAGTATCGACTGCGAATCTACTACGAGTTGCCCCTCTGCGTCACGACAGGCTTCTGTCCGAATTTTGTATCCATTGGATAGTCGTTTTACCCGTTGGTAGAACTTTCGGACGTCATTTCTGCCGTAACACCTCTCCATGTCCTCGATCGCGCGCTTCACATGATCTTTCTTTTTCTTTTTGAGAAGCCGGTGCTCTTCCCTTCTTTTAAGTTCGTAGAGCTCAGGAACCGCTCTCGTCCTTCTGTCCAGCGTCGCCTTGTAGAAGTCCAAAAGCCTGAGTCCGTTCTCGGACGTGTTGTCGTGTAGGCTGTGCTTCCCGATGACTCTAGCAAAGACGTCTTCCTTGCCCAGCTTTGCGTTGAAATCTCCTAGAACGATCTTGGTGTCGTAGCTGGGGCATTGATCGTATGTTTTTTCTAGGAGATCGTAAAAGTCGTCTTTGCTGCCGTCATCTTTATCCTCCGTTGGGGCGTGGGCGCATATCAGGCTACCTTGATGCGGATTGTTATGAGGCGCTCGCTTATGTATTTAAAGCTTAAGACTTCTTGCCTAAGTCTGCCTCGAACAACAAACCCGCATTCGAACAAGCGCTGCCTTCGCTCTTTGTACAAGTAAATATCGCAGTTTTTCATCCTGTTTTTGCCCGGCCCATCCCACCGCACCTCCTGAATGGCGATAATATCTGCCGTATAAGCTTCGAGGGCTTCCGCAAGTTCATCGGCTGAACCGAAAATCGTTGTCCTTATTTCGTTGTCCATGGTCGTCAGCAATAGGGTCATCCGTATCCGAGGCTTTTCGTCGTTTCGGAACTAGTAGTTTTTTACACGGTGGGGAAGTTAACCCCACGCGCAACCGCAACCGAACCTGGAGGACCGGGTCCTGGTTTAAACCCCTGGACAAGGGGGCCGCTGCATACATTAGTTCACCTCTAAGCGGTTGCTTTAAAGGCTATCCAGAGGGCGCCGCGAGGAGGCTGTATGTCAACTTGACCTGTGCATTTAACAGGGCTCGTTGCTGGCATAAACTTATTGCTTCCAATTATATTTTGAGATTGAAGATTTTTGTGAAGAAATGGCACAACACGCCCTTGAACTTCTTCATCAGCTTTTGCGATTCTCCCTCCAGTCAAGTCACATCACAGAACGTGGTCTTTGTCTGTTAGGGGATTCCACTTGCAAACAGAAAATCAGTGTTCTTAATATGCACATTTGCTGGCTTTTTCAACAGCAATTCAATTCGAATTCGAGGCGTGATGAAGTAGTTAACTTTCGCACAAGCCCCAACCTTTTCAAGGAAGTTCTGAGCCCCATCGCTGACTCTAAGAGAATAAGCTGCCTCGGAAATATCCTGAGCTGCTTATATTTAGGAATAGCCCTGAATGTTGCCCACACCGGATATCTAGTGCTAAGTTTGTCCGTTGATGCCACCGTTGGCCAATCATTCCCCCTAGCTCTCCTTCTATTATTCTTCTTTCTTGTCTCTGTACCTCTCTATCTATCTCTCTCAGTCGTTTGCATTCGCAGACGATGCTCACGTCCCAGATTTCACCACGTTGACATGAGAGTAGGACTTAATAAAGGCTAGTTGTAGACCACTGCGGCAGCATAACGTCTGATGCACACAGGCAAATCGAAAAAAGATGTCAGACATGAGAATTAAAAAAAAAGGTTTCCAGAAATATGGAGCTCTGCTTTCGAGGCATATCATGACCGGCAAAATAAAATTTTCCTTTTTTTAACCGATGATGAACAAAAAGCGTCTTTCCATTTTAAGACCATATAGAGACGCGAAAATATCTCTTTTTTTATAAGCCACTATTGCTACAAGCCAAACTCTAACTGCAGATTGAGTCCAGCAAGAAAAACAAACCCGCATGTGTGCATTGAACTATTTCCGGACCACAGATTCACCGCTGCGGTAGCGCGCGTTAAAGTGACCCATGTGAGTGCTTTGAAATTGTATTTAACGTTGGCAATATACAGCCACAGCCGACACAGAAATTGTCGTAGCTGAGAATGAACACCCGGGTCATCACTGACTTAGATCTATCTGCAATTAATCTGCTAAGCATTCTTCATAAAGCTAAGGTTCTGCAAAGCAGTGAACAGGGTGTTTAAGGTTTCTTAATACAAAAAGTAATACATGCGGTATGTCCGGCCGTCGGTATTCATCTGCAACTAGATACATTTATGGAGAGGACATGAAATTTTATAATTAGGTGGTTGGACAAACTGCAAAAATATTTATATTATCTACGTTATTTTATGGTGCTGAGAAATCCATTTTTAAATTAATAAGCCAAAAATTGAATTGGAAATTTTAGCGCCATCTATGGTTCAATAGATGGCCTGTTATAGAAACTCCACTCATCAGAGACTCGCACTCATCAAGTTGTGTAAGCACGAAAGGGAAATATTTTCGCCTCGCCACCTGTAGTCGAACACAGTAAACACCCACGTCATATTTCATAGGAGGAAATCTTTCCAAACACAAGACAGGTGTTCATCCTGTTGACACATTTCCCATCAACCGCTACGATTCATGTGCGTTCTGGAAACATTCTCCAATACAAATCGAATATGTCTAATTAACGCGAATCCATAGACTGTAGGATTTGTGAAACAAAAACCTCCCACACATCCGTTCTTTATCTTCACCAGACAATCATTGCGCAGCTGCTGGTGCCGAACTGGCGCACTCCGTTCCCATCCATCGGTAGTCAAGGAGACTAGAAAAATAACAACAAAAAGACAACAAGTTACGGCATAAATTGATAATAGACAGGATTTCATTGCAAATCTCCTTGCAAAGTGTAAATTCATCGAGTTTTGTGAATTTTTCCAATTGAATAAAACGAATTTTTTCAATTTCAGATTTAGCTCAACACGAACAATACACCGTTGCCTTCGAAACAGTTGCCTTTTACACATAAATGGTTCCATTTATGTTTTCATTATTTTTTCGTCCTGATTTGTACAAATATTGAAGCTGTGAATTGAGAAGAAAAATGTACGCTTTTAGCGGAGGATGCAGGTGAGTGAGTAGATGTGATAAATTATGACATATGTGTGTACACGTTTTTTTTTTTTGTTGTTTTCGAATTGTTTTTTGTAAATTCAGTCGCAAGAATTCGCAATGTATAGTTTACCCTGAATGCGTGCCCCGGAAGCAGCTACTTTCTATTCTCGGGTTCATTCATTTTAAAATCGATGCAAGTTTTCGGTTTTTCCAATCGGAATGCAAGTGGCGATGTCAATTTCACAATCGAGATGATGGTGTCAGTTTTTTTTTTCTCGTGTGTTCCCACCACCTGAGATTTAGATCTCCCTTTGAAGTGTGTTATGGAAGAGAGCCAATTTAGTAAAAGGCGGCTCGAAGTGTGTTTATTTCATGGATATTTTCCTTTTTATTTACTTAACAGTTGATTACCTCGATTAGTGCGGCGATAACATTCCAAGCAAAATCAAATTGTCGGGCATTGGCCTGGACAGTGGCAAAGCATATGCGCGTGAGACGATGTGGCTACTGCAAAAATTGGTGAGAGTTGAGGC
Source organism: Eristalis intricaria (assembly GCA_964034865.1). Lineage (NCBI taxonomy): Eukaryota > Metazoa > Arthropoda > Insecta > Diptera > Syrphidae > Eristalis > Eristalis intricaria. The sequence continues at coordinate 104,945,958 of OZ035873.1, read as the reverse complement.
TAATGAAGTCGCTTGACGTAGAAGGCTTGTTATCGGAAGGAAGAATTTGGTTAGAAATTCCAAGTTGAACAACTTTTGGTCTAACAGATTTGATTAGGATTTTTTTTTTGTTTAAGTTTATTCATCTTGCCACTGAACATAATAATGTCGTATTGGTGGCGCGATAGTCCCAGTCGGACTTGGGCCTATCTTCTCAGTAACCACTCGTGTTGTGCGTGCTTTTTCTCGCGAGTGGAAGCGACCTACAGTTTAATGCCGACTCCGAACGGCGAAATTGAAAAGCTTTTTCTACACAGGAATACTCTTTGAGCATTGTCAGAGACTCGATAGAGGTGGCAGCCGTGAATTATGAAAGTTGGTAGATTGGGGGACTCGAACCTGGCACCCTCTGCGCAGGAGTCGAAGCACTAACCCACTACGCCACGGTGACACACTGAACATAAAATAATAATAAAGGCAGACTTAAAGGATACAATTGTGGTCATTTGTGTTTAGGGTTAGGTTAGGGCTGAGTCCAAAAAGGCCTTGGTCCATACTAGTGCCACATTGCTGAGTAAATCTACGTCATCCCATCCGTAAATGTTTTGTACGTGAATGATCTTGGCAAATTTCCGCGAGCAATTGTATTTTTATGTCAGTTTTAGAAATCAATCACCTTAAACTTTTTAACAACTGTTTTTTATAATGTGTTTATAAACCAAAACCACCAATCAAAGGATGGCATTTACGATATTTCGTGAATAACCGCCAAAAATTCATGAATATCTGTCAAAAAGTACTCAAATTCGTCGATGGACTAGGGGGCAATCAGCTGTGAAGTCGGCTATCTCTGTAATACTTCATTTCTGGTTCTAATGTTTTGCCTCCCTTTCGGACGAAGACACAGGTTTTTCTGACAGCTGGGGCAGTGGTAAGCTTAGAAGCCTGCTCAGCAGTCAGTACCTAACAGCAATCTGTACAATCTAGCAGTGCAGGCTCATAAGCTAAATACAGTAAAACCTGATTAATCGGATCACCCTAGGGCCCGAAGAAAGATGGTTTGATTAGGGGGTTTAATTAAACCGTTCCATTAACAAAGGTTTTCCAGTGCTTCTGCTCATGAATTTATAGAACTCGATAACTCGAATGAAATTGGCTGGCAATAGCGCCAAGACTGATATTTACACCCCTATTCTGGTTATGATGTGGTCACAACGCACGAATATCAGTGAGGCGAAAATTATGATGCCTACTTTGTGAGGTTTCAGCTATTTGGTATTCTGGCGAAAACCTCAACACACACAAGAATAGTCACCATGGTGGGGTGAATTCGTTGCCATGTAAAAATTGTTTTCTTTTGACAATTATTATATTCGCGCTTTTTTTCTTACTGAGCGGTCTACTAATACTTGATTTTGGAAAAGTAATATCTACAAAATAATGGCATTCAATGCGAAGGGAGAATACTTTTCTCGCAAGTTCCTTAAAATCCTTCTACGTTGCAGTCTAAAAATATTTACCTTATTTAATTGTCTTTTAAAACATTATAAAAGCGAATTACCTTTTGTCTCTATTTTCTCCTTCTTTAGTAAGAAACAAAATCAAAGCAATCTCCTCCATTTAAATCCTCCTCCAAATCAACATCTCTTTATTTTTCCTTGTGTGACAGTTCTTTTGTTGCTATTTTTCCTTGTGATATGCTCATGAGAACATCACAATTTTGACGGTTCTTGTGATGCTCACAAGCTGTGAGGTTTTGCTCAGAATACGAAAACCTCACAATTCGTGACTCACCATGCTCTTGTGAGGTAGTTGTGACTTAAAACACATCACTGAGGTTTGCCAGAATAAGGGTGTTAAATGCAATTTGAATTCGATAACTCGAACTTTGATTACTCGAATGTCTCTTTTATTCGAACAGATTATTTAGCGTCACCAGCGATAAGTCGAATTCTAAAGAGAAATTCCCAAATTCTGCGTATTCAATAAATTCGTTTTAAAAGCAATCTCTTTTGGGGCACTACATTTGTATGTTCCTTTGACTTGTTATAGACAAAATCGAGGTTTTAGTGAATTGATTCTGATCGGGGGAAGAGGATGAAAATTCTCTGATTTCCAGAACCGAAAGCTCAAAAAAATGAAATGAGGTAGAAAAACAACTGCAGATGGAATTTGAAGCTTGAAAAAATACCAGAAATATGCAAGGTTGTGGTATGATGATTTTCTGCAGGCGGATGACGATATTGTTACTTAGGAGTTGTCGAGATATTAAGATGTGAATCCGAATCTTCTTAGCTCGACAATAACGATGGTAACTGCAGTGATCTAATAGGGAAAAACTTTGCCATAGTTGATGATTTTTTAATTCAAAATTCAATACTCACTTTGCGTTTATATTAAAAGACTCACGGAACAACAAATAATTCTGTGTACCTACAATGGTTTAAATTCCATTGAATATTGTTTAAAAAAAATCCGCACTTCAGTCATGTGTAGCAGACTATTTAATTTTATAATTAAGGTCCTCTACGTTTTATGTGTTATATCGCAGATAAAAATATACAGTGCTCCACAAAAGTTTGCGTACAATGATGCAATTTGGAAAAAAATGGCTGCCATTCACCTAATATAAACTAAAAATATTTTTGAAAGATAAATTCCAATAAAACAACGTCTCAGGTTTCAGTTTTCAACAAAATAAATTAAAAATTATTATTCAATTAAAAAAAAAACCATAACAAAAACCAAGAGAAGTTCCGAAATTCACTCCACAAACGTTTGCGTACACCTGTAACTTGAATGGAAAGAATTTTAATTCAAATGGACATATAATCATTTCATCTTATTACTTTTGGTGTTAAAACTTAGTAGGATATCGTTTCATCCTTATTACCTCTTTCAACTGGTTTTGCATGGATGCGCCCAATTTGTCTGTGTAAGAACTTTTTATATTAGTCCACTCAACTAACAAAGTTTCCTTCAACACGTCTTTATTTCTGATATCGTGGGTGCGGATCTTCCTTTCTAATGCTTCCCACACGTGCTCAATTGGGTTGATGTCTGGGCTTTGTGGCGGTGTTCGCAGCATGTGGGGAGTGTTATATAACAGCCACAGACGGGCATGTGCAGTATGTTTTGGTTCATTATCTTGCTGGAAATAGTAGTCGTTCGAAATGCCCAACATTTCAGCACTTGCTCTTAAATCCTGTTTGAGAATATTAATGTACACATACTGGTTCATTATACGTTCTACTATTTCCAATTTTTCGACCCCTGATGACAGCCTCATAAGATTACACTTCCACCTCCGTGCTTTACTGTCTTTATCGTGTTCCTTGGATTAAGGGCATCGTTTTGTCGCCTCCATACCCTCAAACGGCCGACAGACCCAAAAATGTTATACATATTTGGATTCGTCTGAGAATATAAGAGAGCGCCAGAAGTCTGGAGACTTATTCACATACTCCTTAGCGAATGCTATCCGTTTTTGTCGGTTGATTTTGTTCACCAATGGTTTTTTTCTGGGTGTGCATGACTTGAACCCCTTTTGAACTATTGTTCTCCTCACAGTTTCCGGGTGGACTTTGATGTTACTGCTTCTCTCAAGGTTAGCACTCACTTTATTTGCAGTTATGAATGGTTCTTGGTCCACCATCCGCTTTATAACACGTTTATCTCTTTCGGTGAGCTTCGATGGGTGGCCTGATCATAGCTTTGATTGAATGATGATTGATGAATTGTTGACCGGCTTCTTGATGTTTCCTTTGACATTCTTTCTTCCACGTACAAAATTATAATAAACTGCCGCTCACTAACACTTAACTCTTTTTTAGCCATTTTTACCGTCCTTTTTTGAAAAATCTAAAAAAAACCTAACTTTTTCTCGCGTCAACAACGTCAATGTACAAATCAACAAGCGTGCTGTGTCAAGAAACAATTACCGTTGCATATACAGTGGTTAAAGAAACAGTATTACCAGCTGTACGCAAACTTTTGTGGAGTGAATTTCGGAACTTCTTTTGGTTTTTGTTGTTTTTTTTTTAAATGAATAATAATTTTTAATTTATTTTGTTGAAAACTGAAACCTGAGACGTTGTTTTATTGGAATTTACCTTTCAAAAATATTTTTAGCTTATATTAGGTGAATGACAGCCATTTTTTTCCAAATTGCATCATTGTACGCAAACTTTTGTGGAGCACGCTACTTCTCATACATTTTATGATTCCGACACTTCTGCTGTATGATGTCTGTTTCTCAGATTTGTTGTATTAGCCGCTGTAAGCCCTAAAGTTTACACTGTAAATATGGGAAAGTTGTATTATTCTCTTACACAGAAAAATATAATACCCATCATACAACAGTTTTGTTACAAATTTATCATACATTTCATACAGCACTTCAAACTGCTGTAGCCGCTACAAAAATGAGTTTTCAAATGAGAAAATACACAAAACTAAGCATTGGATTATGATTATGATTTTTGAATAATGACTGATTCTTCATCTTTTTATTCAATTAGACATGTAGAAACAAGGAATGCTAGTTCTTCAAGAAATTTTTATTAAAATGCATGTACTATTTGGAAACGCAGTTGAATGGTATCTCTCTTCGTTACTGGCGAACTCCGTTAGTTCGTTGTTTGTGTGTTTGCAATCCACTTACATGGTGTCTGGGTTTCATTCACGATACTATTTAGTTTTCAATGAAATTTGTCATTTGTACAACAAAGAAGATATACAATACTTCCAGTGGAATCTGAGAAACAGAAAATTGTATGACGTGTATGATGTATGACAGTTTTGGATGTTGTATGAAATGTATGTGATGTATGTTCTGTGAAATAGGCCCCAGCTATTAGATGTTGCAACATTATCGTCTAAAGTCACATTTGTTGTTTTCATCCTCGAAAAACCCACATTTTTTAGAACAATTTAAAAGGATATTGGAGTAAGAACTGCCCATGCTATTTTTTGCAAATGCAAGCGTCTAACTTCGTCTTTCTTCTTCGTCTATGCATAAAATCAAGCGCTACATAAGTTCGGACTTCAAACTGTTTTTTATGCCTTGATTAAGTGGCTGCATAGATGCGAAGTTGTTCGGAGTTTTGTAATCCACTTACAACATGACGCACGAATGAAAATGACGCGCATTGTCTGCAAAAGAAGAACATTTCCATTTGGCTTTTGCTTCTGTTTTCTTTTGTCAAAAATGGTTAGCATGATTTGAAACAAAGTGGAGTTCCTCCGAGCTTTCTTGTTGCTTCTTCGTGTTATTGCCAGTCATTTTCCGATGCTCTAGGCTTAGCAGATTTTCCTATTGGTTAAGGAACGAATCGGTTTCATCCAATTTTAAAATGTGATTTGGGTCACATGCATTAAGATGGAGATTTATTTTCTTCAATCATCACTACTAGCAAGTCCTAATCGCCCGCCATTTGAATGTCAAAAAATTAATTTTTAAAAAACAAATGTTTCAAATGCCAATTTGATGTTCAATTCTTTATTTCTTTGAAACATCTCTCTGAGGCAAATGTTGATTTTCGAAATACTCTAAGATTTCACCCTTGCTCACCAAGCTCACTGGAATTACTTTTACTCAATTTAACTTTTTGTTAAAAATCAAACAAATCTTTGTTTTAAAAATCAAACAAATCAATTGCAGTAGATGAAGAACCACTGCCTATAAAAGACCTCAGAAACGACTTAGCTTGTACAGAAACCACTGGTTTTGTGCGTGCTTGTTTGGTCCCTCACGAGTGAAAGGGAACTACAGTCCACTGAGGGACTTAGTTTCCACTTAAAGGAAATTTCAGTAAAGTGGACTTAATTCCCATTCAAGGTGGGTATTTATTTCCAAAAAAACTGTGTGGTCTCTTCTGAATCTTGAAATAAATTCCCACTCTTAAAAGAGATAATGTTCCGAAAAGTACTCACCTCCGATTTTCTAGAAATTTTGTCTATGCATAGTCTACCACATAGGAAGTTGAAATCCAAAGGATTTTTAAGATATTTAAGAATTGAAAATCTTAAAAGAAAAAATTCCAAATATCTTGTAAACCTTAAGCCGTATGTGTTTATTGATACAAATGCTGCTCACAGCAGCTACGCCTGCAAGAAAGTCTGGTGTAAGGTGTGCTACTAATCTACGTATGGAATGGAACACGTTACTCTGTTGTTTTTATAGTGCAAGCATTATTGTTGCTGCTTTGGTGATTAGGCTGCGACTGACTCACCACAAGCGTGGGGCATGCACATTCGTTAGAGAGAGCGAGAGTATTTTACTTGTTACATACATATATACAACATGAGGTGGGTGGCTCGCTTCGCTCGGCAATTCGGCCTTATTTCGTTTAAGTCTGCAAGTAACGTGAGTTTTCGGATTTGACTTTATTTCGCTTGAGAAAATCTGGCGATGTATGTTAATTTAACTCCAAGCGCCTGTCTGAGATTAGTTGACTGGTGCAGAGCTTGTTTTTTGGAAATTGAAGTTTCTGATCTCGTTATCCTTCGGAATGGCCAAGTGTGGTAGCTTTTTTGACTACTGCATTGAATTTCCATGATGTAATGCACCTGTTTTTTTCCCTACCCCTTCTTTTGCCGTTCACATGAATGTTTTGCTCCACATTTTGCAACCACTAGATGCAAGGGAGACAGCACCTCCATCAATAGCACCCCCTTGGAAGGAGGTGGCAAGTTCTAACTGCCCCTTTAATACAGAGGTATACCAACATTTGCACATTATTGAGAGTCCCGCTTTTGCTGATGAGATTGATCCTCTTAGTCCATGGTAATGCACCGGTTTTGATTATGGGCCTAACTCCTAAGCTTGGACTCCATCCCCAGGATTTTAGAGACAGCCTAGCCTGTCCTGGTTATCTCGTCCAAGTGAGTTTTCTTTCCAGGATTAGATTCTCCTTGATGTTTAACTTCTTTCACTGGAATTAGTATTGATACTTGGTTTTAGTGTTTCCTATTTTCGTTTACTTGTAAAAGGTTCAATGGTGGTTACGCCGGATTTAGGCTCATGCACTCCTTAGTTATTGTTAGTCTCCATTTGATGATGTCACATAGGGTCTCTCCCATCTCGCCTCTGTATATGATTACTATCGTGCTGACCCCTTCAAATCGAACGAAAAGTAGCCAGAAGTGTAGTGACTTACAATTGTTGTATAAAAGTAAATCCGTCTGAGAAACCGACCTCTCAAGTTTTCAGCTTTCTATCACGGACTGTGAAGGCACGTTTTAATGAATGCTAGCCTCTACTGATTTCGTTGTTTGCCGAATCGAAAAAAAGGACGAGCTGGTTAGAGGAAATGTACCGTCAATAGTTTAAACATAACGCATTCATTGCTTCCAAAGAAGTCGAATATCATTTGAGCCAGGAGGGCATGGACTCAGATTGAGGAACACCTCACCGTCTTCTGGGTTTCAATGGAGCAGGACCTACTGGATTAATGCTTATACAAGTGAGGAGAGAAAAGTTGGCAATTTCTTCCGCTTGTACGATCACCGTTATTAATTGTTCGTAGTTGAGCCTTGCCTTACCGATAAAAACTTTGAGATGAGACGGGCCCTGAATTCTACATCATGACTGACGTTCTCGTATAAACTGCCAATTGATTCGCCTGTTCAATGCATCACGAATTACCTGATCTTCAAGAACAACATCTTTGTCGTCAAGTTATAGGGCACGGGTGAAACCTGGGCGATATCGGAATAAATTATCGATAGTATGTCCCTTCTATCTATGAAAGCGTAGACCAGACCCATCGAGCAAATTGCGGTTGGCAAGCTTATTGTAAACTCTAGGTGGACGCCACGAGTAGCGGTGCATGTAAGAAGCATGAGGTATGTTTCAATCGTCCTTCCCACAGTGTTGACAACTTTTGTCTATTTGTGCGTAGAGAACCAAGTGATTGGCTCTTGAAAGCAGCTGGCGATGAATTGGTAGGATACTTGCATCAACTCATCAGTAAGATATGGTCGGAGGAAAGCATGCCCGATGAGTGGAACCTCAGTATCGTTTGCCCGATCAACGAAAAATGAGGCCGCCTCAACTGTGGCAACTGCACAGGGATATGTAAGATCTTTCCTGCCACTTATCGTGGGTGCCTAAAAACATTCGTCAATAACGTGATAGATCTTGCTTAAAGCGGTTCCAAGCAGGAGAAGTCCACCATCGACTAAATCTTGTGTATACGGCTGAAACAAAACCCGATCGACACCCACCACCTATTCGGAGATTTCAAGACCGCATATGACATCGTGCATTGAGACAAGCTAGTCATGTCTAGTTCCGACATTCCTGTCAAAATTGTCAGGTTGTGCAGGATGACGATGGAGAATTCTCGCTGCTCTCGCTTCAATGTCAAAAAAAATGTTTGAACAAGGCTATGCGCTGTTATGTGACTATTTCAACATTTTTCCTGAGAAGGTAAGGTTTAGGAAGGGGAGTGTGATGATTGAACATCACTTCCACTCGTGGGCTTTAGGATGCCTTTGCTTCTGGAGTACACATTCTGTTAATCCATCCTGTCACGTGATGGCTTAAACCACTTTATGCTCTTTATCCGATATATCTGCATTTGCTAAGTCCGCAGTCTCTGTGAAGTATCTTTGGCCGAACGAAGTTAAGTGCCGATTTTAGAGAGCTGGGCAGAAGTTGTATCAAGTTGACTCTGTATAAGACCTTGATCATCTCCGACCTGATCAACGGTGTAGAGGCATGATCTATGTCACGGATGAAAAGGCTCTTGGTCATTTCGACAGAAGAGTTCTGGCCGCAATCTTTGGTCCAGTTTACGTTGATGGTTGTTGGAGAAGAAGATTCAATCACGATCTGCATTAGCTGTACAGTGATGTTAGCCTAGCCAGATGTCTACGGATCCAACGCCTAATATGGCTAGGCCATGTAGACCGCATAGACTAAACTGCTCCAGCCCGAAGAGTCTTCGACACCGAACCAGTGCGACAATGCACTGGTTGGGAACAGCGTTTCGGTCAACAATGGGCGTTATAGAGTTACCAAGTTAACCGACTTTTTTTTTTACTGAAATTGAAGATATGGCTTTGGACGACAGTCGGTTCATGCATGAGGCGCGCCATGCCATACATCCTTTGCCACAATCGATATTTTGCGTACAAGGCTCCCAAATCGTGTTATTAGTCGTGATGGCGATGTCAATTGGCCCCTTGGGAGCTCTGATTTTATCCCCTTTAAGAGGAACCATGAAGAAACGGTGTTATGCCAACAATCCGGAAACGATTTATGCACTTAGGGCCAATCCGAGCAATCTGTGAGCTACAGCCCGAAACCATTAACAAATTCTTGCAAAATTGGGGTGACAGAATGGCCTACTGTGAAGCCAGCCAGGTAATGTGTGTTCTTACTAATAAAGCTACAATAGGTGGACAAATTTTCATTTTATTACCTTTTTTTAAAAAGAAACTGTTATCGGGCCCAGCCAATATTTACCTCAATGGCGACGGATGAAAGTAGCTAGCCTTTAGGTACGTGGAACATCTTGCACATGTATTCAGTACGTTCTGAGGGGCTTAACTCCTTTTCCTTAACATGCATCTCTTGTAACATCTATCTAAAGTCGAAGTTGAAAACACTTGTCGGTTTTATATTTAGAACTCTGGCAGTCACCCCCATCGTCTCATCAGCCACACAAGTTTAATTAAAGATTTCTCTCACATTTCTCAGGAACAATAAAAGACTATGATTGCAAAAATAATGACGTGCTTCTACGAAACAGTATTCTTAACAACAGAATATACATGAGAGTGCCTGTCCACCGACCGGTTTTCTCACACATGTCCAACCCTCAACCTCACCCGAGCAGGTGACATAGTTATTTTTATGTTAAGGCGAAATTTTACCTCTATTCCGTGTCCTGGTACCGTTACACTGAGACGAAAACCAACCCCCTAGCACTCACCCACATGTTCCATTCTGACTATAGCCAGTACCTGTCAACGGCCAGTCGCACCTCCCGCACTTTACCATCTAATAATTCCCATCAAGATTCAGTGATGATTACAGTGACTCGATCATTGCCACAACTAATAACAATTTCCCCGTTCAACGATGAGTGGTTGTCCTTACACCGCGTCCTTTAGGAATGTGTAGGAAAGCATAAGGAATAGATACCAACTGGCCCATGATCCGTGTAAATAATCATGGGAATCATTGAACCGCGAAGTAGCAACAGACAGGGATCGGTATGCGTGGCTGGGTAACCGTGGCACCTGGCCTGTGGCACACTCCTGATACAGCTGATGCCCGCCGACCATTGACACGGCATATGCACGACGACGACAAGTAAATGAATGGAAAATTCTTGTAGTCGCTGCCCACACACTCTGATCCTGGGAAAAAAAAAAAACGTGAAACTCCGCTCAAATTAGCGTTCTTATTTCACCCCCCGGCGAATGAGGCGAATAAGAGACGAATCCTTAAGAAGGTAATTTGTGTAATTTTGATTTTGTTGATGGCGACTGGCGATACAACTTTTTAATTGCTTTGCCGGAATTCTTCACGTGGATGAAGAACGTTTCTTTGGAATTTCTTCTTTGATTCTTCTTCTCTGGCGTATTTGCTTGTTTCATTAGAGCGGAAAACACATTTAGGGCTTAATTACGAAATGGAGCTTCTTCAACTTTTTGGCGATTGATGGTAATTGCTGTTTTTTTTTTCTGATTTGCTTTCATGTAGCAAACGTTTGACGCGAAACTCATTTGATTGCATTTGTTTGTTTCGTAATTGAACTCAACCTCTGACACATCGAAGTGGTTTCTGCAGCAACCGCGAATGGATGATGAGGCGTTAAGGCTATTTTAATCCCGCATTGGCGCTTCGACTTTTACGGACTAGTACCAGATTTGCAATTGAAGGTAGCTTTTTAGAACAGACAAGAACCTTGACGTATCCGCATTTAAACTAGTTTAAGAAGTTGACTTTTTTGTATTCGTTTTTCAGTCAAATTTATAACACACCAGCGTCGACACAATTTGTTTATCCAGATGCCATTGGAAGCGTGAGTGGTGATGTGCCAAAACGAAAATTTCTTAAACAGAGTTAACCCGAGTTGGAATTGCTGCAACTCGAGTTGGCTAATAACTGCGTTTCAAACAAAATTATTTGATTTATTGATTGTCAAACTTGATAAAATTCATTCAAACTCCACTTCGTAAATTTAAACAGGGATCTAAGCATTTCTCAACAAATTGGGGTAATGTTTGGAATAGCTTATCGGATAATTGGCTACCACGGTTATCATGTCAAGATAACGAACACAATTAATTGTTACATGCATTTGTCGAAAAAGTACACACAAAGTTGTATACTCGCCTGAAGCCGTTTATAAATAACCTGATAGGTCCATATCAGTGTGGCTTCAGGCCAGGGAAGTCCACCATCGACCAGATTTTCACACTACGACAGATCCTGGAAAAGACTCAAGAAATGCAAATCGACAACCACCATCTTTTTGTCGATTTCAAGGCCGCATATGACAGCGTGCATAGGGACGAGCTATGCAACGCCATGTCTAGTTTTGACATTCCTGCCAAACTCGTCAGGTTGTGCTGGATGACAATGGAGAATTCTCGCTGCTCCATCAAGGTCGGCAACGAACTCACCAGACCTTCAATGTCAAAAAAGGATTTAGACAAGGCGACGCGCTGTCATGTGATTTCTTTAACATCATCCTGGAAAAGATCATGTAAGACTCACGCCAACACTAGAGGCACGATCTTCCAGAAGTCCGTACAACTGCTAGCAATCGCGGATGACATTGACGTGATTGGCAGAACACAGCGAGCCGTTGGCATTGAGGCGGAAGCGGCTACAAATGGATCTAGCGGTGAATGAGGGCAAAACGAAGTATATACTGTCATCAAGAAAGGACACACAACATCGACGTCTTGGACAGAGCGTCACAATGGGCAGCTATAACTTCGAGGTAGTCAAGGACTTCGTCTAGCTCGGCTCCGCAGTAAAGAGTGCAAACAACACCAGTACCGAAATCAAACGCAGAGTAACTCTTGCCAACCGCTGTTTCTATGGGCTCAAGAGGCAATTGAGAAGTAGAGCCATCTCTCGAAGGACCAATCTGACTTTATACAAGACCTTGATCATCCCAGTCCTGCTGTACGGCGCGGAGGCATGGACAATCTCAAAAGCGGATGAGAAAGTCCTTGGTATTTTCGAGAGAAAAGCTCTGCGTGCGATCTTTGGCCCTGTTTGCGTTGACGGTTTCTGGAGGAGAAGATTCAATCACGAACTGTACGGGCTGTACTGCGACATGAGTCTAGTCAGGCGTCTTCGGATCCAACGCCTAAGATGGCAAGGCCATGTAAAGCGTATGGACAACTCAGCTCCGGCCCGGAGGGTCTTCGACTCCGAACCCGTGGGACAACGCAACAAAGGACGCCCGCGTTTAAGGTGGCGCACCCAGGTGGAGAAGGACCTCAACCAACTTGGCGTGCGACACTGGGGACAGCTAGCCGGAGACCGTGCTAGCTGGAGAGGCTTGTTGGTTGAGGCTCAGGCTCACCCCGGACTGTAGCGCTAAATAAAGAAGAAGATTTGTCGAAAAAGAATGGTCGGATAATACATCCAGCCCAAAGTCCACACAAAACACAAACACAGCGCATGAGTCGTGGATGCATTTGTTTTCCAACAGTTACTCGTGGGTTTTTTGAACATGAACTGCGACAATTTGGAAGATTTACGAAGCCATCAAGAAGGAATAGAAAGGTAAATGAAAAATTTCGACAAGGCATATTTCAGCAATCCCGTGGCGGACAATTTGACATAAATTTTACTCGGTTCAACTCGGTTTGGATGTAACTGGGATTGACTCGGTTTATCAACTCGAGTTGGCGGACCCATCACCAAGCATGAATACATTGATTAAAAAGTGCGCCGAAAATAAGGAAACTCACTACATACCAAACCTGGTGGTTTTTTGTACAACAGTCCGAGGTGGACCTGGGCCTAGCATCTCAGCAACCACTTGTGTTGTGCGTGCTATTGTTCTTTCACGAGTGAAAGGGATCTACAGTTTAATGCCGACTCCGAACGGCCAAGTTGAGAAGCTCTTTCTAGACAGAAATACTCTTTGAGCATTGTCAGTGACTCGAAAGAGGTGGAGCCGTGAATTATGATAGGTGGTAAATTCGGGTATCGAAACTGGCACCCTCTGTGTAGGAGTCGACGCACTTACCCGCTACGACACGGCGACTCGAATAAATTAGGAATTTTTATAACAAAATACTAATTTTCTACAGATCTTGAAAAGTGTCCAGTAAAGTTGGCTTTTCGGATAAGTTGACAAGCTCTACTACGACTGGTAGAGTGCCTGCCCCTGGTTAGTGGGGTCCCCGGTTCGAATCCCCTGAAAGCAAAGTTAATACGCTTTTATCTGGTTTTCAAATCTGGTCCAGTCACCATTTATTGTTAGGATTAAATTAACGGCACTACCACTGGAGTGGTCAATCAGTGGTAGTAGTCTGACTATGGGTATCACAATGGACCAATATGGTCTAAGTCACTAGCAGCCTAACTACCTAACCTAATCTAACCTGACAAGCTCTATGACATTTTGACCATCTTTTTATTTCTACTGTATTTAAAATCTTTATTTTAAACAAAATCCAATATATTTGCAATGGAAAATTCGTGACAAGGGCGTAAGATTGAATTCCCCCCGTCTCAATTTTCCATATCTAATGTATTGGGCAACGACTTGAAAGTGTGGTGTACCTTCGAAATCATTACTGCAGTCGAGAGTTGCAGAATTGACTGCTCATAAAACCATTTATCAGTATTTTTGCTCTATGAAGTTCTTCACCGAGACTTTTAAATGTGTCAAGAAACCATTCAACCTGCGATCGTGTGACTTTTTCAACACCATTCAAGCGGAGATCGTGCCAAATTTACAATCTGGCAGAAGTCCGTTCAACTGCTAGGGTGCCAGGATGACAGTGACTTAGTTGACCGAACGCGGAGAGGTTTTAATGAGTCTTTTGCGGGCATTGGGATGGAATGGGGGGCTTAAATGTGTCTGGCAATGAATTAAAATAATCCATCTGCATGAAAGGATATACAACATCAACGAATCGACTAGAATGTTACTTCCACCGTTAGCTTGACTAAAATAATAAAGTTCAATCATTTGTAAGCGTTGTTCGAGTTTCGATTTCAGTGCCGGACAAAATATAGTGCAAATATAACAGTGGAACAGTTTAATTTAATTTTAAAGTGTTATTACAAAAATGTTTTAATATGTGTTGTATGAAAAATCAATTATTACAAGATTTCATTAAATTTTAGAAAAATACTGTAAAAGCTTATCATATCTTTTTTGCTTATTTCGTTTATTTTATAATTTGAAAATTGTCCTGGATGACAGCTCGAAAAGAAGAAAAAACATGAGAACAATTTTGACAGGCCGCTAGTGTATACTCGTAAGTAAACGTTGAGTCGAACGGTTCTGCCGAATTTGCTCTCGTTTCGCAATTATTTTTTATTCACATTTAACATTTTACATTAATTTACTACAACGCAAAATGCCATTGAATCAGAAATCAGAAAATCAGGGGATGAATATTTAAAGAAGACAAAATTCGTGAACGCAAAAAAACCTAAGAACAGTTCAGAATTCAGTTTATTATGAAATAAAAATATATAAAAAAATGACCACCAGCAAGTCGCTTGGATATTCTCTTAAAACCATTTTCTTTAAGATGACGTTTGTGGATTTCTCCCATTCATGTTTCAAGCTTTCCCATAAATACCACAGACTATGGCGCTCCTCTGTTGCACTCTTCCATAGTTGCGCAATTGGCTTAAGGTCTGCAGACTGACACGGCCATTCCAAACATCAAAATTGTTCAGCGAATATTTTTCTATGGTACATCGCTTCTTGGTCTTGGGTCGTTCGTTTGCTGGAAAACAAGGGTTCCCTAGACAGAAGCATCTAAATGTTTCCTTACAATATTTCCGTGATCTGGAATTGTCATTTTGGAGTCATTTTTGACAAGATTTTCCACGCCGCGCCACTGAAGGAGAAACATTCCGATCATACCGATCGCGGATCTTTTCTTAAACGAATTGGTGTGTTTTACTTAAATAAAATCAATACAAATAACATTTAGTGCGTGTTTTCACTGATTTAAATAAATATATACTTAATTGCAAGGCTTCATTGAATTTTCTAATCGCCGATAAGGGTTTCTTCTTAGGGCTAGGTTGCACCTTACCGCTATCTACCTAAGAGATAGATGGCAAAGTTGTACGATCTTCGATTTAAATGATGGTTTATCCAGAGCCTTTATGACTATCCTGACTATCTATGTAATTGGCGATAGATAGCCCGTCTATCAATTCATTGACAGTAAGCGGGCAGCCTCTTGGACAGCTTTAACAACTGCCTGGAATTCACTACAATGTTTGGGCAGTCGAAGAGACATGAAAAATGATATGTCCCACGATACCGCGAATACTCCTAGTCCGGTGCCCTCGTCTATTTTCTGAGCCATCTGTGTAGATCTCCGTGTAGCCTGGTTTTTTTCCCCAATCTTCTCTGTCTGGGATGAGTGCTTTCAAACCCAAACTCAAAGCTTAAACTGGTGCATTGGTATTCTCGCATTTCTGATTATCTCTGTATGACCTAAGCTATTTGATCTGTTCCACTGGTTGCACTCCCCTAGCCTTAACACTGCCTTGGTAGCTATCAGCTTCCCATATATGGCCATGGGAGGAAGCTGTAGCAATGTTTCCATGGCGGCGGTGGGGGTGGATCACAATGCCCCTGTGATGCAGATACACGCTGATCTTTGAATACTGCTTATCGATTTAAGATTGGATTAGTTATTCAGTGTTGGCCACCAAACAACGATAACAGCCGTTTACATTCAGTGAGCCATTCTTGGTTTAATTTCCCATGTGGGGCCAAAGATTCTCTTACATGTGTTAACAGCAGCCGCCGCCTTCTTAATGCGTTCATTAATGTTTGGTTTCGAGCTTAACTTGCTGTCTAAGATTACTCCTAATTACTTGGCCTGACTAGCTGGGCACTCCTTCCTTAGGACAACGACCTTAAGTCTACAGCCTGAATCTACCCTCGAGAAAAACTTTTCATCAGACGCTGAATGCTTTTTTTCGTATTTTCAAAGGTGGCTCGAACATAGACGAGGTATTGGGAGTGGGCATCTGCTCCAACGATCTGCACGTACACATATGCTCTCGAATAAAAAACTTCCGGCATAAGGTGTTATGAGGTACGAATCTCCACCTTGGCTAAATAACACGACCATAAAAAAAAATCGAATCTGAGAATAGCCTGGATGCAGTCGCTTTTCAATACAGGACTTGCCTGGTTTGCCGCTTAAATGGGGTGCCTAAGTATTATAGCATCCACCTTATGTGGTGACACTGTGACGCTCCAAGGAATTCCGAAGCTGTCTGAAGTCTGAACTCTGCATACTGGTCCTAGGTTACTGCTTCCTTCAAGTGAAGACCTGCCACCCATGCGTCCCGCTACAGAAAACATATTTTCAAATCCGTTAATCGCTTTGCCGGACCTACTCTACTGATAGCGCTCGCTTAGCCTGATAAAGCAGATTATGAAATCACTTCGGTCTCTTAAGCACCCCATACAAACGACACTTATGGACAAACTTGTGTCGTGTGTGTATGGAACATTTTATAGATGTTGTAAAGTGTCACGCCTCTAGAGTTTGAAGAAGTTGTCTCAGAAGTCTCCTCGGCTCCTGTGGCACATCTTCCACTTGAAGGATACATTTTCGTCAGCTTAGGTTGCTCTATCGGAGGAGAATAGTACGAGCGCTGTTTTGAACAGGTAACGTCCAGGCCGGCTTTTCCTGTACACTTCTCTATTTTATTTAGTGAGACGTTCATGATGATCCACAAGAAAGGAGAACCCTTCAACTGTGCCATCTAGTCTCCTCAACATCGCGCATAAGATCCTGTCTGCCATTTTGTGCGAGCGCCTGAAACCATTCGTCAACAACCTGATAGGTCCTTATCAGTGCGGTTTCAGGCTGGAGAAGTCCACCATCGACCAAATCTTCACAGTACGGCAGATCCTGGAAAAAAACCCCAGAAATGCAGATCGACACCCACAACCCATTCGTCGATTTCAAGGCCGCATAAGACAGCGTGCATAGGGATGTCTAGTTTTGACATTGCTGCCAAGCTCGTCAGGATGTGCAGGATGACGATGGAGAATTCTCGCTGCTCCATCAAGGTCGGTAACGAACTCACCGAGACCTTCAATGTCAAAAAAGGTTTTAGGCGACGCGCTGTCATGTGACTTCCTTACCATCATCCTGGAGAAGATCGTGCAAGACTCACATGTAAACACTAGAGGCACGATCTTCCAGAAGTCCATACAACTGCTAGTATACGCATACGACATTGACGTGATCGACAGAACACAACGAGCCGTCAGTGAAGCGTTTGCTGGTATTGAAGCGTAGGCGGCCAAAATGGGTTTAGCGGTGAACGAGGGCAAATGAAGTATATTCTCATCAAAAAAGGACGCACAATATTGACGATTTGGCCAAAACGTTATCATAGGCAGCTATAACTTCGAGGTAGTGAAGGACTTCGTCTACCTCGGCTCGCAAGTAAACAGCACTAGCAACACCAGTACCGGGATTAAACGCTCTTGCCTATCGCTGTTTCTTTGGGCTCAAGAGGCAATTGAGTAGTAGAGTCCCCTCTCGAAGGACCAAGCTAACATTATATATCACCTTGATCATCCCTGTCCTGCTCTATGGTGCGGAGGCATGGACAATCTCAAAATCGGATGAAGAAGCACTTGGTCTTTTAGAGAGAAAAGTTCTGCATTCAATCTTTGATCCTGCCTGCGTTGATGGTTTTTGGAGAAGAAGATTCAACCACGAACTGTACGGGCTCTACAGCGACATGAGCCTACGGATTCGACTCCTAAGATGGCTAGGCCATGTAGAGCGCATGGACAACATGGCTCCAGCCCGAAGAGTCTTCGACTCCGAACCAGTGGGACAGCGAAATAAAGGACGCCCACGGAACCGATGGCGCATCCAGGTGGAGAAGGACTTCAATCAACTGTTGGAGACAGCTGGATAAAGCTCGTGCCGGCTGGAGAGGCTTACTGGTTGAGGCCCAGATCCACCCCGGATTGTAGCGCCACCAGAAGAAGAAGAAGACGTTCATGATATCTCTGACGGTGTGAAGAAATTTTCCCCTTACAACTATTGCTATGTGGTCTGCATAGGCTATTGGCTTACAGCCTCTACGACTTGGTTGCTAAAGAATTTCGTCCACTACCAATATCCAGAGAAGGGGGACCCCCCTTCTGGGGTTCCCCTGAATACCTTCCTGGTTATATTGTGGTGACGTAATTCGGACTGGATATACCTTCGGGATAGGACATTGCCAATCCGTCTTCGAATACTATCTATTGCATTGAGTCCATCAAGAGCGTTGTTTATTGCCACACATTTAGGATTGTTAAAAGCTCCCTCTATAAAAAGAAAAGCAGTATATTCTTTGTTAATGAGAGATTTTACAATGGTGCTGACTAGTGAGTGAAGAGCTGTTTCTATAGAGAAACCTCTGCGATACGCATGTTGGGAAGAGGATAAGTATCGGATGCTTACACTTTCCCTGATATGGCAATCCACTATAATTGTCCAAGGTTTTCAGGAGAAAGGATGAAAGGGTTATGGGTCTGTTTTGGACAGTCTTTCGGTGGGTTGTGTGTGGCTTTCCCGCCAAGACTTCGTTGTATTTAATTCCGTAATGTGGCCTGTCTCTCGTTATTTTATCGATACTTCTACAAGCGATGATCTGCTGAACAATCTGGTAGTATTCATCCTTTTAAACAATACAACTGGGATACAAGTGCATTTAGGAATGCCCAAGTTTACACTCGAGCCCAGTTTTGGACGAACGGCTATATACATCTTTCTCTAGGCGGTACCACACGGATGTCGAATGCATTACCCGACTATCTTTCCCTCTCATTACTATGTTCAGGGATTTAAAATAAATGTGAATCGGTATCTCATTTCTGAGCCATTCCTATTTTCGCAACGCTCGTACTGTGTTCAACATTTGAAGGGAATTCAAATCCCCTTGAGAAAAAGTCGATCCTCAATAAAATAAAAACGAAAGACGCATCGCGGTAAGACACTGAGACCACAATGTTTGCTAAAAAAATTGGTTCAAAGTGCATTTTAAAACGTACTACCTTTTGATACATTTTAGTATGTTTTTCCAACGCGATGAGTACGCTGCCTTGCCAGAAATTAAAATAAAAACGAAAGACGCATCGCAGTGAGACACTGAGACCACAATGTTTGCTAAAAAAAATTGGTTCAAAGGGCATTAAAAACGTACTACCTTTTGATACATTTGAGTACGTTTTGCCAACGTGTTAAGTACGCTGCCTTGCTAGAAGGGAGGGAACGCTGACGAGTACATGCAAAAAATTATACATGCATTTGTTCAACTACTCACCCATGAAAAAATTCAAATCAAAAAAAAACATTCAAAAACATTTAAAAAATTTGATCAACCACTTTTGTCTGACAGTGTATAACATTTTACTTAAATATTTGTGAGGTTATGTGAAGCATTAGCAGACGTATTTTAAGAAAAATGAAATCAACCCACGTTCTGTGCAATGAAGCAATGCTCTTGAAGAATTCTGAGAAACCGTGTACGTTCACATGCTTCACATGACCTCGGAGGTAAACCATACCGCACTAGACTCCTTGTTGGTTCCCGAGGATCGTTCCATTTACTTTTGAATAGGTTCTCTCACCCAAGCCCGAGCCGAGTCGAGCGCCTCCGCCCCCCATGTATTGTTCTATCGAATTACTTGAAATGACTTCGATAACAAAATGGTCGAACACATGCTTATGTGCACGCTTATGTATGCAGAGAAGAAAATACCTGTCCAATGAAAAAAAAAATGTATTTTAACAGAAAACAAACGCAGTTGTTGCTGCTTCTGGAAGGGTGCTCTACGACATTGCACTCGCTCATTGCAAGGGTGCGACACCCGTGCGGTGTCCACTCTTCCAAAACGTACACCGTACACACTACACACTCCAGCTGCATCTGACACAATCCTAGTGGGCCATGAATAAAAGTATCACTCACGCCATACGGAACGGAAAGTCGTTGCTCTGTGTGGCTCTGTGTTATTCTGTCAGTCAGTGCGGTATTCCCAGCGCGAGTCTCCACCACTTCTATTCGAAACTGATAGAAATGCTCCTCTCCCCGGCGTTTCAGTGCACGTAAACAGCAACAAAAAAAAAAGCAAAAGCAACCAGAAACTCCCTCGCAGTTATTTGATCAATAATCCAACAATTGCCGCTATCATCATCGGCGTCGTTAAAATTTACTAACTGCGTCGCGTCGCGGGGAGTAAATTTGCAGTTGTTAGCCCGTGAGTTAGTTAGTAAGTTGCCGAGGACTCTGTCTCTCTCCGATTAGATTGTGTAATGTTGATGGTGGTGCCGGTGCGGTGCTGGTGGTGGTGGTGGTGGTAAATGTAAATGTGGTTAAGGGTTTCTGGCAGTGCACACAGGAAACCCCCTGTCATAGATAAAATAGTTTTCTGACTTTCGGTGTTGATTATTGTATATTATTCAGTTCGAACAAAGTTCATTCAAGTGTTATTTTCTGTGTTTTGGTTTAGTTTTTTTGTTTTTTTTTTTGAAGTGAAGTGCCGTGTGAAAATCTTCTCAAATACTTTAAACAACGAAATGGATTAATGATATATTTCCACTGAGAATTCAGGTGAGTCTCACACAAGTCCAGAACAGTCTGGAAGGTTTTCCTTCGTAAAGGATATGTCTACAAAATACTCGCTGTAATCTTAATTGATTCGTGTTGACGGAATGGGAAGTTGCTTTGTTGAAGAGCAAGTCCCTGATGGCTCGGCTCATGTTCCATTCAGTTCTCTTCACCCTTTCACGACAGACGAACAGTGTTAGATTTCGAAAACAAAGTGTGTGCAGAAGGCTGCCGAAGTAAGTGAATTCCCTGGAAGCTATTGTTTAGATACAATGCTACTCAAAGTCGAAGACATAAGTGTGCCACCTGTCCAGCCGTCAGGAGCAGTCGATAGGCTTTTTGCGCTACACACAAATTCACTGTCGGGAAGGTTGCTGTAATCTCATCCTCCCTAATCCGAATGTATTTCGTGCGATTAAGTCACCCTGACGGACAAGTGATGGCTACACACAGACTGTCGCATTTCCGATGATCAAAGTCACCTCTTGAACTTTTAACACTCATCATTCGTTCATTTTCACATTAATTCCAAGGCGCTCTCATTCTCCTGTCCATTGACACTATAACCGCGGAATAGCCTTGAAAATCTCGGTCGCGGGTTGTTCGCCTTCCTCGCAGACGGGACCATATATCCAATGTAGAATCTTTCTTTCCAAGGCACCAAGAATCAGCTCCGCAGTTTTGCTTATCGTGCAGCCTTCGGCTCCATATAGCAGGACTGGCAGAATAAGAGTTTTGGAGAGCATGATCTTGGTCCTTCGAGTAAGGAGTTTTGAACCCAACGAAGTAGCATCGGTTGCCAAGGGTGATTCTACGTCGGGTCTCCACTGTGATGTCATTCGTGGAATTCACGTTTTCCCCGAGGTAGACAAACTCCTTCACTACCTCGAAATTGTTGCTGTCTATTTCTGACGTTTTGCTCTAAGTGTTGTTCGGCGCACCGTTTCTTGCTTGCCAGTATGTATTTCGTTTTGTCCTCATTCACCTCAAGACCAGCTCGTTTCGCCTGATCTTTAATCGCCGCGGAAGCTTCCAATACGGCACGTTGGGAACGCACGACGATCTCGATGTAATCTGCGTATACCAAACTTGGATGTTCAGTTTACTGAATAAATTGACAGTGACAGTTTGAAGACTAGTTAGAGAGTGCGTTAACAAATAAAATTCAAAACTGTCAAGTCCCTATTGGAAAACCCTTTATAAACTCGAACTGCCAAAAACACCCTCTGCGGCACCTTGTATGTTGTAAGCGAGTTACCTACGCGACCAAAATTACTTAAGGAATATTGGAATCGATGAAAAATGTTCCTGAGTCCAAGAACATGTTCCCCAGAAACTAACATGCAAACAAATCGTTGTCTCTGTTCCTTGGAAAATAAAATCCAGCTGGATGTTTTGTACACAGACTTCAATAAAACGTTCGGTAGAGTTTGTCCTAAGCTCCTTATTAAAAAATTCTAGAGAATAGGCTTGGTTTTGTTGCCTGAAGTGGTTGCAATCTTATTTATCGAAAAGAAAACAGGGGCCCCAGCATGTAACTTGGAACAATCGAGTTGAGTCGATACAATCGAACATGGGTATCCTACATCGAGTGTCCTCGATTGCATCGTCAAAGAAGGCAGCATACAAATTCGAATATGACGTTTGAAACAAAATTTGTTAGTCGAAGTTGTCCTCATTATGGAAGCGAAGCAAATGTCCATAAAAAAAACAAATTCACATTTTGACCGATTATAGGATTGGTCATCAAGACTTGGCAAAAGGCATATTAAAAAGTGCTCAAGGCAGAAAAGTTAGAGGGTTCTCTGGGAAAAAACTTCCAGATTCTCTTAACACAGAGGGTCGTCTGCAGAAAGACTTCAAAGACTGGAAAAAGGAAAAGTCGAATTAAATTTCCGATAGTAATACTCCTTAATAGTAATAATATATATGGGTGGCGCTACAGCCCGTAGAGGGCCAGGGCCTAGCTTCTCAGTAACCACTTCTGTTGTGCGTCGTTTTGTTCTCTCACGCGTGGAAGGCACCGACAGTTTAATGCCGACTCCGAACGGCGAAGTTGAGAAGCTCTTTCTAGACGGGAATACTCTTTGAGCAGTGTCAGTGACTCGAAAGAGGCGGAGCCGTGAATTATCAGAGGTGGTAAATTCGGGTATCGAACCTGGCACCTTCTGCGTAGGTGTCGATGCACTTACCCATTAACTCCTTACTCTCTTGAAATTTTAATGTATCGAATTTTACCCATTGAGGACAAAATTTGTTTTCCAAAACAACCAACGAACATCGGAAAAACTTTGACACAGTTGTCTGTGCCATGCCTAGTAGCACATTTCTTCCTACATTCGCTTGGTAACTCCTACTGGCAAATACACTTAAAGCTGCGCAAAGCTGGATAACTGATGGAAGCGATGTGCTTCTAACGCTCGGGGAGATATGAGTAGCTTAGTATCATCACGAAACATTCCTTATTCACTCTAAACTGCTGTACAAAACTAAACAACAAATGGTTTTGTTTTCGATGGTATTCTTGTTCTTTGTATTAATATATGAATACTAACTCATTTTCACACAATTCTAATGTATTGCTTTTATCCCTAAGGTATCTTCTTTTGATTTTGGCATTAAGTACTTCTTCATCTTCGCTTTCCGAATCAAAAAATATCATTCTAGATGCAATTTTACTTTAATGAACGAAGTTTATTTTGAAAATAACAAATTTGACATTTCACTTTATAGTTCACAATGACATTTTTAAGTAGAAGTCACAATGAAACTCGTTTCAAGTTACATGCTGCCAGAAAATATTTGATCCGAGTTGATTGGCGATGAACAATGCTCGATTGTTTCAAGTTACTTGCTGTCACCCCAGGTTGTAAAAGGCGAAAGATTTATTCGACACTGAAGAGAAGCCGACTGGATGGCGCAGTTGATAAAGTGCCTGCCCGGTCCGGTCATTCTGACGGTTTGAATCCCAATGAAAGCAAAGTTAATACGCTTCTGGTTTTCAAATCTGGTCCAGTCACCATTTGCCGTTGGGATCAAGTTAACGGCACTATCACTGGAGTAGTCAATCAATGGTAGTAGTCTGACTATGGGTATCACAATGTGGTCTAAGTGTACTGGTAAATGAACTAGCAGCCCGCCTACCTAACCTGATCTAAACAGGTTGTAACAACATATAGTTTAGTTACTCTTGTAACTTATAAACAGTTAAGATTAAAAACACAGGCTTCAGTTTGTTTCAGTTAGTTTATTGTTTTTGTATTGACTTTATTTTAGGTTCATACAGTGAGACTACTCAACTTCGAGTACGACTTATCTATCGTCTTTACACCAAAGACGATGAAAGAGCCGTTATTCCTTTATAATACATTTCTCTTGTGAGGCGTTGTCAGCATATTGGTGTTTTGCTGACAAAACATCAAGTGTGCTGATAAATGCCTTTTAACACTAGTTGCTAACGTTACATTTGTATAATATGTATGTGACAATATCGAACCTTCCTCAAGGCAGTTCTCTGGCGCCCAAACTTGCTTATGTCCTGTATCCCCTTGTGGTCCTAGAGCCTCTACAATGCGGTTTACACAAATGTGCCTCAGCTGTTCCCAACTTTATCCCAGATGCTTCTCCCCAGATCCCAGATGTACCCCAGATGTACTTCCTTCTCAACTATTCTGTGCACAGTACACCTAGGACCACCGCGCATCCTGCCACCCTGAGTAAGCGGGTTCCATTGCATCGCTTGGCTACCTATGGACTGTCACCCTTGCGGATTTTGTGACCAATCCACTGCCAATTTCGTCGTCGTATGGTTGTGCCTATAGGTTCCTGGGCCGTTCTTGTTAGAGATAGGGCTTGGCCAGAATATCCTTAAGAAGTAGCGTAGAGACCTATTGACAAATGTTTGCAGCTTCCTCGTGAGAGTGGTAGTCACCCTCCAAGTACCACACCAATGTAGAAGCACGGATTCAATTGTATTACTTCGCCAATCTGTGGGTAGCATCCCAAACACAGATGTTGCCTTACATATGCAGATGGCTGTATCCAGTTCGGTTCCGCCATCGCTTGAGACAATAGTCCCAAGGTATTGGAAACTCTCTGCTCTCTCAACCGTCTGTTCCAGTAATATACACTCATGCTCAGACAATTAAGCTACATATGCGATAATTAAGTACTTACCGTAGGAATTGCTATTGTTGCAATGCATGAAGGTGAAATATGCTAAAACTGCTAAAGAGCAGTAAAATAGTTTATTGATATGTCGAACAGTGGACAGTACAATCTATAATAACCCAAACAAAGAGAATAAAGCGGTACTCTGCACATTTGCTGTCATTTGGTGAAGGCGCTTTATTCTGTGAGACAGAAGGCATACATCGTCGGCGTAGCCAAACTATTTGAGTTCAGATGTAAGTCCGTCGAATTCCTCCATTTCCTGTTGAAAAGGCCACGTTCAGCACATCGATAATCAACAACAGAAACAGTATTGGTGAAAGTATGCAACCTTTCCGGACCCCGCTTGGGACTTCGAAATTCCTCAGACAGCCTTTCTCTGGGTACGACGTGACATGTGAACCCATCATTGATAGTTGCTATTAATTTGTCAGAAACGTCTCTCCTGCGCACGCCAGACAACTTCCGGATTGACTCTATCGAAGGCTTTTTCAAAATCGATCAACAGCAGCTGGAGTGGTGGTCGATATTCAACACACTGCTCGATGATGATCAGCTATGTGTATTCGAACAAAAACGAGTACACTAACTCATAACACTGCACAACAGAATTGCAACTCCTTTCTGATGATTTATTTTTATCACATGATGTTTACTAATTTGACGTCGCTGTATCTAGATGTACCCTCGTTTTTTTTTTTGTAACAGCTCTTGTTTACAACTTATAGCTTTCACAATAAAGTCGACGTATGACCGTGTTAATTTGCTGATAATATTATTTGCTTCGTTTTCTTAACCCGAATTATCCCAGAGATATTTTAATTAATGTTAATCTACATCATACATCATTTTCCCTTCAGCTTTGATTATTTTAGTAAGTGTACCATACACGGTACAGTGGGATAATTCGTGTTAACATAATTTGACATGGCGTCGTCAAGACGAGTTTGTGTGATTGATCCGAATTATTTTTGATCCATTTACGAAGAGTATAAGTTTAAAGAATACCGTTTGAATGTGCCTTCGTTCGTAAATGAGGCTTACAAAAATTACTTTGGTCACCCGCTGGAAATGAAAACCAAGCCCTGGATTCCGCAAAAGGTATGCAAAACGTGTGTTGAGTTTCTACGTTTGTGGACAAATAAAAAAAAGGAATAGATTTGGCTACGAAACGGCTATGATCTGGAAAGAACCCATGAACCACCACGATGACTGTTAATTTGATGCTTGTTGTACATAACCGATATTAACCGAAATAATCGAGGCAAATGGGAATATCCTTCCATACGATCGGCAAATAGACGTGCTTTGATTTCTAAAATATCACCTGAACATCAAGCAGGTCCTTCTCAGGAAGAAGCTATGAATTTTGAGGCGGAAATTGACAATAGTGATAGTGGCTTTGAATGTGACTTGAATGCGCCAAAACTATTCAACCAAGATGACGATCTTATCAGAGGTCCAAAACAGAGTGCAGAAAAGATAAAAGCGGGAATTTTTGACGGGCCACAAATAAGGTCATTAATAAAAGACTCAAATTTTATGGAAACTATGACAAATATTGCGAAAAAGGCAGGGAATGAGTTTGTTTGGCTGTGTAGACTGCAAAAAGAAAAAGAAGTCAAAAAGTATAAATAATATTCTAAGAATCAATTTACTATGTAAGAGCTGCCGGTGATCTCTTTAAAAGTAAGTCTTTAAAATTGTCATCGCCAAGCATGCGGCGAACTATTAATTTTACTCATTTTCATTGGACGTCAGGATCACTAACGAAACGGTCGCTTAATAAAACTAAATTCCTTATAGTTTAAAAAATCATAAAACTGAGCTTGAATTTCAGTGCTTACAGTTGGTACAAAATTTTTTCGGAAATGAAGTTCGGACTTTTCTCAACACGTCAAAGAACTAATGAGTCACTTTCAAAAGCTCGGATGCAACATGAGCCGCAAGTTACACTTTCTTCACAACCACCTTTCCCGCTAATCTTGGGGATCTAAGTGAAGAACAGGGCGAGCGATTCCACCAGGACCTTCGTACGATGGAGAAACGCTACTGGAACGCTCACATGATGGCTGACTATTGTTGGAGCATACAGAATAGCAAGATTTTCAGGAAGATTCAAATAAAAGAAAGGTTTTTTTTTCACTTAAAATTAAATAAATTGAAATCATCTCTGAATAAAAAGTTTGTTTTATTATAAAGAAAAACC
Organism: Eristalis intricaria; assembly: GCA_964034865.1. Classification (NCBI taxonomy): domain Eukaryota; kingdom Metazoa; phylum Arthropoda; class Insecta; order Diptera; family Syrphidae; genus Eristalis; species Eristalis intricaria. The sequence continues at coordinate 104,918,770 of OZ035873.1, read as the reverse complement.
ATGTGCCATATTTTTTTAATTGGAGTTGATACAGAAATTTCAGTCACAGATTTGATGAATCGTTGAAAAAAGCATTGAAAATTAGACTTATAACATCTAACATAACCCAATCATCAGAAATGCTGTGCAGTGTAATCATTAATATACTGAGTATTTTTAATGATATGAATGAACAACGACTACAGCAATGACCATTAATCCTAGTCGAGCTAAGGTAGGCATTCCACCGCTCTAGATAAACCTATGTCCAATTGAATATGTTCTTCTTCTTCTTCTGGTGGCCCTACCATCCGGGGTGGACATGGCCCTCAACCAGCAAACCTCTCCAGTCGGCACAATCTTTAGTCAGCTGTCTCCAACAGTTGATTGAAGTCCTTCTCCACCTGGATGCTCCATCGGTTCCGTGGGCGTCCTCTTTTGCGCTGTCCCACTGGTTCGGAGTCGAACACTCTTCGGGCTGGAGCCGTGTTGTCCATGCGCTCTACATGGCCAAGCCATCTTAGGAGTCGAATCCGTAGGCTCATGTGGCTGTACAGCCCGTACAGTTCGTGGTTAAGTCTTCTTCTCCAAAAACCACCAACGCAGACAAGACCAAAGACAGAATGCAGAACTTTTCTCTCGAAGAGACCAAGTGCTTCTTCATCCGATTTTGAGATTGTCCATGCTTCTGCACCATAGAGCAGGACAGGGATGAGCAAGGTGTTACATAATGCTAGCTTGGTCCTTCGAGAGAGGGCTCTACTACTCAATTGCCTCTTGTGCCCAAGAAACAGCGATAGGCAAGAGCGTTTGATCTTGGTACTGGTGTTGTTCGTACTGTTTACTTGCGAGCCGAGGTAGACGAAGTCCTTCAGTACCTCAAAGTTATAGCTGTCTATGGTAACGTTTTGGCCAAATCGTCGATATTGTGCGTCCTTTTTTGATGAGAATATACTTCATTTGCCCTCGTTCACCGCTAAACCCATTTTGGCCGCCTACGCTTCAATACCAGCAAACGCTTCACTGACGGCTCGTTGTGTTCTGTCGATCACGTCAATGTCGTATGCGTATACTAGCAGTTGTATGGACTTCTGGAAGATCGTGCCTCTAGTGTTTACATGTGAGTCTTGCACGATCTTCTCCAGGATGATGGTAAGGAAGTCACATGACAGCGCGTCGCCTAAAACCTTTTTTGACATTGAAGGTCTCGGTGAGTTCGTTACCGACCTTGATGGAGCAGCGAGAATTCTCCATCGTCATCCTGCACATCCTGACGAGCTTGGCAGCAATGTCAAAACTAGACATGGTCATCCCTATGCACGCTGTCTTATGCGGCCTTGAAATCGACGAATGGGTTGTGGGTGTCGATCTGCATTTCTTGGGGTTTTTTTTTCCAGGATCTGCCGTAATGTGAAGATTTGGTCGATGGTGGACTTCTCCAGCCTGAAACCGCACTGATAAGGACCTATCAGGTTGTTGACGAATGGTTTCAGGCGCTCGCACAAAATGGCAGACAGGATCTTTGAGGCGATGTTGAGGAGACTTATCCCTCGGTAGTTGGCGCAGTTGAAGAGGTCTCCTTTTCTGTTGGACAAACGATTCTGAGGTTCCACTCGTCGGGCATGTTTTCTTCCGACCATGTCTTACAGAGTTGGTGCATGTACCTTACCAGCTCATCTCCAGCTGCCTTAACCAGTTCCGCAGACAGTCCGTCTGCACCAGCAGCCTTATTCGACTTTAGTCTCGATATCGCTATCTTGACTTCGTCTAGGTCGGGGCGACGGAATTCTCGTCGATCATCGTCAATTGCGTTGAGTGGAACATTCTGCCTGACAACGGTATTAAAGTCTTACTCGCCGTTTAACAGTCTACAGAAATGATCTTTCCAGATTCTCTGTATCGACTGCGAATCTACTACGAGTTGTCCCTCTTCGTCACGACAGGCTTCTGTCCGAAGTCGTCAGCTCCGTCCTATGCCCACGAACCGCTCTTGTCCTTCTGTTCAATGTCGCCTTATAGGCTGTTTGCTTCGCTGAATGCACCTGCATGCACTCGTTGTCAAACCAGGGGTTTTTTCTACGTGGCGTTTTAAAACCCAGCAGATCAGCGGCAGCTTCTCTGATGGCGTTTTGACAGTTTCATTGTTTCGCCTGGCAGTGCTGGACTCTCTGAGGGTTTCTCAACCTCTTAATCTACGAACAATACTAAGCTAGAGTTGTTTCGCTGGAACTATCATATAATTCTTACTCTGAGCTAACAGGGCATTGTGCAATCAGAACTCACGCCTCTAGACTAGGCCTTCCCTGTAATGATTTTTGTAGAAGCTGCTTGGATGAGGATGACGAAGAAACCATTGAACACTTGCTATGCACCTGCAGTGCTCTCTCATCTCTCTTCTGGGGGCCCATTTCTTTGTTAATCTGGCTGAACTGAGCAGAATCAAAATCAGTCCTCTTCTTCGCTTTATCAAAAGCACAAATTGGTTTGCGGAATAGGTAGCCTAAGCCATCCGCGTGGTAACACAATGGACCTATGTTTGGTCTAAGTGTGTCTGCTGCTTGTATGCGCGGTAGTCAGCCACTTCAACCTAATCTAACCTAACCTACTCTGAGCTTTTTCCTTTACCAAAACCAAACTTTTCCTTTCCGAAATATGTGCACGTTTCCACTCGGAATACAACCAGTGAACGTACATCAATAATATTGCATGTATCTGTTCAAGAGAATTACCTTTAGGACATTTCAAGCAAAAAAATGTCAGTACTGTGGGAACTTGGAGTGTCCCAAGGAATTAAAGCAGATACAGATGCACCTCTTTCGAGTCACATGTCTAGAAACAGCTTCTCAAATTCGCCGTTCGGAGTCGGCATTAAACTGTAGGTCCCTTCCACTCGTGAACGCACAACACGAGTGGTTGCTGAGAAGCTTGGCCCAGGTCCACCTTGGATTGTCGCGCCACCCATATTATATTATATACGCCTAATTTATAAGTGCACAAGAAATCGATCATCGGCGCTTAATGATTCATCATAAAATCTTGGCAGCACCGACAACATTTATGACATTTGCGAAGCAGTCAGGGGTGTAGTCGTGGAAGGTGATGGTTGAGCTTTGATGGTCGCAATCTTTGTTTTGTGACTGTGTAGCGTGACCATCACTTTAGAAGCAAAAACACTTAATGATTATAAAATAAAAAAAATGTTCATCAAATGAAAAGAATCGTTTACGAAACCTAAATGGAATGTATAGCAGAGGCACTCTGGGTATGCCAAAAATTGCATACTTATGGATGCCAAAACAATTAAAAATTATCTAATACATCAACCACATCAACAAATATAAGCCACATACATCAACCTAAACAAAGAATGAATAAATTCAGGAATGAACACACAGAAAATAATGTTGGGAAGCATTGGTTTTTATCCGAGCTTATTTCTTAAGCGGCGATAGATATGATGAGTAACTTAAGCGGATATAGGACTCGTTGTTAGTGTATTTTACATGCAAATTGAAAATTGAGCGTATATACGCTTGCAAAAAAACACAGCTAATATTTTTAAATCTACTACACCATTCCCGTTTTGTTCACAATCTACTTCGAAAAAATGAGAACAGGAGCTAGCTCCTTTGCACTTCTAAAACAGTCCACGAATTTGTTATCAGTTGTGCAGAAAAAAGGCTTTTGCAGTGATCATCGTTTAACGAGCGCAGGGATACTCGTGTGGCTTAAATTTGGAAAATAACTCTGCCTCAGCTCTGGGGGTAACCTTCTGCTTTGATGGTGTTCGCACATGAAGGGAAATCCAAAAATAGTGGCTATCAAAGAGCCATGCAATAAATTCATTTGTAAGAAAAAAAACAAATGTCTTCCAATTTAGCAAACAAATAAAGGAGACGTCTAGTGAAGCGGACAGGGTAACACCAGTAGATTATAATTATTGAAACCATTTTCAAAAGTGTGGTTAGCTAACACAAGTACAGTCAGCAATGGCACCATGACTTCAAGTTGTCAAGATTCTACAAGCTAAATCTACGGAAACAATAACCTCAAAAATTCTGTTTGTCAAAGAAAAAAAAACTTGATTAACCACAAAACTTGTGTATTTTGCCTTTCACTTGCTCAGCGAAGGAGACGACGCAAAAGCAATATTCGAAATATGCATGTGACTTTTTTGAATATGAAATAGTTGTCGAATGAGCATCCACACAACCGCCCTCTGCAGCCAAGCGGGGAATTGAAGCATCCTCATAAAACTAGAAATTGCCGTGTGTATTCGAAAGAATGTAATTTATTAAATTCTAAATTATTGAAATTCATCACATGAACTATGTTGCCACACAAACACAACGACGATGTGTATCCAACGATGTGTATGGCCAACCATTTTGTGTTATTTTCCTTTCGTTCACTCACTCGCCAGAGAATGGTGGATACACCGCTAAGGGGGAAGAATAAAAATCAAGTAGCGTCCTTAGTGATTTTGCCATAGAAACCTCTCAGCCTTGATGCAAAGTTGATTTCATGGCAACACCCTAGTCCTGGCCAAATGTATTATTGCCAGATATTTATTTGATTTTCGAAATATTTTCTTCCTGTAGGGATACACATATTTGCCTGTTCCTAGAAGCACCGTTGTTGATGTTTTTCTCGTTTCTTTTTTTCGAGAATAGTTTGTGTTTAATCTTCTGGAGGGGATTTGGATTATTATTGCATACTTACTTAATTAATTGACGAAATGTTTGGCTTATTACTTTGATGTTATTATTTTGTTTGTTTTCTTTTTTTTTTCAGGCTGTTTTCAGCTGCACAACGAATTAGAGTAACGTTCAAATAGGAACACGGAGAGAGTAAGAGTGAGAGTGAGAGGGGGAAGAAGGAAACCAAACAAATTCTAGTCAGAGAGCCTTTTTCGAAAATTCATATACAAAACTATTTATATTTAGAAATTAGAAATCATGACAACCAGCCTTGCAACGCAGCGAAACTTTGTGATAGCCAATCCTTCGGTGAACGTTGTGTCCAAGTCGAGCTCAGCGGCGACGGCGACAACGACTCATCACATTTTGAACAACAACGAGATTAAGAACGAAGTCATTACCATTACCACAGATAATGGTATTGGCGACGACAATGGTCTTCAGCTTGAAGATGTTTTGGGCCAAGTAAGTGTATCGAATCTGCGCCGAGTATGTGAGACTTAATGAAATGCGATTTGTTTCAGAAGAAAATCATACTTCAGACAGACTGTGATAATATGCCAGTTCTGGATGTCGTACCCATGGATGCTTCCGATTCGAGCAACGAAGGAACCGATAGCATGCATGGTTTAAGTGCAATTAAAGACGGTGTTGAGCTGGCTCAAGTGACCGTCGTTCAAACACCTTCTGGAGAGGATGGAAGCAGCCCGCAATACATTACTGTTACAGGTATGTGATATTTTAAGTCTATTATGCGAATTTGAACCCTTCTTTGGTTGTAAAGTGGGTAAATATTTGAATTTATTGGGTGGGGGACATCGTCCTTGATATGGTAAGTAACCTGCTGACATTCATTCGGTCGGTAAAATTGTGACTAACGACACCAAGGACATTCTCATCCGCTTTTGAGACTCTCCTTGCCGCATCGTACATCAGGACTGAGATGATCAAGGTCTTACACAAAGTCAGCTTGGCCCTTCCCAAGGCTCTATTACGCAATTGCCTCTTGAGTCCCTAGAAACAGCGGTTGGCAAGTGTTACTCTGCGTTTGACCTCGGTACTGGTAGACGATATACTTGACTACCTCGAAGTCTTAGCTGTCCATTGTGACGCTCTGTCCTAGACGTCGATGTTGTATGTCCTCAAAGTTGACTCCTGACGGTCTGAAACGATCCCGATGATCAAACCTTTGATCTGCATCTTCTCTTTCTTCATCTTCTTTATTTGGCGCTACAGTCCGGGGTCCAGCTAGCACGGTCTCTGGCTAGCTGTCTCCAGTGTCGCTCGCCAAGTTGGTTGAGGTCCTTCTCCACCTGGGTGCGCCACCTTAAACGCGGGCGTCCTCTGTTGTGTTGTCCCACGGGGTAGGAGTCGAAGACCCTCCGGGCCGGAGCTGAGTTGTCCATACGCTCTACATGGCCTAGCCATCTTAGGCATTGGATCCGCAGACGCGATCCTTTTTTGAGATTGTCCATGCCTCCGCGCCGTACAGCAGGACTGGGATGATCAAGGTCTTGTATAAAGTCAGCTTGGTCCTTCGAGATATGGCTCTACTACTCAATTGCCTCTTGAGCCCATAGAAACAGCGGTTGGCAAGAGTTACTCTGCGTTTGATCTCGTTACTGATGCTGTTTGTACTATTTAGTGCGGTGCCGAGGTAGACGAAGTCCTTGACTACCTCGAAGTTATAGCTGCCCATTGTGACGCAATGTCCAAGACGTCGATGTTGTGTGTGTCTTGATGACAGTATATACTTCGTTTTGCCCTCATTCACCGCTAGATCCATTTGTAGCCGCTTCCGCCTCAATGCCAGCAAACGCCTCATTGTCGGCTCGCTGTGTTCTGCCAATCACGTCAATGTCATCCGCGTTTGCTAGCAGTTGTACGGACTTCTGGAAGATCGTGCCTCTAGTGTTGGCGTGTGAGTCTTGCATGATATTTTCAAGGATGATGTTAAAGAAATCACATGACAGCGCGTCGCCGTGTCTAAACCCTTTTTTGACATTGATGGTCTCGGTGAGTTCGTTACGGACCTTGATGGAGCAGCACCTTCTCAACTCAACCAAATCAAACTTTGTAAAAACTGCACTGAACTCACTTTATGTTTGTAACCAATGAACGAATGGGGAGTTTTACATGAATCACCGAAAAAAGTGTGTTCTCCAAAATCGAAGAAGATGGCTCTTCGAAATTAAAATTTTATTAATCAAAATTAAAATTATTTATAAAATTTTATTTTCTTAAAACTAAATGACGCAGTAAAAAGAATTTTGTCTTAAAAATAATGTCTGTATGTTCATCCAAAAATTACACAAGAACATCATCGAGCAATTCTTTGTAGATATACGCTTAAATTTCAATTTGCATGTAAAAAACACAAGAACAACAAATCCTATATCGCCGCTTATGAAATAAGAGCGGATAAAAACAATGTGGTCCAATCATTATTTTCTGTGTGTTTATTCCTGAATTCATTCATTCTTTGTTTAGGTTGATGTATGTGGCTTATATTTGTAGATGTGGTTGATGTATTAGATAGTTTTTAATTGTTTTGGCATCCATAAGTATGCAATTTTTCAATTTTTGG